>CAWUFW010016197.1:0-321802 GCA_963921515.1 Calotriton arnoldi
CATAGTACATTAGTAATATTAATTATAATTTTTTAAACATTTTTTAGTATTGCATTTGTAATGTACATTGATTTTAATGTCAAAAATGTATTTTTGTTATTTCATTTAGGTAGCCATTTCCTAAACTAAGGTGTATTTTGTAGGATATCTGTGTTGTTTTAGGTCATTTCTGAGGGGAGAAGCTCTCGGTTGGAATCTGCGTTGCATCCGTCAAGGTAAGTTTAATTTTATTACTTTAAGCTTAATTTAGGTATAGTTTGAAGGTAGTTAATTACTGTATAGTGTATGTGTAGTTTAGATTTGTGTTTTTGGTTTGGTTTAGTTAGTTGTTTTGCGTTTGCGAAATGCGGTTAGTTCGTTGATAGGTAGGTGTTAGGATATGTATTATATGTTTAAATATGTTTAGAATATGGTGCTACTAGTGTGTTTTTTAATGATTTTATTGTGTATTTGTGCGGGAGGGATTGTGTTGTTTTTTTTACAGGTTTTTGTCATTTGGAAGTTGCCGCTGGGAGAAGCATGCTTTTTTTTTTTTAAAGGAACTGTGCATTTGATTTGGTCCCCCGCAATCAAATGTGGAGAGCTTTTGCGGATATGGGGATGCCATTGGAATTACTGGCAATTTTTGTTAAATTTCATGACTCTACCTACGCACAGGTTCGTTGGGGCATGCAGGGGAATGTCATGGACAGGTTCCCTGTTTCTAAGGGGGTACGTCAAGGGTGCGTCTTGGCACCTACTCTGTTTTCTTTATTTATTAATAGGGTTGTTCATTATTTTTCTACTCACCCTACAGATGCCCCTACATTAGCTGGCATGAAGATACCCCAGCTCATGTTCGCAGACGATACCTTGATAATCTCAAAGACCCAAAAAGGGTTGCAGTCTGCCCTGTCTAGATTCGAGGAATTTTGCTGTGATCATGAGCTAGTGGTTAATATGGAGAAAACCAAGTTTATGGTTCTCCATAAACGCAAAGCTATAAAAGGGAGAGTTTTTATGAATAACGTACTCCTAGAACAGACTGATGTCTTTACATATTTGGGGATAACACTGGGCAGGAAACTAAGGGTCATATTAGCAAGAACGGTGTTAAAATTATCGCCGCTTTAGCAGCAGGAAACTGCTGCTAAAGCAGCGATAATGGGCTTGATAATATGCCCTTGAGAATACCAATAGAAGCCCATGTTCTGCTGTGGTCCTGGGCTTCTATTGGAATTCTCAAGGGCATATTATCAAGCCCATTATCGCCGCTGTAGCGGCAGTTTCCTGCCGCTAAAGCGGCGATAATTTTAACGCCGTTCTTGCTAATATGCCCCTAAATTGGAAGCCACAGATTGACATACTGGCCCTTAAACATGCCCAACTAGCCGGAGTACTTCTAAAAGAACAGAGGCTTTCACAGACTAAGCCAATAGGTCCCGCCCTAAAGATTTATAATTCCAAGATCAGTGCCTCAATACTGTATGGTGCCGAGCTCTGGGGCTTTGATGATTTATCATCATTGGCCACAGCACAAAACAAATTTGCAAGAGCTTTAACAGGCCTCCCGCAATCAACGCCGCTCATGCCCCTTTATTTAGATCTGGGCTGCCAAACCATAGAGGACACAGCACATTATAGACCCATAGCATTCTGGAGAAGGCTCTGGTCCACCCCTGAGCTGTCCATGTATGCTAAAGCACTTTCTGATGTTCGGGGGGAAAACCGTTCATGTAAGATCTCCTGGTTAAATAAGATAAAAAGTACACTGATTAATATAGGGATGAGCAACTTATGGGAGGACCCAGCAAGCAACCTATTCCCGTCGAAAAAGGAGTTTAAGGCAGCTTACTGGAATATGGTTAAGACCAATAAGTTTTCATCCATTATGAGGCCTACCTTGTCCGGGGTATTTTTGAAGCTCAAACAAGACACCGAGTTTGAAGCTTACTGGGACCTCATTACTAAACCAAGTGATAGGAAGCTGTACCATCAGCTTAGGGTGGGCTCCCTCCCAATAAAATCATTTACAAGTAGATGGCATTCTCCGACGGATGATAAATGTTATACATGTCCAGCTCAGATTGAAACATTAGCACATATTTTAGTTGTATGTCCAGCTTACAAGTTTCCAAGAAACAAATGGTTGAAACCAATTTGTTCGAATCTGGACCCAAGATCTGGTATTGAGGTGCTAAGGATTCTGAAGACCAACACACATGAGTCCATAGTGACTGCTGTTGCAAATTTTTTGAGTTGGATGTGGGGCATTCGAGCCACCATGACGAGGGCACATTAACTTCTGCTAGGCCCTATTTTTAATTTAAGCTTCACTGGTTTAGTATTGTGGTCCCATCTTTAGCTCGGGCAGGAGCCATTGTTATTTAAACAACGCACTTGTTTTGGTTTTTGCTCCAATGAGGGGTCAAATAGTAATTGCCAATAGTTGTGCATTTATCTGTCGTGGTGTACCCTTGCCTATGTATTTAATATTCATTTTTTTTTCTTCCAACTTTTATCCATATTTTTATCACAATGTGTTTTTATATATTAATGTGTATTTATTTCGCTAAATGTTTTATTGGTTTTGAAATTGTAAGATAATTTTAATATTACAAACTTTTTTAGTCATTTATTCTAAATGTGGATGTATTGTGTCTTTAATGATTATGACAATCGAAATAAAGACAAAATTGATTGATTGGTTTCTAGTAAACTAATAATTATTTTACAGTTCCTTTATTTTTCAGGTTTTACTGAAGCGTTTCTTTTTTTTATTCAATTTTTCGGGTTTTTAATGGATTGGAGTCTAAGGATACGTTGTCACCGGATTATATTTTTTACAGTTGTATTTTTCCATTTTTTTGGGGGGACTTTTAAGTAAGTTTTGGGATCTTTACACGTTTGGATTTATTAATGGCAGTTTGGATTCAATTCTTCAGCTACAAAAAAGTAAGTAATTTAAATTATTTATAATGGAAGCGAAATGTAATTTTTGTACTTTTTATCGACATTTGTAAATATATAAAATATATTTATTATGTCAAATAATTTTTCAAAGTAAGTTAAAGTTAATTGACATAATTTTTATATTTTATATGTTTGCAGAAAAATGTTTTTTTTAGGAATTTAATGCACAATTACGATATTGCTATCTTTTTGTAGTACTGTTCTAAAGTAGGGATTTAGCTATTGTTTCTAGGTATTCAAGCCCTTTAGTGTTTGGATAGAGTCTTACTTTGTATTGTAGGTGCTCGCACATTGTTTTAGTCTGTTTAGTTAGTTTTGGGCCTAGCTGTGTTACACACTGTTCAAGTCTTAGTTGTTGGTAGCTTTGTTCCTTTTGGAAGGATTGTAGTAATTCATGTAGGGTTGGTTGGGTTCTTCCTGTTGTGGCTTGGAAAGCACTATGCCATCCTTCCACAGCATTATTAGTTTTTGCTTCTTTGTTTAGGGTACTGTTATATACATTCCACCATGGTATGTGGTATTTGGGCTGTCTCCTGTGTCCAGATCTGTGTAGCCTTCCCACCCAGGTGTCCTCGAAATAGTTGAGATGGGGACCTAGTTTTTGTTCATTTGTTTGGTAGTAGGGGCTTTCTATTAAGAGATTGTAGTGTTCTACTACATCTGTTATTGGGACGTATGCAAGTGCAATTAGTTTTTTTATTTCATATGCAAAATTGCTATTAGTTGCATATTCTACACTGAGGGGTCGATTCCGATCTCGCTCGGATGGCCCTCCCAGAGCCATCCATAGCCTTACCTTCCGACCAACTCGTTCCCGGAGCCGGTCCGTCCAAACGAGGAAGTACGATGCGCGAATGTGTGCATTTCTCGAGCGATACGCACGCTCCGAATCGAGCAACATTTCCCGTACAAGCCGGCTCCGTAAACGCTGAATGGACTTGCCTGGGACCATTACCATATCAGTTTCCGGCCGGGCAAGTACGATGCGTACTTCCTCCGCGCCAAACAGGTCGCCACCTCCAGCACGTCACAGCATCCGGAAGAGCCGTACATCAGGTCCGATTCGCGCCACAACACAAACACTGCGTACGAGACGAAGCTGCCATGTATCCGATCACGCATGTCATCCCGATACTGTACGCCTATGACCGAATCAACAACTGGAACCGACGCGTACGTCACAGACGGTAAGTCAGACACCTAAAACCCACTAATACGTCATGATCCCGCGAAAGCCAAAACACTTATAGGGGGTGGATGCTCATCCCCTCAGCACAGTCCACCCCACAGGGGGTGGATGCCCATCCCCCAGCACAGTCCACCCCAGAGGGGGTGGATGTCCATCCCCCCAGCACAGTCTACCCCAGAGGGGCTGGATGCCCATCCCCCCAGCACAGTCCACTCCAGAGGGGGTGGATGCCCATCCCCAGCACAGTCCACCCCACAGGGGGTTGTCCATCCCCCAGCACAGTCCACCCCAGAGGGGCTGGATGCCCATCCCCCCAGCACAGTCCAGCCCACAGGGGGTGGATGTCCATCCCTCCAGCACAGTCCACCCCAGAGGTGGTGGTTGCCCATCCCCCAGCACAGTCCACCCCACAGGGGGTTGTTGTCCATCCCCCCAGCACAGTCCACCCCAGAGGGGGTGGATGTCCATCCCCCAGCACAGTCCACACCAGAGGGGGTGGATGTCCATCCCCCAGCACAGTCCACCCCAGAGGAGGTGGATGTCCATCCGCCCAGCACAGTCCACCCCACAGGAGGTGGATGTCCATCCCCCCAGCACAGTCCACCCCAGAGGGGGTGGATGTCCATCCCCCCAGCACAGTCCACCCCAGAGGGGGTGGATGTCCATCCCCCCAGCACAGTCCACCCCAGAGGGGGTGGATGCCCATCCCCCAGCACAGTCCACCCCACAGGGGGTGGATGTCCAACCCCCCAGCACAGTCCACCCCACAGGGGGTGGAGGGCAAACACTCCCCCCTACTCCCATGCCAAGCTTGTGTATTGTGTGCAAACATCCAGAATCAGTGACACATTAAGCAAACAAATGCAGTTACATCCATCAATGCAGTGAACAAAAGCAGATTGTGGGGTAGAAAGCCCCAGCATTGACAAGCACATAGGGGAGATGGGGTATAACCCCCACATCAGTGTGTTTCCCAAAAGATGAGTGTGGGGTTCAAACCCCCAGCGTTGCCAAGCACATAGGGAACATGGGGTATAACCCCCCCATCAGTGTTGTCACCATAAGGTGATATGGGGGTCAAACCACCAGCATAGTCATGCACATAGGGGAGATGGGGTATAACCCCCACATCAGTGTGTTTCCCAAAAGATGAGTGTGGGGTTCAAACCCCCAGCGTTACCAAGCACATAGGGGACATGGGTCAGAACCCCCACATCAGTGAAGTGAACAAAAGGTGAGTGTGGGGTTCTGACTCCCAGCATGTGCAGACAATCATGTATGACTCTCTGAGGCCTAAGACCACAAGCAATGTAGTGACAAAGCAGTTGTTGTGTCCCAAACAAACACATATCTGTTGAGGCAAACATCGTTGGGCCTTCAAAAAAAAACCCTGTCATGTGGAGACAAGCATTGCCATTGTGGACTAACACTGCCACAAATGTTCAATTGGACAATGGAAGAAGTGACCATCAAAATGCATAAACACACATTTCTTCACATAAAGACACACATACAAAGGAAATCTGCCAGAAACAACAGTGTAGACAAGATCCTGTTCCACACTGTGGCAGCAATGGCAAATTAAGAACATGATGAAAGGCCAGATTGAAGATGTTGGAGTCTATGAAGTCTCAAATCTGTATACAGGAACATTTTGCAAACTCCCAAGAACAAAGTAATGCAGCATACACATATATGTTGAAGCCACCATTATGCACAGTCAAGGGATAACACACACATGATTAGTCCTGTGTATCTGAGCCAATTTCCATACATGAGATGTCTGTCCATATCCTAAACATTTGCCACATGTGTAATCAAAATAGCTCATCCTGAACACACTGACACAGAGTCAGACACATGAATCTTCATTTGCAATGGTTACAGTGTTGCCTGACACACAAAAATAGGATGTGACAGTGTCTCTAATGGCCTGACTTGGCATAACTGTCCTTGCTCCCTGTGACACATGGGATTAGAGGGAGCATGAGGCTGGTTAGTTTGCATTTTTAAAGCTTATCCAGTTTTTAGACCTGGCATCATTGGCGCGGGTCTCCCTTCCTCTTTTCGCTTCCTATCTTTTATGTTGGCTGGATTTAGATGCTCTGGGTGCTGTGCCACTGCCAATCAGTGCCACAGCGCGAATGCTCCCTGTGTAAAGATAACTGTATGAATTGGGATAACCATAATTGGCTCGTTTGGTTTACCTGTCAGTCCCTCGTATAAGTGCACTGTGTGTGCCCAGGGCTGGTAGACCAAATACTGCTGGTGGCCTGCAGCGCTGATTTGCGCTACCCACCAAAGCAGCTTTTAAAGTATGTCTGTGTAGCATGTTCTAATAGCGAGTTACCCTCCATTTCACTGTTTACTATTGTGAGGCTATCCGTTCTCATAGGCCAGAATGGGCAGGCTGAGTATTACATTCCATAATCCTACCTGCCCTCAGGAACCTGAAAGGAAATTCGAATTTGATATGTTTAAGCTCAGGACATTGAGATACATCTTTTAGTAAGGATCATTTGCATAGCCCGTGTTCGAAAATGCCTCTTCTAGAAACGAGGTATTTTCTTGCCTAAGCTTTCCTGTAGGCTTTGCTAGTGTGTGTATTGGCCGTCTGGTTTTGGAGCGGCAGGGCCAGCTGGGTCAGACCTGGCTGGAGAGAGAGATCGGCATTTAGAGTATGGGGAGGGGTGACTCTTTGATCTGAGCAGGACCGTGCCTGGCAAGGTGAATGATGGCTCCACCTCCCACTGGGCGTCTGATAGCATACCCCCTGATTCTCAAAGGGCAGGATGTCACCTCGTAAACCAAGTGCTCCCCGACCCCACCGAACTGGTTCTGGCTGGATTCAGTGATTTGTGACTTTAGAGAACAAAGACTTTTTAGGTATAAAACGCTGCGCTGAAACCTTTTTCAAGTGTGTTCCTTCTGGATGTCAAGACGAAACTCTGTCCGAGTGAACAGAGGAAAGGACTTTGAAACTTTCACCAAGCTTGCTGAAGAAACTACCCGAGGGCCTGAATTGAGAGCGCCTCCTGCTGAAGTCTCAGGGACATTAGACTTCACCCCGTCAGCCGTCTGAATTCCTGTGTGAGGGATTCTACTTGCAGGTGAGGCCTCCGTCGAGTAATCCGGAACCTCTAGTTCTACTGTGAGGAACGCGGACTGGTAACCCTTGTTAACTCTGTGTGGGCCGCCGCAGCTAAGAGAGAGCTGCCGCCACTGAGAGCCCACCTTAATTTGAACCTTCGGAACCTTAGCTGAATCTGTGTGGGCCGCCGCAGTAAAGAGAGAGCTGTAGCCGCTGAGTGCCCGCCGTTGTGCCAGCCTGGTCGAGATCATCCTTTGTCCTGTGGGCCGCCGCAGTTAAGAGAGAGCTGTAGCCGCTGATTGCCCACCGTTGTGCCAGCCTGGTCGAGATCATCCTTTGTCTTGTGGGCTGTCGCAGCTAAGAGAGAGCTACTGCCGCTGAGTGCCCGCACCTTTGCCAACTTTGCCTCATCGTGATTCGTCCTGTGGGCCGCCGCAGCTAAGAGAGAGCTGTTGCCGCTGAGTGCCCGCACCTTTGCCAACTTTGCCTCATCGTGATTTGTCCTGTGGGCCGCCGCAGCTAAGAGAGAGCTGCTGCCGCTGAGTGCCCGCACCTTTGCCAACTTTGCATCCCCGTGATTTGCCCTGTGGGCCGCCGCAGCTAAGAGAGAGCTGCTGCCGCTGAGTGCCCGCACCTTTGCCAACTTTGCATCATCGTGATTTGTCCTGTGGGCCGCCGCAGCTAAGAGAGAGCTGCTGCCGCTGAGTGCCCGCACCTTTGCCAACTTTGCATCCTCGTGATTTATCCTGTGGACCGCCGCAGCTAAGAGAGAGCTGCTGCCGCTGAGTGCCCGCACCTTTGCCAACTTTGCATCCCCGTGATTTGCCCTGTGGGCCGCCGCAGCTAACAGAGAGCTGCTGCCGCTGAGTGCCCGCACCTTTGCCAACTTTGCATCATCGTGATTTGTCCTGTGGGCCGCCGCAGCTAAGAAAGAGCTGCTGCCGCTGAGTGCTCGCACCTTTGCCAACTTTGCATCATCGTGATTTGTCCTGTGGGCCGCCGCAGCTAAGAGAGAGCTGCTGCCGCTCAGTGCCCGCACCTTTGCCAACTTTGCATCATCGTGATTTGTCCTGTGGGCCGCCGCAGCTAAGAGAGAGCTGCTGCTGCTGAGTGCCCGCACCTTTGCCAACTTTGCATCATCGTGAGTCGTCCTGTGGGCCGCCGCAGCTAAGAGAGAGCTGCTGCCGCTGTGAGCCCTCCACGGAGCTGCACGACGAGAGTCATCGCCACCACCAGCCCGGGCCGCCACAGCCGCATGCTGCTGCCGCTGAGAGCCCGCCTGTCCCCGAGTGCCCGAATCATTGGGAGTGCATGTTGCAGACCACTGCAGTCAAGAGTTGTGGTCACTGGGAATCCGCCTGTCACCGTCTCCACTTCTTCGAGAAGATGCGTGCTGTGTCCCCGTCCAACGGCAGGTGTCTGGTGCACAACGGGTCGCGTAGACCCAGGCCTTGAACTCAGTCAGTGCTACGTTCTGGTGAATACGTTATTGCCTTTTTAAGTCCCTACTGATTTACGTGCATTGTGACTGGTTAAAACGCTTTTGAGAGTCTTGTGTTAAACCTTAGATAAAGATACTATTTTTCTATACCTACTTGAGTTGTGTCCTTTTGTGGTGTCGTTACTGCCTTATTGTGCATGGTCATAAATGCTTCACACACTGCCTCTGAGATAGGCCTAACTGCTCGTGCTACGTTACCACAGGGTTGAGCAGGGGTTATCAAAGGGGGTAGCCCACTTGCCCTGACTTAGGAAGAAGGGTCCCTATTTGGACATTGGCACCAGCCTTTGCCAACTAGAGACCCCCATTTCTAACATTGGTGGTCAGCGGTGAGGATCAGGACTGGCATTTATGATCCACGTACAATAACTGGTAGACTCCACTAGTGAGTGCAGACCAAAGCGCAGCCACGCACGTGTTTTTTGTCCCTCTTCGAATTTTTTTTGTTTTGTTTGTTTTGTTTGGTTGGTTGTTCTAGTATTGAATTGCTGATCGCAGCCATGAATACTGCTAATATGGGAAGGCCAACATCCAATGCTTCGGAAGATCTCACCTTTGAGGAGGAAAGATTAGATACCTATACTGCCAGACAGCTGAAGTCATTTTGTAAGCAATTCGCAGTCCCAGTGATAGGTCTCTCTAGGAAGGAGGAGTACCAGAAGGCGCTGAAGGCCTGGTGGGAAGCGAGAGAGTCCGCTGGGGATGAGGAAGAGAATGCTGGAGGGCAGCAGGATGATGCAGTAGAGGGGGGGGAGATAGAACACCCTCCAATCCAGGTACTAGTGTATCCCAAAGGAGCCTGACCCCAGAAGAGCTGGAGGACAGGGAGAGAGATAGGAGGCATAGTTTGGAGATGGCTAAATTGGAAGGTCAGAAGGACCTTGAGAGTAAGAAGTTAGACATTGAGAAGGATCGATTGTCAATTGAACTTGAGAAAATGAGAATGGAGCATGAGAGAATGTTGAGGGAGATAGAGATCAGGGCGAGGAGTGTCCCGGTCTCCCCTCTGGTGGCAGCATACCTTTAGTAACTCCTGAGAGTAGAGTTTATATTCCTAAGGATGTCATTAAGGATTTTCACAAGAGTGAGGATATTGGGCAATGGTTTGCCGCATATGAGATAGCAATGGTGTCCCACCGGGTCCCTGAGAAGGATTGGGGAGCGGGATTGTGGGGACACTTTGTGAGTGATGGTAGGGATACCCTGTTGGACCTGCCTGAGGAGAGCAGGATGGTGTATGCCCATATGAAAGGAGCTTTGATGACCCGTTATGGTTTGACCCCAGAAATGTACAGGCAGAGGTTTAGAACCTGTAAGAAGTTAGAGGGTACCACGTGGGTTGAATATGTGTCTTTTTTCTGCAGAGCAATGGATCGCTGGGTAAAGGGTAGCAAAGTGGAAACTTTTGAGCAATTGTATGATTTGTTTGCGTGGGAACATTTTTCTAGTAACTGTTTTCCAGAGCTACGCCAGCACCTGATTGATAGCAAGCTGACTAACCCTAGGAAGCTTGCTGAGGAGGTGGACCGCTGGGTGAGCACCTGGGTCCGCATAGGTTTTGGGGGAGACTTCGCCAGAGGTGGGCAGGGTCCCCAGCAGAGAAGTGGGGGGGACAAGGGTAAGCCGAAGGAGTTCCAGAGAGGGCCCCAAAGAAATTCCCAAGGGAACCAAGCAGTGGTGTCCCAGCCTCCCCTGAGAAGAAGCCAGTGTCCCCGACAGGTAGGCCTGTTCAGAGGGGGCCACTCACTTGTTTCAGGTGTGGTCAAGTGGGCCACCGGTATTATGATCCCCAGTGTCCCCAGAGGGACCCCAATGCATCCCTCGTGCACCACCCCATGCACCATCCCACCAGATTGCCAGTGTAGCACTGGGGGGGAGGAGGTAGAGGTCCAAGGTGGGTGGGATCCCGTAGAGTTAACCCTTGTATCGCTAGGAGACTTTGAGAAGGTCCCTAACCCCACACTGCCTAATAACACTAAGAAGTACCGGCAGTGGGTGACCATCAATGGCCATAGGGTGGAGGCTCTCAGGGACACCGGAGCTAGTGTGACTGCTGTCAGCTCCCGGTTGGTGTCCAAAGAGCAGGTTGTCCCCCATGCATTCTGCCCCATAGTGTCAGCAGACAACTCAGAGAGCCAGTGTGAAGTGGCTCAGGTTCCCTTCGAGTGGGGGGGGTCTCAGGAACTCTTCAAGTGGCTGTGAGGCCCGCCATGCCTGTAGACTGTCTGTTGGGCAATGATCTAGAGAACTCCCCGTGGGCTACGGTGGAGAGAAAGTCTCATTTGGAAATGTTGGGTCTGCCTGAGTGAGCGTGTGCGACCACTCGGTCCATGACAGCTCAGAAGGGTGTTCAGGAGGGTCTGGAGCCTGAAAGTATGGCCCAGGCCCCTGCCTTAAGGAGAAGGAGTAGGGGGCGCGGGAAACCGGCCCCAGCGGTTCCCACGGTCCCGGAGGGAGCAGACCTTGAGGGGGATGCCCTGGAACATACAGGGGAACAAGTGGCTGAACTGGGGGACCTACCGGAGCTGACCCATTGGCAGCAGGAAGGGGGGCCCTCCAGGGAGGAATTTTGCGAGCAACAGAGAACCTGCCCTTCTCTTGAGGGGGTGCGGCGACAGGCCGCCGCCCAGGCCGCAGGTGATCAGACAGGGTCACATTGGATCTATTGGGAGAATGACTTCCTTTACAGCGAGCCTAAGGTTGCTGAGCCTGGGTCAGCCCGTGTGCTGGTGGTACCCCCAGTGCTTCAGGACCTTCCTACTGGGGTTGGCTCATGATGTGCCACTGGCCGGACATCTGGGGCAGACAAAGACCTTTGAGAGGCTGGTCACCCATTTCTATTGGCCCCAGATGTGCAGGAGCTCAGTTGCTCACTGCAGGACGTGTGAGACTTGCCAGGCAAGTGGGAAGAGTGGGGGGAAGATTAAGGCCCCACTATAGCCCTTTCCCATTGTGAGTACCCCATTCGAGAGAGTGGGCATTGATATTGTGGGGCCTCTGGATCCCAAGACAGCCATGGGCAACAGGTTCATCCTGGTCTTGGTGGACCATGCCACCAGGTACCCTGAGGCCATCCCGCTCAGGACAGTGACAGACCCCGTGGTGGGACGGGCACTGATGGGGATTTTCTCCCGTGTGGGATTCCCCAGAGAGGTGGTGTCCGATAGGGGAACTAACTTCATCTCCAAGTACATGAAGTCTCTGTGGGAGGAGTGTGGGGTAACTATAAGTTCACCACTTCTTACCACCCCCAGGGTAATGGGCTCGTTGAGAGATTCAACCGGACCCTTAAGGGCATGATTATGGGCCTAGGTGAGCCCATGAGGCATAAGTGGGATGTCCTCTTGCCATGCCTGTTGTTTGCTTACCGTGAGGTGCCACAGAAGTCCTTAGGGTTCAGTCCCTTTGAGCTGCTCTATGGTCACCCGGTAAGAGGGCCTCTGAGTCTGGTCAAGGAAGGCTGGGAGCAATCTCCCAGGAAACCTCCCCAGGATGTGTTTAGTTACATGCTGGCCTTCAGGAACCAGAATCGGCGTTTCAGGAAACTTGCTGAGGCAAACCTGGAAGCCAGCCAGGAAGAGATGAAACGCTGGCACGATCAGAATGCCACTCTGATCGAGTTTCAGCCGGGACAAAAGGTTTGGGTCATGGCCCCGGTGGAGCCCTGTGCGCTCCAGGATAGGTGGACCAGCCCCTTTGAGGTGGTGGAGCGCAAGAGTCCTGTTACCTACGTGGTGGACTTGCAGTCTCCCCGGAACCCCTTACGGGTCCTGCATGTTAACCGACTGAAACCCCACTTTGAGAGGTCTGAAGTGGGCATGCTTCTGGCCACAGATGCTGGGATGGAGGAGGAGAGCGAGCCCCTTCCTGACCTCCTGTGTGCAGGGGAGCGAGATGGGTCAGTGGAGGGTGTGGTCCTCTCCACCACACTGACTCCTGAGCAGCAGGGTGATTGTCGCCAACTGTTGGGGCAATTCAGTGATCTGTTCTCCCTGGTGCCTTGTGTCACTGATTGGTGTGTCCATGACGTGGACACTGGGGACAGTCCTCCCATTAAGCACAAGGCTTACCGAGTGACTGACCGGGTAAGGGCCTACATTAAGGATGAGGTTACCAAAATGTTTGCCCTTGGGGTGATTGAGTCCTCTAGCAGCCCTTGGTCCAGCCCAGTGGTCCTGGTACCAAAAGCTGCAGCGCCTGGTACCACCCCAGAACTTCGGTTCTGCGTGGACTATCGGGCCTCAATTCAGTCACGAAGACTGACGCGCACCCCATCCCCAGAGCTGATGAGCTCGTAGATCGGTTAGGGGCTGCAAAATACCTCAGCACATTTGATTTGACATCTGGGTATTGGCAGATCGCCTTGACCGAGGGAGCAAAGGAGAGGTCAGCATTCTCCACACCCGATGGGCACTACCAGTTCCGGGTGATGCCCTTTGGAATGAAGAATGCCTCTGCCACCTTTCAGAGGTTGGTCAACAGGGTGTTGGTTGGGCTGGAAGACTTCAGTGCCGCCTACCTGGATGACATTGCAGTGTTTAGCTCCTCTTGGGAGGACCACCTGCGCCACCTCTGGGAGGTATTGATGGCACTGCGGAAGGCAGGCCTCACAATCAAAGCCAGTAAGTGCCAGATTGGGCAGGGTTCTGTAGTGTATTTGGGGCACCAGGTGGGGAGCGGCCAGGTGGCACCCCTTCAGCCCAAAATTGAAACTATCCTGGCGTGGGAACCCCCCAAGACTCAGACGCAGGTGAGAGCCTTCTTAGGACTCACGGGGTACTACAGGAGGTTTGTCAAGGGATATGGCAACATTGTTGCACCCTTGACTGAGCTGACTTCTAAGAAGCAGCCAAAGAAGGTAAACTGGACTGACACCTGTCAGAAAGCTTTTGACGCCCTGAAGACTGCCATGTGCACCGCACCCGTGCTTCAGGCGCCCGACTTTTCAAAGGAATTTGGGGCATATTAGCAAGACCCACGTTAAATTATCGCCGTTTTAGCGGCAGGAAACTGCCACTAAAACGGCGATAATGGGCTTGCTAATATGCGTTATAGAATTCCAATAGAAGCCCAGGTTAGATGTCCTGCACATCTAACCTGGGCTTCTATTGGAATTCTATAACGCATATTAGCAAGCCCATTATCGCCGTTTTAGCGGCAGTTTCCTGCCGCTAAAACGGTGATAATTTTAACGTGGGTCTTGCTAATATGCCCCTTGTTGTCCAGACCGACGCCTCAGAGCATGGTATAGGGGCTGTTCTGTCACAGATCAATGAGGAGGGACTAGACCAACCAGTAGCCTTTCTAAGCAGGAGGTTACTTCCCCGGGAACAGAGGTGGAGTGCAATTGAGCGTGAGGCATTTGCTGTGGTCTGGGCGCTGAAGAAGCTGAGACCATACCTGTTTGGGACTCACTTCCGGGTTCAGACAGACCACAGGCCCCTTAGATGGTTGATGCATATGAGGGGTGAGAATCCCAAGTTGTTGAGGTGGTCCATTTCCCTACAGGGTATGGATTTCACAGTAGAACACCGCCCTGGTACAGAACACGCCAATGCTGACGTTCTGTCCAGATTTTTCCGCCTTAGTGATGAGAACTCCCAAGGGGATGGTTAGTTCTCCCCACATTTCAGCTGGAGGGGACGCGTGTTAAACCTGGCATCATTGGCGCGGGTCTCCCTTCCTCTTTTCGCTTCCTATCTTTTATGTTGGCTGGATTTAGATGCTCTGGGTGCTGTGCCACTGCCAATCAGTGCCACAGCGCGAATGCTCCCTGTGTAAAGATAACTGTATGAATTGGGATAACCATAATTGGCTCGTTTGGTTTACCTGTCAGTCCCTCGTATAAGTGCACTGTGTGTGCCCAGGGCTGGTAGACCAAATACTGCTGGTGGGCCTGCAGCGCTGATTTGCGCTACCCACCGAAGCAGCTTTTAAAGTATGTCTGTGTAGCATGTTCTAATAGCGAGTTACCCTCCATTTCACTGTTTACTATTGTGAGGCTATCCGTTCTCATAGGCCAGAATGGGCAGGCTGAGTATTACATTCCATAATCCTACCTGCCCCCAGGAACCTGATAGGAAATTCGAATTTGATATGTTTAAGCTCAGGACATTGAGATACATCTTTTAGTACGGATCATTTGCATAGCCCGTGTTCGAAAATGCCTCTTCTAGAAACGAGGTATTTTCTTGCCTAAGCTTTCCTGTAGGCTTTGCTAGTGTGTGTATTGGCCGTCTGATTTTGGAGCGGCAGGGCCAGCTGGGTCAGACCTGGCTGGAGAGAGAGATCAGCATTTTGAGTATGGGGAGGGGTGACTCTTTGATCTGAGCAGGGCCGTGCCTGGTAAGGTGAATGATGGCTCCACCTCCCACTGGGCGTCTGATAGCATACCCCCTGATTCTCAAAGGGCAGGATGTCGCCTCGTAAACCAAGTGCTCCCCGACCCCACCAAACTGGTTCTGGCTGGATTCAGTGATTTGTGACTTTAGAGAACAAAGACTTTTTAGGTATAAAACGCTGCGCTGAAACCTTTTTCAAGTGTGTTCCTTCTGGATGTCAAGACGAAACTCTGTCCGAGTGAACAGAGGAAAGGACTTTGAAGCTTTCACCAAGCTTGCTGAAGAAACTACCCGAGGGCCTGAATTGAGAGCGCCTCCTGCTGAAGTCTCAGGGACATTAGACTTCACCCCGTCAGCCGTCTGAATTCCTGTGCGAGGGATTCTACTTGCAGGTGAGGCCTCCGTCGAGTAATCCGGAACCTCTAGTTCTACTGTGAGGAACGCGGACTGGTAACCCTTGTTAACTCTGTGTGGGCCGCCACAGCTAAGAGAGAGCTGCCGCCGCTGAGAGCCCGCCTTAATTTGAACCTTCGGAACCTTCGCTGAATCTGTGTGGGCCGCCGCAGTTAAGAGAGAGCTGTAGCCGCTGAGTGCCCGCCATTGTGCCAGCCTGGTCGAGATCATCCTTTGTCCTGTGGGCCGCTGCAGTTAAGAGAGAGCTGTAGCCGCTGAGTGCCCGCCGTTGTGCCAGCCTGGTCAAGATCATCCTTTGTCCTGTGGGCCACCGCAGCTAAGAGAGAGCTGCTGCTCTGAGTGCCCGCACTTGTGTCAGCTGTGCATCATCGTGATTTGTCCTGTGGGCCGCCGCAGCTAAGAGAGAGCTGTTGCCGCTGAGTGCCCGCACCTTTGCCAACTTTGCCTCATCGTGATTTGTCCTGTGGGCCGCCGCAGCTAAGAGAGTGCTGCTGCCGCTGAGTGCCCGCACCTTTGCCAACTTTGCATCCCCGTGATTTGCCCTGTGGGCCGCCGCAGCTAAGAGAGAGCTGCTGCCGCTGAGTGCCCGCACCTTTGCCAACTTTGCATCATCGTGATTTGTCCTGTGGGCCGCCGCAGCTAAGAGAGAGTTGCTGCTGCTGAGTGCCCGCACCTTTGCCAACTTTGCATCTTCGTGATTTATCCTGTGGGCCGCCGCAGCTAAGAGAGAGCTGCTGCCGCTCAGTGCCCGCACCTTTGCCAACTTTGCATCCCCGTGATTTGCCCTGTGGGCCGCCGCAGCTAAGAGAGAGCTGCTGCCGCTGAGTGCCCGCACCTTTGCCAACTTTGCATCATCGTGAGTCGTCCTGTGGGCCGCCACAGCTAAGAGAGAGCTGCTGCCGCTGAGTGCCCGCACCTTTGCCAACTTTGCATCTTTGTGATTTATCCTGTGGGCCGCCGCAGCTAAGAGAGAGCTGCTGCCGCTGAGTGCCCGCACCTTTGCCAACTTGCATCATCGTGATATGTCCTGTGGGCCGCCGCAGCTAAGAGAGAGCTGCTGCCGCTGTGAGCCCACCACGGAGCTGCACGACGAGAGTCATCGCTACCAGCAGCCCGGGCCGCCGCAGCCCGTGCTGCTGCCGCTGAGAGCCCGCCTGTCCCCGAGTGCCCGAATCATTAGGAGTGCACGTTGCGGACCACTGCAGTCAAGAGTTGTGGTCACTGGGAATCCGCCTGTCACCGTCTCCGCTTCTTCGAGAAGCTGCGTGCTGTGTCCTCGTCCAACGGCAGGTATCTGGTGCGCAACGTGTCGCGTAGACCCAGGCCTTGAACTCAGTCAGTGCCACGTTCTGGTGAATACGTTATTGACTTTTTAAGTCCCTACTGATTTACGTGCATTGTGACTGGTTAAAACGCTTTTGAGAGTCTTGTGTTAAACCTTAGATAAAGATACTATTTTTCTATACCTACTTGAGTTGTGTCCTTTTGTGGTGTCGTTACTGCCTTATTGTGCATGGTCATAAATGCTTCACACACTGCCTCTGAGATAGGCCTAACTGCTCGTGCTACATTACCACAGGGTTGAGCAGGGGTTATCAAAGGTGGTAGCCCACTTGCCCTGACTTAGGAAGAAGGGTCCCTATTTGGACATTGGCGCCAGCCATTGCCAACTAGAGACCCCCATTTCTAACACAGTTCATTTGTCTGAGGCATCAACATTGGTCTTACCTGCAGCACGTGTGTGTAGTATTAATCTCACAAACCTGTGTTTACCCAGATCAGCAAATCGTACATTTAGGTATATACCACCCTGAGTGCAGGTCATATGCCTGTCAAGTTGCTGACACATGTCAGACAATCACATCACTCATGATGGTAAACTCAATGCACCTGTTGTTCATGATGCTGTACACAGTGACCTTGGACTACAGCACATACACAGGAGCCTAGTGACACATGTTACAGACGGAAAGGGACACACCTGGGCATCAGATGAGAATGGGGCATCTTTACATTTTGGCACACAAGTGTTGTCTCAGCAGACACATGACCTGTAAGAGTGTTACCATGCTGAGGGAGTGCAACATGCATGTCAGACATAGTTCAGCTAAATGGCACAAACCTACACCCTCCTTGCTGCTGTCTGGCCTTCAACTGCCCATCCAGGTCAGGGAAGACCACCGTCAGTATCCGGAGCATGTGGGGGGTCAGGGTCCGTCGTCCACTCCTTTTGAGAGGAGGTGACAGCTTCAGCTGGACTCTTGCAATCCTACGGGTCCAGCCATGGAGGTCCTGCCACCTCTTCTGGCAGTGGCGGATGCGGCGTTTGAAGACCCCCACAGATCTCACAGCCCGGACGATGGTCAGCCAAATTTCCTGCTTCTGATGGGCGTCGACCTGTAAGGATGACATAGTGACACACCATTACTACACATGCTACATGTTTGTTCATCACACACGTGGACATATAGGTCATTGGTAGTAGGGCAGATGATGTATTAAGGAAGTTCAAGTATCAGCAGGGGTAGTTCTCCTGTGTGCAAGCCTGCCTCAACAACATGAGTACAGTGCATGAAATGAAATTGCACAGGATACACTTTTACATCCCTGTACCTGTCCAGTACATGAATCTACACACTGTGAGAATTACAATGACTATGTGTGCATGCATGTCCTTGGTGATCTGAATGCTAGTAGTGCCTGTTAGGAAACATGGTGTACTGAGAAGTCAGTGCAATCAACACTCACCTGCTCCCCTGGTCTCCCATACAGCTTGCTGTACTGTGGAAGGAGGCTGTCCAGCAGGGCCTGGTTTTCCTCCTCGGTGAAAGCTGGTGCCTTCTCCACAGTACGTGCCATTGCAGACCCCAGAGGATGCTGAGACAGCAGCAAAGGTAGGTTGAGATGTAGGCAAGTAGCATGTAGTGCAGGCAAGTGAAGTCTCTTGGGAACAGACAGCCTTATATCTGTGCTACAGAGGCGGATTTTGTTCCATGGGTCCAAAGAGATAGGTCGGAGACGTTTGCATTAGCCGAATTTGTCCAATCCATCACATTGCACACCTCGGACACGCCTACCGCGTCGTTCAAATTTTCAGAATCATGATACTATTGATTTTGATACATTGTTGTTGTTGTCCAACCGAGTTTGTTTGCATGCGATTCGTACATGCTGCAAAAACGCGTCTGTCCCCATGACGACCAATACCCAATGTATGCGTCCGGCTTGGTCTTGAAGTGTACACTGCGTCTTTTGAATAGTCAGCTGCGTCTGTACCCCTGAAGACCAGTAGCCAATGTATGCATCCGCCTTGGTCTTGAAGTGTACGCCGCGTCTTTTGAATAGTCACCCGCGTCTGTACCCCTGAAGACCAGTAGCCAATGTATGCGTCCGGCTTGGTCTTGAAGTGTACGCCGCGTCTTTTGAATAGTCACCCACGTCTGTCCCCATGACGACCAATAGCCAATGTATGCGTCCGGCTTGGTCTTGAAGTGTACACCGCATCTTTTGAATAGTCAGCTGCGTCTGTACCCCTGAAGACCAGTAGCCAATGTATGCGTCCGTCTTGGTCTTGAAGTCTACGCCGCGTTTTTTGAATAGTCACCTGCGTCTGTACCCCTGAAGACCAGTAGCCAATGTATGTGTCTGGCTTGGTCTTGAAGTGTACGCTGCGTCTTTTGAATAGTCACCCGCGTCTGTCCCCATTACAGTAAACAGCCAAAGGATGCAATCCACACTATTTTGGCTGAGCTTCAGGTGCCCTACACCAATCAATAAGCCCATCACACAGTTTAGGAAACCGCATTTCCTGCTTCATGACGTGTGGGTACATAGCTTCACATGTAATATTGGACAGAGCTCTTTCTAGCTCACACTCCCATGATGAGCCATGTTTCATGGGGATCAAATCCATTGTGTGTGATGCACATCACAACTGTGAGTGACAACTTCACAGATCACCCTCCTAGGCCTGGACACTGTTCCAGGGGCCCATTGTGTGATCACATGTCACATACACCCTGAATAACAGCTGTAATGGACTGTGTGTTACAAAGTGCTTTTGAGACAATATTTGCGTATTGTGCAATGCACACAATCCATTTTTTATGTTGTTGATGTAATTCACTTTAAACATCCATCTGTATTTGGCATGTGAGTTGCTGTAGTGTCTGTGTGTCACAGACATACCTGTTTGCAATGCAAACACATTTTGAAACACATCATAGGTTTTTCATGGGTGTGATGGTACGTGTACGTCAGACGTTATATCATGACAGTGTCCATGTGGCATTACATGATCCCTGTGTGTGTACCTTTCAGACACGTGTTATTTGGACCACACATCTATCTTTGCTAGTTACTGAGGTGTGTGTTTGATGTGTGATATTTGTTCAGATGTACTGTGACAGACCCCATTGATTGTTCACAGCACAGCATTGCACTTGTTGTACAACCATCAGGACATGAAATGTTCTGCGAGGGGCACATAGCTGGCATCTGTGTCAATGCTCAACAGTACACACCTGACTTCATTGAGTCTTGCTTTGATGTTGCATGTGATATTTAGCATGTTCATTGCCACATTTGAAAGAGAAATTATAATTTTTCTTTGTCACCTATGTACCGCAGGAGACCAGCTGTCTACAGACCCTTCCCATTCCTAGAAACCATGGCTGAACGTGACAGCATCCGACGTTACCGCTTCACCAGACCACTAATTGAGGATTTGGCAGAGCAGTTGGCCCCACATTTGCAACCTGGACACCCATATCCATCTGCGCTGACCCCCAAGGTGAAGGTGATGACAGCCCTACATTTCTTTGCCACGGGAACCTTCCAGTACACTGTGGCTACTGCTGGTGGGATGTCACAGACAATGTTTAGCCGTGTGCTGCGTGATTTTTTGGAGGGAATGTTGCTTTTGCTGAACCGGTACATCAAATTCCCAACACCATGACAATTTGCTGACATCAAGGGTGACTGTTATGCTTTGGGAAGAATGCCACATTTCATTGGCTCCATAGATGGTACACATGTGGCTTTGGTACCACCACAAGCAAATGAACTGACATACAGGAATCGGAAGCATTTTCACTCCATCAATGCCCTGGTGGTATGTCTGCCTGACATGACAATCTCACATGTCTGTGCACGTTTCCCGGGATCCACACACGATGCGTACATCATGAGGAATAGTAGGATCCCACAGATGATGTCACAGCTGCAAAATCAGTGTGCCTGGCTTGTCGGTGTGTAATGTCTGTTTATGTTGTGTGTTGTTTGTATGTCGGGTTTTACCCTCTTTTCAGACCCATGATGTGTTTTTTTGTTTGAATGTAGGTGACTCCGGATACCCCAACATGCCGTGGTTGCTGACACCACTCCGGAACCCTGTCACCCCTGCTGAGATACGTTTTAATGAGGTACATGGGCGGACCAGGCGAGTGATAGAGCACACATTTGGACTACTGAAAAGCAGATTTCGCTGCCTGGACCGGACAGGAGTGGCCCTCCAATATGCACCAGAAAAGGTGTGTAAGATCATCATTGTGTGTTGCATGCTACACAACCTAGCAGTAAGGAATGAGCTACCTCTCATCCAGGATGACGATGAACAGCAGCTTCCAGCAGGGGAGGATCCAGCCCTGGGCCATGTTGCCAGTGATGATGAGGGGGAGGAGGATGTTCGGAGACAGCTCATCAACAACTTTTTCTCATGATTGTGAGTATACAGTGATGAATTGACGAAGCTTTTTCTTTGCATGATATGTGCATGTAGTGCAATGTCTTTGCATACGTGTGGGTGCATGCTACGTGACATGATCCTTGTAGTTATGTGTCCATTGAGTTCGTATGTTCACCAGTACAGTGTTGACATGAGTCCTAGGTTGTGTTCACAAATCATAAGACTTTGGGGTCGATTCCGATTCGGGCCGGAAAAAGCACCGACCGACTCGGATCCGGAAAAAATACCGACCGACACGTACCCGTGGCGCCCGACACGCCAAGTACGATGCAAGGCGCGAAAAATCCGACCGACACGTAACGAAACCAAGTCGACCGACCGAGCCGCACGGAAAACAGCAATCCGGCCGGAAAAACACGCGAATCCAACCGACCGACACGCACCCGGAACAAATCCGACCGAAACGTACACGCTAACTCCAAACCGCTAAGTACAATGCAAGGCGCGAAAACCACGAGCGAGTCGGACGGAGGACAAGCCGTACGACCGACACGCATACAAAACCGAGCCGAAGCAACACAATACACCGCGACCGACGCGTACGCAGCATAGAAAACTGCACAAACACAGCGTGAACGAAACGGAGAACACCGTACGAGACCAATGCAGGGTCCGACTCGGTCACAAGAACGTTTCCAACATACACAAACAGCACAAAGGAAAAATCACCCAAAAAAGGCCAAACAAGCAATTACCAAGCCAATAAATACTGGGGGGGTGGGGACAGAGAACAAAGACACACCCACAACTCCACCTATATAAAGGACACAAATCACTACCATGAGCCTTTGCAAATGCCATTCCACTGCCAGCACCCAAGAGAAAGCAACCACACACCCACAGCTCATCCCTCACACAAGCCACACACCATCAGCACACCAACAAATACCTACCTCACATACACCCAGCAAAACACACACTCACACACCCTCACCTGCACACCAACACACACATCACTCACCATCACCACCCATCACCATGCCCCCCAAGAAGAATCACAAGTTCCTAGATTGTGAATTGGAAGTCCTGGTAGACGAGATCCTCAGGGTAGAGCCACAGCTGTTTGGCACATTGGTCCAACAGACCCCCATGTCGCAGAAAACCAAGATGTGGGAGAGGATCATCAACAGGGTGAACGCACAATCACCATGTCTGCGCACAAAGACCGACATCCAGAACAGGTGGTATGACGTGCGCAGGAGGGTCCGGGAGCTGCTCAAGAAAGACTACCTCATCAGCCAATACACCGGCAGTGGCCCTCCTGCCAAGCCAGTATACCTCAGGCCCTGGGAGGAGAAGGTGTGGGCCATCCTTCCGCCAGTGAGCGTATATGGACTAGAAAACATCCCAGAGCCTGGTGAGTACACAACAAATGTACACAATTTTCTGACACAAAACACACACACATCACTGTCAAGGGAGAGTCAAACCATGCACTCATAGCAATTACACAGCAACCAGAACAGAATCATCCCAAAATGTGTATGTCAGTCAGATAAACACAACACATGCCATCAAAAAAGTAACATCCAACCGTGCCATCACATGTACAAACACAACTACAACTACAGCTAGGCAGTGGCACAAATAGAACTAACAAACACATCCAGACATGTAGCCACCACAACAACACCAACACACAGTGAAGACCACTCAAAGGAAGGAATTCTGTGTATGCTGGCCAAGTCTGTGTAGCCAATAGCATCATGGGAGTCGCAGTCACACATATTGCCCCCCACAACTGTCCCATCAACACCACCATGAACCATGCGCACATCACAGGGAGTGGAGAAGGACTCACAAGATGGCTGACACTGGCTACTGCTGTGGGGAGCACAAGGCCCTGCTGCCAACTGTGCACCAACAAACAGCAGGACACCACTGACTGACATCCTGAGAGACAACTTACACTCCCTGCAATGCAAGCACGTTTCATGGCGGGATATCTGGCTGGCTGGGTGGGAGGGGACTTGCAGCACTGACTATAGTCACCAGCACCTCCCCTCACACCCCCCAACACAAACTCCACAGTACCCACCTGGTAGAATGCAATGCCCTCCATCCTAACACAAGATCCCACAAAGCACCACCACCCTGGGTTATGTTGTGTGAAGCACAGGGACACTCTTGGGACTCTTAGCCAAACAACTGCCAGGACAACACTCCCAGCCATCCTGTCAGCACAGCCAGCCCACCCCACAGGGAAGCAGAGTCAAAAGGAAGGAAGCATGGGCATGCTGGGAAGGGGGTGGAGGCAATAGCATGATGGGAGTCGTAGTCACAGACATTGCTCAGCCTCACAACTGGCCCATCAACACCACCCTGAACCATGCTCACATCACAGGGAGTGGAGAAGGACTCACAAGATGGCTGACACTGGCTACTGCTGTGGGGAGCACAAGGCCCTGCTGCCAACTGTGCACCAACAAACAGCAGGACACCACTGACTGACATCCTGAGAGACAACTTCCACTCCCTGCAATGCAAGCACAGTCCATGGTGGGATAACTGACTGGCTGGCTGGGTGGGAAGGAGGACTTGCAGCACTAACCATAGTCACAAGCACCTCCCCTCACACCCCCCCCAACACAAACTCCACAGTACCCACCTGGTAGAATGCAATGCCCTCCATCCTAACACAAGATCCCACAAAGCACCATCACCCTGGGTTATGTTGTGTGAAGCACAGGGACACTCTTGGGACTCTTAGCCAAACAACTGCCAGGACAACACTCCCAGCCATCCTGTCAGCACAGCCAGCCCACCCCACAGGAAGCAGAGTCAAAAGGAAGGAAGCATGGGCATGCTGGGAAGGGGGTGGAGGCAATAGCATGATGGGAGTCGTAGTCACAGACATTGCTCAGCCTCACAACTGGCCCATCAACACCACCCTGAACCATGCTCACATCACAGGGAGTGGAGAAGGACTCACAAGATGGCTGACACTGGCTACTGCTGTGGGGAGCACAAGGCCCTGCTGCCAACTGTGCACCAACAAACAGCAGGACACCACTGACTGACATCCTGAGAGACAACTTACACTTATTATTATCTCACAACAAGGTCTCTAAAGGAGGAATTCTCACCATCCACGGTACCACTCCACAATATCATACACACAAAAGGTAACTGGATGGTAACCTAACTAGAATATAAATATGCTTGTGCAAAAAACAAAACCAAGAGAAGGGCATTTGCTTTTTAAAGACGAGAACCCTCACTCACCTTTTGGGTGACATGCTTCATCATTGGGTTCCCTCTTACACACAGTGCCCGCAAGGTGCACTGTGTGGGCTACAACTCTCCCGCAGGAGAGGAGCGTGAGGTGTTTTATCACTCCAAAGTCTAGTGTGAGTGAGGGGCAGAGTGCAAAAATAATATCAAAAGTGAATTAAAACCATCTCATATGGGGAAATAGTTTAATAAGTATCCCCTATGGATAGAATTAAAAACCAGTGTGAACGATAGGGGTAAGGATGTTCCCTATCCGACTAGGTCAACATGTTTCTGCCCAGATGACCAGAGGTTCGCGGCATTCTTCAGGACCAATGTCTTGTCACTCTGCTCAATTTGTGATAAACGAAAAAGAAAAACCATACTTAATTCAATGGATCTTTTTCAGAACCAACTTCAGTTCTTGTCTGTTTTCTGTAACACACAAACACATAATTATGTCCAGCATATTCATAATCCATGTCCATTGGCTCATAACCAAGTGTAAGTGAAAAGCCAAATCACCACACACGTGAAAAGACACAGGTGAATTGATTAATGATCTCACCAATATCAGACCAATTCTATGCTTCTACCTTTATCAGGTCCTCTATTTTCTGGGAAACCTACAGGTAACATCAAGGTCATAAAAATAGGTCATAAAAATAACCATTATATATCAATAAATCAACAGTCCTTATAAAACATATATTGACAGAAAAATCACTCATAGCATGGTACCTATATAATTCATCAACATTAGCTATGTACCAAGCTGATCATAATGCTCAATGTTTTTAGTCACACGGCAAGCTGTTTATATTCAAATTATTCTCATATGGGAACATAGTTCTGTGTGTCCTCTTCACCAAACGCTACTATCAAAAGGCCTATCTATAAGTAAAAATACACCTGATGTCAAACCTTTGTTAGCATTACAAGAAGGATATAGTAAGCTCCATGGGAATTTAAGCAAACGTCCACCTCGAAGCCTCAGTTATCATCAGTCAACTCACTGTTATACTCATCTATAGCACTCAGAATCCCGTTTTAAACATCCCCATAACAAAAACCACCGCAATGGCGGTGCGTTTCTTCCCTCTACCCTGACTCACCGATTATCCCAGCATGTTTTCTCCTGAATAGAGGCCGAAGGGAGATCGCATACCTCCCGCTTCTGCGTGAAATAGTCTGGACGCGTATCCGAACCCGGAAGTCAAACAAACTACTTCCGGTTCACGGAGCGCGAAAAACGGGAAATAACTTCATATAGCAACTAAGTCAAAATTTCCATTGGATTAGCGTCGTTATTATATTATATAACCCACGCCATGAAAGAGACAAAAAATTGCCATCCCACGTACTAATTAAAATATTATATACACAATTATCGTTCCAGTGCATCATGGGATTTGTAGTTAAACTTACATCCCACGTACATAGACATCAAAACAGCATCACTATATGCTGTGGCAAGAAAAAGAAGAACCTAACCCTACTTCCAGACAAAAATTATCTACTCAGAGCCAGGTCCCCTGCCACCATTTCCAGTACAACCAAAAAACCTTACTAATAAGAGGAACTATTTATAGGAGTACAAGATTATAAAGTACTCCATGGAATATCCTCATTTAATCCTGTAATGTGACTCTTCATACGGAACACCCATCGCTGTTCCCTTCTTAGAAGTACCCTATCTAGGGGCCCCATATCAGTGTCATATTTTGGTTTGTCAATGACCACCCACGTAAAATCATCCTCTGTGTGAGCCATTTCCACAAAGTGTCTTGTCATACGGGTATTAGTTTTTTGCATCGAAAAGCACTACGATGTTCCACCATCCTATGTTTAACCTTACGGGTGGTCATACCAATATATACTAATAAACACGGACATGTAATCATATAGATGACACCACTCGTGTTACAGTTCGTATGTGAATTCAATATCCAGGGTGTCATTAGACCCAGGTCCAATTGTGTCACATGTTTAGTGAACGGACACACAGAACATGACCCACACGGGAAATGACCTTTCACTGGCAAAGCTCCCCATAATGTGGTTTGTCTAGTCTCTTGTTGTTTCAATCTTGGTCTCGTGTGCACCAGTAAATCTCGGAGATTACTACTTCGTTTCAGTGCAAACAAAGGTCTTTCTAAGGATAATTTTCCTATATTCAAAATGTGCCATGATTTATTAATTGCCCTTTTAATATTGTCTGTCAAATTACTAAAGGTAGTGACACAAACCATCCTTTTATTCTCAGGTTTCTCATATGACTCAAGGAGTGCCCCTCTATGATTATTCCGAGCTCTTTTTTGTGCTCCATATACTACTTTGGTCGGATACTTCCTTGCCAAAAGTTCTTCACTTAAATTCTTTGCATGTACTTTATATCTGGCGACCTCACTACAATTTCTACGTAACCTCAGAAACTGTCCTATCGGTAAATTATTCAATAAGGCACGTGGATGGAAACTATGATAACTAAGTAGTGAGTTCCTCGCCATAGGCTTCTGATATAGTTCAGTCTGAATCATCCCATTCTTGGGGTACAATCGTAAATCTAAATATGACACTGTCTTATTACTGGATTCACCAGTAAACTTGAGATTGGAATCTCGGCTATTCAGCCAGTTAGAGAAAACATCTAGAGAGTCCTGGTCACCTTCCCAGATGACCAGGATATCATCTATATATCGTCTCCAAAGTTTAAGGCGTTGTCCAAAGGGATTGTCAATAGCAAATATAAATTTGGTTTCAAACCCATACATATACAAATTAGCCATACTTGGGGCACTTGTACTGCCCATTGAAGTGCCAGTGGTCTGCCAATATAGATCTCCTTCATAACTGAAATAGTTTTCTTTTAAGACCATACTGGCACACTGCATGACAAAAGTATTAGGTGTCTGATCCTCGCGTGGATGACTCTCAAGTAGCTGTTCAATGATTTCAAGAGTGTCATCCTGCGGGATATTTGTATATAATGACTCAACGTCATATGTAACCATCATATTAGCTACAGGATTGAAAGGTACAGTTTCAAGAAGTGAAAGAACATGCTTAGTGTCCTGTAGGTATGATGGCATCTCTGCTACAATAGGTCGAAGAAAATGGTCCACAAACTTGGATAATGGCTCTAAAATAGACCCAATACCTGATACTATAGGTCTCCCAGGTGGCGGTCTTTTTCTTTATGGATTTTCGGAAGAATATAAAAGGCCGGCACTCTGGGATGTTTCTGGATCAAAAATTCTGCCTCACCTCTAGTAATCCAATTAGAATCTCTGCCTTCCTCCACTATAGATTTAATCTCAAGTTGTAATCTCAATGTGGGATCTTGTAGGATATGTGTATAGAATTTAGGGTCATTCAATTGTCTAAGACATTCATTACGATAAACTACAGTATCCATAATAACGGTGGCACCGCCTTTATCAGCCGGTTTAATCGTAATATTAATGTCATTGCCCAATTCTTCAATACATTTTCTTTCAACATTAGAGATGTTACAAAATGTTTTCTTAGGAAAGTCTAAACTGGATTCATATTCTTTAAGTACTGCCTTCTCAAAAGTATTAACTTCTGAAGGTACTTGTTGTAGGGAAGGAAGAAAAGTAGATTAGTTCCTCAGACCAGTATTGGGAACAACATTAGCATCATCTTTCTCTAAATTAGAGAAGAAAAAATGTAGTCGTACTTTCCGAAAAAAATCAGCTAGCTCTTTGTGGATCATAAAATCATCACCTAATTTGGTGGGAACAAAACCAAGTCCTTTCGACAATACATTGTGTTCTAAAGTCGTAAGATTTTTAGAGCTAAGATTTACGACTAAACATTCTGGTCGCTTGTGGACGCTGTCATACTCCGAGTCACTCGCTGTTCTATTAGTGGATCCCAAATCACTTGTGGTTGTCTGCCTGTTGCACGACCTCCGTTGTTGTCTCTTCTGCGTCCTCTTCTCCCTCTGGTTTGACCAAAAAAAGGAGGGTAGTTGGGACTTTCAAAAGATGGACCGGGATTAAAGGGAAATGGTGGATATGACCAGAGTTGTGGTGGCCACCATGATGTCTGTTGAGGATACCTATGTATATTACCTCGTCCTCTTCCTCGTCTCCCAAAATGTGGAGGTGCATATTCAGTATCTGAATCATTTGAGTCACTGCATTCATCGGAGTTAGAGGTCCAATCATCTGTGTCCTTCCGCCATCCTCTTATACCTCTTTTTTTCATTTTCTTATTCAAAGTAGAATGGTAATCATCAGATATATAAGGGTAAACTTTCTCCATAGTAAATCTAGCTAGATCTTTCTTAAGCTTGTTAATTTTAAATTTAACCAGATCATCTTTAATCTCTGTAAGATTTTTGGAGATCTCTTCAAGTTTCTTCTTGTAAATTGTAACCTGAACTCCTGACTTCAATTGGTTTTCCAATGTTAGTATCTCAATGGCTAGAAGGTCGGCCGTTTCCTTAGCTGTGTTAATTATCAAAACAAGCCAATCCCTAGTACAACGCCAGGCTATCTTTGACCAATTTGTTACAAAGATTTTATTATCCAATAAGAGTCTCGGAGCATTTGACACTATCAGGCCTGGTGGTGCAATATTCCCTCTCAAATATTCAGTCAGTATGGCAGCGTGTAAAATAGTTCTGACATGTTGTTTCTTAGTATTACTAAGTTTAGTCCATTCCTCTGTATTAGACAATGTATGGGAAATGTGTGAATCTAAAATGCTGGGTGTTTGGAGTATAGCCTGGACCATATCTTCATCAAACGCCAAACCAGTGTTTTCTGTCATGTTGATAACTGATTAAAACCAAAGGACCATAGATAATGTATATATAATCTCTAATGGATGACCCACAGCCGCAGCTGTACTATATATTATCTCACAACAAGGTCTCTAAAGGAGGAATTCTCATCATCCACGGTACCACTCCACAATATCATACACACAAAAGGTAACCGGATGGTAACCTAACTAGAATATAAATATGCTTGTGCAAAAAACAAAACCAAGAGAAGGGCATTTGCTTTTTAAAGACGAGAACCCTCACTCACCTTTTGGGTGACATGCTTCATCATTGGGTTCCCTCTTACACACAGTGCCCGCAAGGTGCACTGTGTGGGCTACAACTCTCCCGCAGGAGAGGAGCGTGAGGTGTTTTATCACTCCAAAGTCTAGTGTGAGTGAGGGGCAGAGTGCAAAAATAATATCAAAAGTGAATTAAAACCATCTCATATGGGGAAATAGTTTAATAAGTATCCCTATTGATAGAATTAAAAACCAGTGTGAACGATAGGGGTAAGGATGTTCCCTATCCGACTAGGTCAACATGTTTCTGCCCAGATGACCAGAGGTTCGCAGCATTCTTCAGGACCAATGTCTTGTCACTCTGCTCAATTTGTGATAAACGAAAAAGAAAAAACCATACTTAATTCAATGGATCTTTTTCAGAACCAACGTCAGTTCTTGTCTGTTTTCTGTAACACACAAACACATAATTATGTCCAGCATATTCATAATCCATGTCCATTGGCTCATAACCAAGTGTAAGTGAAAAGCCAAATCACCACACACGTGAAAAGACACAGGTGAATTGATTAATGATCTCACCAATATCAGACCAATTCTATGCTTCTACCTTTATCAGGTCCTCTATTTTCTGGGAAACCTACAGGTAACATCAAGGTCATAAAAATAGGTCATAAAAATAACCATTATATATCAATAAATCAACAGTCCTTATAAAACATATATTGACAGAAAAATCACTCATAGCATGGTACCTATATAATTCATCAACATTAGCTATGTACCAAGCTGATCATAATGCTCAATGTTTTTAGTCACACGGCAAGCTGTTTATATTCAAATTATTCTCATATGGGAACATAGTTCTGTGTGTCCTCTTCACCAAACGCTACTATCAAAAGGCCTATCTATAAGTAAAAATACACCTGATGTCAAACCTTTGTTAGCATTACAAGAAGGATATAGTAAGCTCCATGGGAATTTAAGCAAACGTCCACCTCGAAGCCTCAGTTATCATCAGTCAACTCACTGTTATACTCATCTATAGCACTCAGAATCCCGTTTTAAACATCCCCATAACAAAAACCACCGCAATGGCGGTGCGTTTCTACCCTCTACCCTGACTCACCGATTATCCCAGCATGTTTTCTCCTGAATAGAGGCCGAAGGAGATCGCATACCTCCCGCTTCTGCGTGAAATAGTCTGGACGCGTATCCGAACCCGGAAGTCAAACAAACTACTTCCGGTTCACGGAGCGCGAAAAACGGGAAATAACTTCATATAGCAACTAAGTCAAAATTTCCATTGGATTAGCGTCGTTATTATATTATATAACCCACGCCATGAAAGAGACAAAATATGTTTGAATATAAACAGCTTGCCGTGTGACTAAAAACATTGAGCATTATGATCAGCTTGGTACATAGCTAATGTTGATGAATTATATAGGTACCATGCTATGAGTGATTTTTCTGTCAATATATGTTTTATAAGGACTGTTGATTTATTGATATATAATGGTTATTTTTATGACCTATTTTTATGACCTTGATGTTACCTGTAGGTTTCCCAGAAAATAGAGGACCTGATAAAGGTAGAAGCATAGAATTGGTCTGATATTGGTGAGATCATTAATCAATTCACCTGTGTCTTTTCACGTGTGTGGTGATTTGGCTTTTCACTTACACTTTGTTATGAGCCAATGGACATGGATTATGAATATGCTGGACATAATTATGTGTTTGTGTGTTACAGAAAACAGACAAGAACTGAAGTTGGTTCTGAAAAAGATCCATTGAATTAAGTATGGTTTTTTTCTTTTCGTTTATCACAAATTGAGCAGAGTGACAAGACATTGGTCCTGAAGAATGCCGCGAACCTCTGGTCATCTGGGCAGAAACATGTTGACCTAGTCGGATAGGGAACATCCTTACCCCTATCGTTCACACTGGTTTTTAATTCTATCCATAGGGGATACTTATTAAACTATTTCCCCATATGAGATGGTTTTAATTCACTTTTGATATTATTTTTGCACTCTGCCCCTCACTCACACTAGACTTTGGAGTGATAAAACACCTCACGCTCCTCTCCTGCGGGAGAGTTGTCGCCCACACAGTGCACCTTGCGGGCACTGTGTGTAAGAGGGAACCCAATGATGAAGCATGTCACCCAAAAGGTGAGTGAGGGTTCTCGTCTTTAAAAAGCAAATGCCCTTCTCTTGGTTTTGTTTTTTGCACAAGCATATTTATATTCTAGTTAGGTTACCATCCGGTTACCTTTTGTGTGTATGATATTGTGGAGTGGTACCGTGGATGGTGAGAATTCCTCCTTTAGAGACCTTGTTGTGAGATAATATATAGTACAGCTGCGGCTGTGGGTCATCCATTAGAGATTATATATACATTATCTATGGTCCTTTGGTTTTAATCAGTTATCAACATGACAGAAAACACTGGTTTGGCGTTTGATGAAGATATGGTCCAGGCTATACTCCAAACACCCAGCATTTTAGATTCACACATTTCCCATACATTGTCTAATACAGAGGAATGGACTAAACTTAGTAATACTAAGAAACAACATGTCAGAACTATTTTACACGCTGCCATACTGACTGAATATTTGAGAGGGAATATTGCACCACCAGGCCTGATAGTGTCAAATGCTCCGAGACTCTTCTTGGATAATAAAATCTTTGTAACAAATTGGTCAAAGATAGCCTGGCGTTGTACTAGGGATTGGCTTGTTTTGATAATTAACACAGCTAAGGAAACGGCCGACCTTCTAGCCATTGAGATACTAACATTGGAAAACCAATTGAAGTCAGGAGTTCAGGTTACAATTTACAAGAAGAAACTTGAAGAGATCTCCAAAAATCTTACAGAGATTAAAGATGATCTGGTTAAATTTAAAATTAACAAGCTTAAGAAAGATCTAGCTAGATTTACTATGGAGAAAGTTTACCCTTATATATCTGATGATTACCATTCTACTTTGAATAAGAAAATGAAAAAAAGAGGTATAAGTGGATGGCGGAAGGACACAGATGATTGGACCTCTAACTCCGATGAATGGAGTGACTCAAATGATTCAGATACTGAATATGCGCCTCCACATTTTGGGAGACGAGGAAGAGGACGAGGTAATATACATAGGTATCCTCAACAGACATCATGGTGGCCACCACAACTCTGGTCATATCCACCACATCCCTTTAATCCAGGTCCATCTTTTGAAAGTCCCAACTACCCTCCTTTTTTGGTCAAACCAGAGGGAGAAGAGGACGCAGAAGAGACAACAACGGAGGTCGTGCAACAGGCAGACAACCACAAGTGATTTGGGATCCACTAATAGAACAGCGAGTGACTCGGAGTATGACAGCGTCCACAAGCGACCAGAATGTTTAGTCGTAAATCTTAGCTCTAAAAATCTTACGACTTTAGAACACAATGTATTGTCGAAAGGACTTGGTTTTGTTCCCACCAAATTAGGTGATGATTTTATGATCCACAAAGAGCTAGCTGATTTTTTTCGGAAAGTACGACTACATTTTTTCTTCTCTAATTTAGAGAAAGATGATGCTAATGTTGTTCCCAATACTGGTCTGAGGAACAAATCTACTTTTCTTCCTTCCCTACAACAAGTACCTTCAGAAGTTAATACTTTTGAGAAGGCAGTACTTAAAGAATATGAATCCAGTTTAGACTTTCCTAAGAAAACATTTTGTAACATCTCTAATGTTGAAAGAAAATGTATTGAAGAATTGGGCAATGACATTAATATTACGATTAAACCGGCTGATAAAGGCGGTGCCACCGTTATTATGGATACTGTAGTTTATCGTAATGAATGTCTTAGACAATTGAATGACCCTAAATTCTATACACATATCCTACAAGATCCCACATTGAGATTACAACTTGAGATTAAATCTATAGTGGAGGAAGGCAGAGATTCTAATTGGATTACTAGAGTTGAGGCAGAATTTTTGATCCAGAAACATCCCAGAGTGCCGGCCTTTTATATTCTTCCGAAAATCCATAAAGAAAAAAGACCGCCACCTGGGAGACCTATAGTATCAGGTATTGGGTCTATTTTAGAGCCATTATCCAAGTTTGTGGACCATTTTCTTCGACCTATTGTAGCAGAGATGCCATCATACCTACAGGACACTAAGCATGTTCTTTCACTTCTTGAAACTGTACCTTTCAATCCTGTAGCTAATATGATGGTTACATATGACGTTGAGTCATTATATACAAATATCCCGCAGGATGACACTCTTGAAATCATTGAACAGCTACTTGAGAGTCATCCACGCGAGGATCAGACACCTAATACTTTTGTCATGCAGTGTGCCAGTATGGTCTTAAAAGAAAACTATTTCAGTTATGAAGGAGATCTATATTGGCAGACCACTGGCACTTCAATGGGCAGTACAAGTGCCCCAAGTATGGCTAATTTGTATATGTATGGGTTTGAAACCAAATTTATATTTGCTATTGACAATCCCTTTGGACAACGCCTTAAACTTTGGAGACGATATATAGATGATATCCTGGTCATCTGGGAAGGTGACCAGGACTCTCTAGATGTTTTCTCTAACTGGCTGAATAGCCGAGATTCCAATCTCAAGTTTACTGGTGAATCCAGTAATAAGACAGTGTCATATTTAGATTTACGATTGTACCCCAAGAATGGGATGATTCAGACTGAACTATATCAGAAGCCTATGGCGAGGAACTCACTACTTAGTTATCATAGTTTCCATCCACGTGCCTTATTGAATAATTTACCGATAGGACAGTTTCTGAGGTTACGTAGAAATTGTAGTGATGTCGCCAGATATAAAGTACATGCAAAGAATTTAAGTGAAGAACTTTTGGCAAGGAAGTATCCGACCAAAGTAGTGTATGGAGCACAAAAAAGAGCTCGGAATAATCATAGAGGGGCACTCCTTGAGTCATATGAGAAACCTGAGAATAAAAGGATGGTTTGTGTCACTACCTTTAGTAATTTGACAGACAATATTAAAAGGGCAATTAATAAATCATGGCACATTTTGAATATAGGAAAATTATCCTTAGAAAGACCTTTGTTTGCACTGAAACGAAGTAGTAATCTCCGAGATTTACTGGTGCACACGAGACCAAGATTGAAACAACAAGAGACTAGACAAACCACATTATGGGGAGCTTTGCCAGTGAAAGGTCATTTCCCGTGTGGGTCATGTTCTGTGTGTCCGTTCACTAAACATGTGACACAATTGGACCTGGGTCTAATGACACCCTGGATATTGAATTCACATACGAACTGTAACACGAGTGGTGTCATCTATATGATTACATGTCCGTGTTTATTAGTATATATTGGTATGACCACCCGTAAGGTTAAACATAGGATGGTGGAACATCGTAGTGCTTTTCGATGCAAAAAACTAATACCCGTATGACAAGACACTTTGTGGAAATGGCTCACACAGAGGATGATTTTACGTGGGTGGTCATTGACAAACCAAAATATGACACTGATATGGGGCCCCTAGATAGGGTACTTCTAAGAAGGGAACAGCGATGGGTGTTCCGTATGAAGAGTCACATTACAGGATTAAATGAGGATATTCCATGGAGTACTTTATAATCTTGTACTCCTATAAATAGTTCCTCTTATTAGTAAGGTTTTTTGGTTGTACTGGAAATGGTGGCAGGGGACCTGGCTCTGAGTAGATAATTTTTGTCTGGAAGTAGGGTTAGGTTCTTCTTTTTCTTGCCACAGCATATAGTGATGCTGTTTTGATGTCTATGTACGTGGGATGTAAGTTTAACTACAAATCCCATGATGCACTGGAACGATAATTGTGTATATAATATTTTAATTAGTACGTGGGATGGCAATTTTTTGTCTCTTTCATGGCGTGGGTTATATAATATAATAACGACGCTAATCCAATGGAAATTTTGACTTAGTTGCTATATGAAGTTATTTCCCGTTTTTTCGCGCTCCGTGAACCGGAAGTAGTTTGTTTGACTTCCGGGTTCGGATACGCGTCCAGACTATTTCATGCAGAAGCGGGAGGTATGCGATCTCCCTTCGGCCTCTATTCAGGAGAAAACATGCTGGGATAATCGGTGAGTCAGGGTAGAGGGTAGAAACGCACCGCCATTGCGGTGGTTTTTGTTATGGGGATGTTTAAAACGGGATTCTGAGTGCTATAGATGAGTATAACAGTGAGTTGACTGATGATAACTGAGGCTTCGAGGTGGACGTTTGCTTAAATTCCCATGGAGCTTACTATATCCTTCTTGTAATGCTAACAAAGGTTTGACATCAGGTGTATTTTTACTTATAGATAGGCCTTTTGATAGTAGCGTTTGGTGAAGAGGACACACAGAACTATGTTCCCATATGAGAATAATTTGAATATAAACAGCTTGCCGTGTGACTAAAAACATTGAGCATTATGATCAGCTTGGTACATAGCTAATGTTGATGAATTATATAGGTACCATGCTATGAGTGATTTTTCTGTCAATATATGTTTTATAAGGACTGTTGATTTATTGATATATAATGGTTATTTTTATGACCTATTTTTATGACCTTGATGTTACCTGTAGGTTTCCCAGAAAATAGAGGACCTGATAAAGGTAGAAGCATAGAATTGGTCTGATATTGGTGAGATCATTAATCAATTCACCTGTGTCTTTTCACGTGTGTGGTGATTTGGCTTTTCACTTACACTTGGTTATGAGCCAATGGACATGGATTATGAATATGCTGGACATAATTATGTGTTTGTGTGTTACAGAAAACAGACAAGAACTGAAGTTGGTTCTGAAAAAGATCCATTGAATTAAGTATGGTTTTTTCTTTTTCGTTTATCACAAATTGAGCAGAGTGACAAGACATTGGTCCTGAAGAATGCCGCGAACCTCTGGTCATCTGGGCAGAAACATGTTGACCTAGTCGGATAGGGAACATCCTTACCCCTATCGTTCACACTGGTTTTTAATTCTATCCATAGGGGATAATTATTAAACTATTTCCCCATATGAGATGGTTTTAATTCACTTTTGATATTATTTTTGCACTCTGCCCCTCACTCACACTAGACTTTGGAGTGATAAAACACCTCACGCTCCTCTCCTGCGGCAGAGTTGTAGCCCACACAGTGCACCTTGCGGGCACTGTGTGTAAGAGGGAACCCAATGATGAAGCATGTCACCCAAAAGGTGAGTGAGGGTTCTCGTCTTTAAAAAGCAAATGCCCTTCTCTTGGTTTTGTTTTTTGCACAAGCATATTTATATTCTAGTTAGGTTACCATCCGGTTACCTTTTGTGTGTAAGACAACTTACACTCCCTGCAATGCAAGCACGTTCCATGGTGGGATAACTGACTGGCTGGGTGGGTGGGAAGGAGGTCCGGCTGTCAACCAAACACAAGCAATGCAGACCATGTTCACACCCCAGAAAATACATAGAAATGCCCAAATAATGCAGGACAATGTGCCACACCAATATCAACCCCTGACTGTGACGACTTAGGACAATGCAATGTACAGGCCCGCACCCAGAGGCACAGTCACAACTGTCATGTGTGTCAACCATTGATGCCTGCAGAAACATGACATACATTGTTTGTGTCTCCCAAAAACAGGTGATGATGGGGACACAGCAGCAGGCGCTGAGGAGTCCCAGTCCCAGGCTCAAGAGGATGCCGAGCTCACTGGCGTCGTACAGCCTCTGTCCTCCTCGGACGATGAAGAACAACCTGGCACATCCGGTGCAAGTCAACATGCAGCACCAGCAGGACCACCAGCTGCAGCACCAGCAGGACCACCAGCTGCACCCCCCCCTACAACGACTGTCACCACGAATACCATCCCTGCCGACATGGACAGAATAAGATGCAACACCAGCACAGTGACCCTGGACCAACCTGGGGCCATGGACACCACCACCACCACCAACCCCCAAGGTGGACCAGGGTTATCTGTGCGTGCCACTGCACACACTGCACATGTCAGCAGGGGTGGTGGGAGGGGTGGGAGACAGAGGTCGCTGCTTGCAGACGTTGCTGGTGTGCATGACGACCCACAACTGGTACGCATAGCTGATGCGTACCAGTCCAGCACCGGAGAGCTCAGCCAGGTAGTGGGGCTCCTCAGAGACATTAAACAGCAGCAGGCTGCCCATCATGCCCGCTTGGACTCCCACATGTCCCACGTGGAGTCACACATGTCCCGTGTGGACTCACACATGTCCCGCGTGGAGTCCAAGTGGGATGCACTGCATGAGATGACGGCGGTGCACAGGGACATTTTACAATGCCTCCGCCAGATGAACAGCAACCAGTCCACACCTCCCTGTGTGCCAACAACATCTGGTGCCGAACAAACTGAAACTGCCACAGGGAGGGAGGAGGACTCTGGCGGAGAGTCCCCTGCACCGCAGCAGCCTGCACTTGAGGGCCCCCCCAAGAAGAGGGGTCGTCCGAGGAGGGAAAAGTGAGAGGCCGATGGCCAAGCGCAACTCCCAGGAAGCCTGAACCTGTTCTGGATGTTCGCCTTTGTGCACAGACTGTTCACCCTGTTGACGGCAACACTACTCCCACACATTGCATGGGGAGTACAAGTTGGACCAATGTGTCAGACAACTGTGGCCCCGATACTGGGGATCCTGTCTACCCGGACTTTCAATTCACCTAGGAACTTGGGATTGCAAGATTCATGTACAGCACAACCCATCCTATGCACTATTAACACAAATGTATCACAATAAACACACTAATACACCATACTTGCCTCTGTCGTGATTCCAACGTGGGTGCTGTTATGGGGATGATGAACTGCAAAATTACACTGTGTATGCGAACTGCAACAGCAAGGACAACACAGGCATGTGAGTACAGGCAACGTGACACACATGAGGGAGACACACCACCAGGGCTACACGACACATACACACCTAGGCCATCTGACTCATTGCCTACACTGATGTTGCCAGGGAAGACGGTGCAATGCACAGACACCACACCCATTCCCAGTTGTAGTCAAGTAGCCCACTGGTGCAGTAAGCAAATGGCAGTCAAATGTGTGACCACAGACAACGCACATCACAAAGTGAAGCACAGGTTTATTACACAGTTGCAACATGCCGTAACCACTACAGATGCAAGGTAACCCCACCTGGTAGCGGGCACACAGTCAACAACTGTAGACGGAAGGAAGTCCATGGGTGTGCCGCACATCACCTGTAGGGACACAACAGCTACCAGCCTGGATGTGCAATCACGTAGTCAGTGGACACAGTTGACCAAACGAATCTGAAAGTACCCTGTGAAAAACAGAAATGACACACAGTCAAAAGCAATGGAGTACAGGACAGAACAGCAAAACTCATGCACAATACATGTTACAAGATACCCACCCAGAACCAAGTTAGCATGTCAACACTGTTGGGGAGTACAGCCCACCTGTCACCACACATCGCAACACACATCCAGTCAAGTAGCCCATGGACACACTCCAACAGCACCAGAGCACCACCCACACATCATGCCAACTCACATCATTGACATGACACCTCAGGATACTCACATTCAGCTAAAGAAGTTGGTGATGAGCTGTGTGCGGACATCACCATCACCATCACCATCATCATCATCGTCACTGGCATCGTGGTCCAGGCCAGGATCCTCCACAGGTGGCGGATGTTGGTCATTGTCATCCTGGATGAGAGGCAACTCCTTCCGCACTGCCAGGTTGTGGAGCATGCAGCAGACGATGATAATCTTGCACACTTTCGCAGGGGCATATGGGAGGGACCCTCCGGTCTTGTCCAGGCAGCGGAAGCGGCTCTTCAGGAGACCAAAGGTCCGCTCAATCACTCTCCTGGTCCGACCATGTGCCTCATTGTAGCGCATCTGGGCAGGTGTCACAGGGTTCCTGAGGGGTGTCAGCAACCACGGCATGTTGGGGTATCCCGAGTCACCTACGGACAGACAAGTGCACATTAGCTGACTTGGAAAAGTGGGCGGAATACTACAGATCAGATCACACACAATGGCACAAAGTCAGTACACACCGACAAGCCAGGCACGCTGGTTCTGCATCTGTGCCATCATCCTGGGGATGCGACTACTCCTCATCACAAAGGCATCGTGTGCTGAACCAGGGAAACGGGCACACACGTGTGTGATGGTCATGTCTGCAAGACACACCACCAGTGCATTGACCGAGTGGTAGTGCTTGTGGTTCCTGTAGGCCTGCTCCTGTGCCTGTGGTGGTACCAAAGCCACATGTGTCCCATCAATGGAGCCAATTACATGCGGCATCCTCCCCAGGGCATAAAAGTCACTCTTCACGTCAGTGAGTCGTCGCAGTCTAGGGAAATAGATGTACCGGTTCAGGAAGAGCAACATTGCCGCCAAAACATCACGGAGCACATGGCTGAACATGGTCTGTGACATCCCACCAGCAGTCGCCACAGTATGTTGGAAGGTACTGGTGGCAAAGAAGTGTAGGGCTGCCATCACCTTCACCTTGGGGGTCAGCGCTGTAGGATACGGCCGGCCAGGCTGCAAATGTGGGGACAACTGCACTGCCAAATCCTCAATCAGCTGCCTGGTGAAGCGGTACCGTCGGATGCTGTCCCGTTCCACCATCGTTGCCAGGTCTGGGAATGGCCGATGGACAGCAGGAGCCCTGCAGTGCAGAGGAGAAGTAAGCAAGATTGTCAGTCACCCCACATATGCGGCATTGAACACACTCAAGATCCCAACATACATCATTATGAGGCACAACTACATGAAGTGTGCAGTACCGGAAGGACATGTATGGTACATACATGGCCAACATCTGTCAACACGGTCCTACAGGTGGCATCAATTTGTCCCAGGTTGGCCCATTGGATATCATGATGCCGTGTCACAGTTCCCATCTCCTGCTGCCGTGTCACAATCACCCCCCACAGTGACATGTGAGGACAGATGTGCCCCAGGCACCACAGCTCAACGACCGGTACATTCCCAGGGACCCTGTAATGCCACATGGACACTGGCATCACATGGAGTATCATGTGTACACCACAGCAAAACAAACATGACCCCCACAGGTAGTGGCCCCACTTGCCATGGCAGGACAGACATGGACGTCTGTGACACACACGCACAACATCAGAGTCCATGCACACACAACGTGGATGTGGAGACTGTCTCCCATTGTGCACATGAAATCAGAGACATTGTAAACACTACATGCACAAAGACTGTGGAGGTCCATCACTATTGTGCCACTGGGACACCCTGGCTCAAACATACCGTCCCACATGGGACTCACGGGGTATGTGACATGACATACACAAACACCACTGTGAAATGTGACCATGGCACATACACAGATATGAACAGTTGCACATCACAGTGGTCACGTACACGTAACACCCAGGATCCTGTCCCCATGAACACGTGCACAGCCTGGGGGTGGCTGCCCACAGGTGACACCCACAGGACAACATGTACACCAACATACACACAATAGGAAATGCAGCCTTACATGCCTTATGATAAGGTTTGGACAGGCTGTCGTGATGTAGGTGTGCCCCTCACTCCCTGGGAGCTATCTGTGGCTGGCATATGTCCATCTGAGACAGGCATGCTGACATATGCCAGTCACATGTACAGTGATGCGTTGTACTGCAATGGACCGATCGGTGCCTCCGGCCGGCCCATTGCTTTCAATGTGTGCGGGTACGCGTTGTACCCCTGTGCGCGTTGAACTGCAATGGACCGATCGGTGCCTCCGGCCGGCCCATTGCTTTCAATGTGTGCGGGTACGCGTTGTACCCCTGTGCGCGTTGAACTGCAATGGACCGATCGGTGCCTCCGGCCGGCCCATTGCTTTCAATGTGTGCGGGTACGCGTTGTACCCCTGTGCGCGTTGAACTGCAATGGACCGATCGGTGCCTCCGGCCGGCCCATTGCTTTCAATGTGTGCGGGTACGCGTTGTACCCCTGTGCGCGTTGAACTGCAATGGACCGATCGGTGCCTCCGGCCGGCCCATTGCTTTCAATGTGTGCGGGTACGCGTTGTACCCCTGTGCGCGTTGAACTGCAATGGACCGATCGGTGCCTCCGGCCGGCCCATTGCTTTCAATGTGTGCGGGTACGCGTTGTACCCCTGTGCGCGTTGAACTGCAATGGACCGATCGGTGCCTCCGGCCGGCCCATTGCTTTCAATGTGTGCGGGTACGCGTTGTACCCCTATGCGCGTTGAACTGCAATGGACCGATCGGTGCGCACCCATTGACAATGGGCTTGCCTGGCAACGGACGCGTTTCGAATTTCGAACGAGTCGGTTGCTGGAAAATCAGTTGGTCACCCACAACAATGTTGCAAAATCATGTATGTCATGAAGTTGAAGATTTGAAGGATGCTGTGGGCGTGTTTTGGTGCTGCTATTCCATGGATTGGCCAGATTCAGAAGATGCAAACGACTTGGACCTATCACTTTGGACACAAGGGACAGTATCTGCCTCTCCAGCACATATATATTGCTGGCTGTTCCCCTGAGAGCCCACTTGCCTGCACTACATGCTCCAAGACGACATCTGCCACTGCACTGCTGCTGTCTCTGCCCCTCTGGACCCTGCAATGGCACGTACTGTGGAGAGAGCCCCAGCCTTCAGCCTTGAAGAGAACCAGGCCCTGCTGGACAGCCTACTTCCACAGTACAGCAAGCTGTATGGGACACCAGGGGAGCAGGTGAGTGTCCTGTGCACTGCCTTTCTGAATGTGCATTTTGTCTGACTAGCAAGGCTGAGAGTCTGCACGCCACTGGCTAGCAGGCTCACTGAGTAGTTGTCACCCCCCATAGTGTGTAGTGACTTGCACTGGACAGGTATGGTGCAGTGACAGTGCTTCTGAACAGGGTTTTACTCCCCATGCAATGATACCATGTAGTGACTTCTGGAAAACTGTCCATGGGCAGCCGTGCACTGCCTGTGTACACCATGTGCCCCTGTGATTGCGACATGTATATGCAACTGTGTCATGCACGGATATGTTGCATGTGTAGTAATGGCCTTATCACTTTGTCATCCTGACAGGCTTCTGCCCATCGGAAGCAGGAGATCTGGAAGGACATCGTCCGGGCTGTCCGGTCCGTGGGGGTCTACAAGCGCCGGATCCGCAACTGCCAAAAGAGGTGGCAGGACCTTCGGGGCTGGACCCGGAGGATTGCACGGGTCCAGCTGAAGCTGTCGCCTCCTCGCAGGAGGGGCGGAACACGGACCCTGACCCCCACATGCTCAGGATCCTGGCGGTGGTCTTTCCAGACCTGGATGGGCAGCTGAAGGCCAGAGAGCAGCAAGGAGGGGGTGAGTCAAAGACTGCACTGTGAACTCTGTCTAACATGCTATGTGCCCTCCTCGGGCCTGGTTAAACTGCCACAGTACAGCAGTCATGTTGTCCAGGAGCCATGTCCCTCTATTGTGCACTGCCCACTCCTCATCTGATACCCAGGTGTGGCCCTTACATGCAGGGAATTCTGTCACTTAGGACTGTGTCCTTGCAGTTTGCTTGACTCAAGGTGGGAGACAGCATCTGTTTCCCTGACTCTGTGGTGGGCATCATGGGTGGGTCCATTGCTTACACAATGCCTGTATTCTGACATGTATTCAGCGTGTTACTTTGATCTGTGGTCCAATTGCTGAGCTGATCCACCACATGTGGCTGGGGTATCTGGCACACACCCATGCTGCGTGTGGGAACAATGTTTGGGCCCCAGGAGTATGTATATGACGTGTGTCACACATACTTAGCCAGCTGCCTACAGTCCAGGGCTCATCCCTCATTCATGTGGGGCTGGACAGTCATGCCTACTCCAGGCCATACAATACACTCTGTACTCCCACTCCCGTGTATCAGCTGACACATTGTGCGCAGTGATTTGACCCCTCAGGTGTCTGCCTCTGTGTCAGTGTGCTGTGGATTAGTCACCAGGACTGCTGTGGAGTTTCTTGGTAGGGGCTCAGCATGCCACTGGAGATGTGACCATAGGAGACGATACTTGTGTGTCACATAGGTGTCTGATCAGCTGCCCATGCAGACTGGGGCATGTGAATGTGAAGTTCAGGCAGCTGTTCCCCATTCACAGCAGAGTGTGAGGGGCTCAGGTTCAGAGGGTAGTGTCACAGGTCTCCCATATGTCCAATAGGTATGACCTTGACAGATGAGGGTTGAGAGGATGTGTTGTGGGGGATGTACATGTGCACTTGTGCAGCTCCAGGACTTGCATTCCCCATGACCTACTATTGTGACACAGTGCAGAGTGTTGTTGTCTGGCTGCAAAGTCATACATCACTGAGACAGTGATGTATGACTTTGCAGTCATGCCTCCGCCATGGCATGTGTCTACTGATTGGTGAGCCTGCAGGGGAGTGACATGTGCTACATGCACACCATAGTGGCGCTGGCTATCAGGACATGGGTGCATCATGGTGTCTGTCGCTGGTATGCATCACATGCATTTCCTATTTGACTCTGGGCATCCCTTTCATCCGGAAACCTGTACTGACTCAGTGGCAAGAGCTGTGATGTGTGCATGTCCACATGCCACACCGTGTCCTCTGCACTGTCCAACTACTGTGTACTTGGTGCATGTGTCCACACTGGGGTGTTGCAATCCAACAGACACCAGACAGATGGGTGCAAGGCCATGTGGGATGTGAGTGCCATGCTTGGCATCAGACTGACAATTGGCTTCTCCTGTTCAGTTAGGGCACTTTTAGCAATGTACAACTAATGATGCCAGGGCTTGCTCTGTGATGTGCTGTGCTCACAGTGGTGTGTGCGTTTTGTGCAGGTGACTGATGTCTGTCTGTTTCCCCATTGTTTGCAGATACATCCACGGCCACGGAAGGGGACAGCTCCACGGACCAGGAGGAGCCAGAGAGCCAGACTGGGTCAGCAGCCGAGGAGTGGTCGGAGGGACCCAGTGGCACGGAGGGCGAGGGGAGCCACACCGAGGAGTCCTCAGCAGCATCCACCTCAGCTGAGGACCAGAGCAACTCGGAGGATGACTCCCTTGTGGAGGCGGGTGTCAGCAGCCACCACACCCCAGCTAGTGTTGCTGTCCCCGCCACCACCAGCACCACCACCGCCCTCCCATCGGCTCCCATTCCCCAGGTCCGTGGTGGCTCCCATGTCCGGGAGCGTGTCTCCTTTGGGCCAGGCACCGCAGCCCCTGCCCCTGTGTCCCCTGCTGCCCTGAGTGAGGAGTCTGTGTACCTCCTTCGCCAGCTCCATGTAGGCCAGACAGCCATGCTGAGTGTCCTCCATGCGCACACCGCGCTGTTGACTCAGCTGGTGTCGTTCATGGAGGGCATCTCATCGGGCATGTCTGACCTACAGAGGGGCAATAGGTCCATGGACTCCTCCCTGACGGCAGCAGTGTCCCTCATCAAACGGTCCCTCACCCCTCCTCCCTCTGCTCCATCCATACTCCCCATCACCTTACCCATCCCAAGCACACACACACCTGCACAGGCACACACCAGCACACACACATCCAGCACACTGACACACACGCCAATGACAAAACGCACACGCACGCACATTCAGGGGACTGAAGCCAGACTCACAGGGGATGGGGCCCTGGAACACACACACGCATCCACATGCACTGCGCAGTCCTCAGTTCCCTCTCCCTCCAAAGCACCCTCCCTTGCCTCACCTGCAACCCCAAAGTCACAGCAGCTCTTCCTCTGTGACCTCGGCCTCTTCCCCACCGATGAAGCTGCTCCAGCATCCCGGGGGAAGAGGAAGCCCACCCACACGGAGCAGAGTGCCCCTCGCCCCCGGACACCCTCCCCCAGGCGCAGACGGACTGAGGCCCCCACCCGCAAGTCCCCACGGAGTCCTAAGAGCAAGACCCCGCCACCGCCCTGCAGCTCAAGCACCAGGTCTCCTTCCTCCATCCCTCAGGCCCCCACTCCACAGGTGCCCCCACCACACCCTGCCCCAGGTTCCCCCACCCACAGATATACCATCCCCAAGAGGCTCCGGCCTTCTCCCCCTGCCACTTGCTCTCCCAGCACCACACCCCCGCTGCGCTTGTCTGTGCCACTGATGTGGTGAGGGTGTCCTCCCCCTCTGTCCAACCCACCTTGCCTGTTCCCCATTCTCCTCCCCTGGAGGTAGGCACTGCAGTGGAGTCCACTACCGCCCTGTCTGACTTGGGCACTGCAGTGGCGGACCTGTCCACTCCATCTGCAGGGTCCACTGCAGTTGTGCCGGCACCCACGACATCTGAGTCATGCCCCCCAGTTGTGCCGGCACACACCATGTCAGACACCTCCACTGCAGTTGTCAGTGGCTCTCCAGCACCCACCACCCCTTCCCTGACTCCCCCTGGTGAGCCCTGATCCTGTCCCTGCGGTGCCTGGCCTGCCCCCGGTTGCCCCTCCTAGTGTATTGTCCCTGGTTTTGTGCAGGCATGCGTAGGGTGACATCTGCCAGTGTCACCCTGTTTGAACTTTGACAATGGACTGGCCATTGGCCTTTGCTCTTTTTTTCTGGACGTCGTTTTCATTCAACACATATGCTGAATAAAGCAACTTTCTTTTCTCTAGTGCTCATGCTTCAGATGTACATGTTGTTGGTGCTACTAACCATGCCCTTGCTGCAGTGATGGTGATATCTGGTCTCATGATTATGAAGTGTTACTGTGCAGGAACCCATGTGGTCCAGGGGGAATGTGTCCTATCATGTGGTGTATCCATGTCATCCATAGCAGCATCTGAGGGTGTCATGTGTTCAGTATTTGGCAATGGGATTTCCTACTTACATTAGCAATTTCATATCTGTGGCTTCCACCCCTGCACATCTGTTGTGCCTTCCATTGTTGGATTTGTCTACTTCCCTGACCGTGTTGCCATCTCCACTGGACATGCAGGTTTGGGCATCAATGGGGAAGGACTCATCCGTGTAGTCAGTGCAACATTGCTATACAAGTGTGTTGGATCTGTGCTGATGATTCCGTTGGCACATCCATGACCAGGCTGATGTGACGGGAGCCCTCATTTGGTGCTAATTGTTGATTGTGTGACCAAGTGCTCAGCAGTATGATGGGGCCCTACTGAGGCAACATATGGCACAGCTTTCCTCACACAGGAGTGGAGTCCCCTCATGGCAGTGTGTACACGTGTGACATTGCCTGCGCCCAAGGTGTGTGTTGTATGTGCATGTCTGTGTGTTCACTTCCATTTATCTGCGCATGCTGTGATCCCTAGTGTTGTACCTGTTTGTGATGCTTGCTGACTTGAGCTATGTTCCCCCAAAGTCTTCTCCCTGTGTTCTCTGTGATGTGGGTGCATGGCACATTACTGGTCATCAGGGTGTCACCCATAGGTGTGTTTGCTGTCAGGGCTGAGTTTGTGTGCAGACGCAGATGGGTCACAGTCAGGTTTCCCCTTGGCACTTGTTGTTTGCCCCTGTCATGTGATTTTCAGTTCGTGTTATCTTTAAGTTATTGTGACACGTTGTGTGTGTGACTGCTGGCACTCCTCAGGGTCCGGGCTGCGATGTTGGTTGTTGTCTATGTGTGTTCTTTGTGGGTGACCTTGGCTTCTTCATTGGTGTGTGACTGTGGCAGGGATCCCATTGGTTGGTGTGGTATCGCCGTCATGTCCATGTACAGCGTAGTGTGCAGTGTGTCAGACATTCAGGAGTCTTGTTGAGTGGCCATGTGTGATGTGTTTCTGCACCTTGGTTCCCACCCACCACCCTGGAATAGTCATGGGTGCATGTGCAATGTCACCAGTGCATGTGTACTTCACTGCTGCACATTGTTGGAGGTCGAGGGGTGTGGTCTTGAGTGTGTGCAGATGGGAGTTGTTGCCCAGCTAGACCCCTGCCTCCATGTTGGCCTTGGCTTACTGGCCATGCTGATTGATTTGTGCTTGTGTCGGTGTGATGGTAGTTTGTTGCTCAGGACACATGACTGTGGTTCACAGTGTGAACCACATTCAGCTTTGTCATCAGAGTGGGATTTATATGCAGCCAAGGGTCACCACATTGTGGGGGCCCTGGGGGTGGTGCTGTGGTGTGTCTGTGTCTTGCTGTGTCAGTTGTTGTTCCTACGTTCCTGTGTGACATGTGTGTTTTGTGCTCCCTCTCATCTGACAATGCCTGCTTGCCCACATAAGGGATTTGGATCCATGAGTTACCTTAGTGTGGCAGTGTATGCACATCTGTATGATTGGTATTCAGCTCTCCTCATGTGTTGTGTGGTTACCTGGGGACACTGGCACCCCCCTCACCTGCTGTGTATGATGACAGTGTTGGTCTGCCTGTTTGTGTTTGTGCATCTGCACCACTGCATTGGCATATCTTGGGTGTGCCATTGGCTGTATGTTGTTTGGTGTGTTTCCCCTGCTGTCCCTGGGACTCCTAGGTCATCGGTCAGCACAGTGATCATGGTTTGTGTGTCCCATTGCTGCCATGGTATGGTATCTGTTCACCTCACATCTGCTGTCTCCACAGGATATCTGCATTTGTGTGCCCATTGGTGCAAATATGTGGTTCTGCATTCTGATGGTCACTTCTGTCATTGTGTCATTGATGAATGTTGACGGTGTCAGCCACCATGGGTGTTGTTTGTCTGCACATGGCCAAAGGAATGTCTCATTTGCACTGCAGTATTTGGCTCACCCAATTTATGTTGCAATGGGACACATACACTACTTTGCCACAGATGAGTTTTTGGTTCTGTGACCAGGAATGATCCATGCAGTTTGGCAGTTGCAGCTCTTTCTTTGTCAACACTTACCTTTTGGTCACTGTGATGATGGGGGTGTAGACCCCATTGCCACAATGGTCAAAATGTGCTTCAGCTATGGACCCCACACTTCCCTTTTGGTCACTGTGATGATGGGGGTTTAGACCCCATTGCCACAATGGTCAAAATGTGCTTCAGCTATGGACCCCACACTTCCCTTTTGGTCACTGTGATGATGGGGGTTTAGACCCCATTGCCACAATGGTCAAAATGTGCTTCAGCTATGGACCCCACACTTGCCTTTTGGTCACTGTGATGATGGGGGTTTAGACCCCATTGCCACAATGGTCAAAATGTGCTTCAGCTATGGACCCCACACTTGCCTTTTGGTCACTGTGATGATGGGGGTTTAGACCCCATTGCCACAATGGTCAAAATGGGCTTCAGCTATGGACCCCACACTTACCTTTTGGTCACTGTGATGATGGGGGTTTAGGCCCCATTGCCACAATGGTCATGGGCTGCTTGCATTGTGGGTGCCACACACATATATGTGTGGCACATGTGCTAGGGGGTCACATTGTATGTTCAAAGTCATGTTCGGTGTTGTAGGCATTTGACACAGCCTACACACGCTTGTCATGGTGGTGGGGGGATGTCTTTATCTTGCATTCCCTAGGTTGTGGTGTGCTGGTTGTGTCATGCATTGTCCATCCTATGAGTGGGGGTGGTAGTAGTGGTAGGCATCCAGCCCCCCCTGGGTGAGGGTGGTAGTCGTGGTAGGCATCCAGCCCCCCCTGGGTGAGGGTGGTCACAATTACTCACAAGACTGTTTTTCAATTGCTGTAGTTGTTTTCCTGCACAGTATTTGTTTAGCAGGTCATCATCTCTATGTCACAAACAGTGTTTAATTCACAACAGAGGCTAGTATTGTGTGAATATGATTTGATTGAGATGCATGTGGGAATCAGTACACATAATTGATAGTGCTGTACAGAGTGATAGAAATCCAAATTTCACAGAGGAGTTGTTAGTAGATGAAATTTTCAGAGCCAAGTCCACAATCATTTGAGTCATTGTTCCAACTTAGACCCTCCATTCCATGTGGGAGAGTACAGTGACAATCAACAAGGTAAATGCTTGGCACACAATGGAGGATATCAGGAGCAGGTTTTCACTTCCTGGGGGGTATGCATGGCCATCTGTCTCTCATTTGTCCTTCTTCGGACGACCCCTCTTCTTCTTTTGAGGGGGACCCTCAGGTGCAGGCTGCTGCGGTGCAGGGGACACTCAGCCAGAGTCGTCATCCCTCCCTGTGGCAGTTGCAGATGTAGTGGCAAAAGATGTGGTGGGCACACAGGGAGGTGTGGTCATGTTGTCAACAATCTGGCGGAGGCATGTGAGTATGTCCCTGTGCACCGCAGTGAGGTCATCTATTTTATCCATTTTGGACTCCATCCTGGACATGTGGGTCTCCATCCTGGACATGTGGGAGTCCATCCTGGATATGTGGGTATTCCATTTTGGCATAATGGGCAGCCTGCTGATGTTGCATGTCCTTGAGGATCCCAACAACCTGGCTAAAGTCTCCGGTGCATTCTCGGTATGCATTTATTTATGCAGCAGCACCATCTTCAGGACGTGACCTCACCCCGCGCACCCTCACACCACCCCTACCCACACGAGCAGGACCTGCCATTGCAGACACAGACAACACTGAGCCTCCTTCATTGTTGACACTGGTGTTGTTATCCACCAACTCCAGAGTGCCCTGTGCAGCTGTGCCGTCGTTGTTTTCTTGCCTTGGTCTGTCCGTGTTGGTAGAGGTCATCTGGGTGTTGGCAGATGTTGTGGGAGTGGTCGCAGGGGGTGCTGAAGTTACAGCTGCTGGTGCTGCATGCTGATCCACACCGGTGGGGCCAGGTCGTTCATCGTCGTCTGAAGAGGACTGGGAGACATCCACACTGGAGAGCTCAGGGTCAGCCAGAGTCTGGGACTGGGATTCTTGTTCTGTTCCTGCAGTGTCCCCAGCAGGCCCTGTGGGTAGCATAAAAACACAATGTATGTTGTGGTTTTGCACAGCTCAAGGGATCTCAAACATTACATTTGCTATTGTACATCATGATGACTGTATGTACATTTCATTGTCCTCAATTGTCACACACAGAGGCCTATATTGGTTAAGAACATTGTAATCTTAAGTAGATGTGTTTTGCTGAGCAGGTGGAGCTTTGTGCATGAACAGCTCATGTATTGATTCTTTGATTGTACATAGCCATTGAAACTCAAGTGGCACCCTGTGCCTGACACAGATGTGTTGTTCTTTAACAAATTTGTGCTTTTTGAATGACATACATGCACTTCCTCTTACGATGTGTTGCAAGATTTGTGCATGTGTGCTGGCATTTGTGCATGTCTTTTTGAGTCACATTGGTGTGTCTAACAACATAGTCACAGTCCTGTGTGTATGTGTGCATTTGAGATATACTATTTGGTCATATGTGTTCCTAGTTGTCATCTGATTGCACACATGTGATTGTGTTACTGTAGCAAATGTTGTTGCTGCTGAGCTTTGTGCGAGATAAAATCATTTATATTGTCCTTGTCTTCCATGGACAGATAAGTTAACCAAGGATGCTTTCTTGCTTCTCCATGGTGATGACTGTGAGGTCCAGAGGTTTGTGTGCTTGGGTTATGCTGATGTAAGTTGTACCCCTCCTCCCACCCAGTCCAGATTACTCCTTGTGTTGAAAGTGTCAATGGCAGTGAGGGGACTGTAGTGCCAAGGATACTGACAACGCTGCATTATGTAGGAGTTGAATGCGGCTCACAACAGCACTTTATGTAAATGACACCATGCAACAGTGTCAGCTATCTTTCTGTGGCCATTCCATTCACTGTCAGGTATCCCTTGTCAATGATGTATATGGTGGTTTGTGTTTGTGTATTGATGTGTGCTATGTCTGCATCTCACAACTTGTCCTGTACTGAACACACCTTCACAGCCAGCCAAGGGGGCACACCTGGGACAATGCATCCCCAGACAGTGAGTGGAAATGTACAGTTAAGATGGCTGAGAGTGTGAACTTGTGTGTGAGGGCCTGAGACTAGGTGTGACTTGTGGCCAATTCATTCATCAGGCCCATGTGTCAGCCATCTTTCCTGTACATTTCCTTTCACTGTCATGGACTGACTAGTCCCAAGAGTGCTATTTGTTCGGGATGAGAAGGTGTGTGTGGGCATGCCTTGATAGTAGTTTAAGTCATTGAGGAACCTCCTCTTCCCCCACAGCCCAGATAGGCCACCATGAACCATGCTTCCATGACAGGGATTCAAAGTTTACGTTCAAGATGTCAGACAGTGGGTCCCGGTGTTTGTTTGTGCACAACTCCCAACAGGGCCTTGTACTCCCCACAGCAGAGCCCAGTGTCAGCCATCTTGTCAGCACTTTTACACTCCCTGTGAGCTGAGCATAGTTCAAGGTGGGTGTGATGGGCCATGTGGGAGGAGGATTGTTAGCTGTGACTACAACTCCCATCATGCTTTTGGCTACACCCACCATCCCAGCAATCCCAACCTCCCTTCCTGTGACTCAGCTTTCCTGTGAGTGAATGTGTTCAAACAAGATGGCTGCTGTATGTGACTGGTGTTTGGATCCCATTGCCTTGCTGTGAGTTGCTGCTGAGTTTGTAAATTTTTTGTACATGGTGAGCTCCCCTATTACATTGTAGCTATGTTGTTGGTTATAATTTACATTTGATCACATATCCCATCATGGACTGGTGCAACTCACACCAGGGCCCAGTGTCAGGCATCTTGGGAGTAGATTTACCTTGACTCTCAGGTTGTGCATGGTCCCAGGTGTGGTGTTTGGTGTTTGTGGGAGGGGTGCATGTGTGACAGGGCCTGCTGGTAGATGTAGTCAGTGCTAGCCCTTCTCCTCCCCCGGACCAAATAGGCCACCATGAACCATGCTTCCATGACAGTGATTAAAAGTTTACCTTCAAGATGTCTGACAGTGGTGGCCTGGTGTTTGTTTGTGCACAACTCCCAACAGGGCCTTGTACTCCCCACAGCAGAGCCCAGTGTCAGCCATCTTGTCAGTACTTTTCCACTCCCTGTGAGATGAGCATAGTTCAAGGTTGGCTTGATGGGCCATGTGGGAGGAGGATTGTTAGCTGTGAATACGACTCCTATCATGCTTTTAGCTACACCCACCTTCCCAGCAAACCCGACCTTCCTTCCTGTGACTCAGCTTCCCTGTGAGGTAGTGTAACAGTGCTGGCAAGATGGCTGACAGTGGTGGTTGGTGTTTTGAGGCCAAAGCCTTGCTGTGTTTGTTAGTAAGTTTGTACATGTTATGACATAGTTACATATTACTCTAAGATTGCAGGTTTTTTGTTTGTCTAACTGGCATACACATCACAGGATAATTTGCTTTGTGTTGATATGGCTTTGCTAACAGTGATTGGTTTCACTGTCCCCTTGACAGAGATGTCTGTGGGTGTGTATTGGCTCACAATATTGGCTAGTTGGTTATGTACTCACCAGGCTCTGGTATTTCTGATAATCCATGGATGCCCTCCGGTGGAAGGATGGCCCGCACCTTCTCCTCCCAGGAAGTGAAGTGCGTAGGTTTTGCAGGAGGGCCACCGCCAGTCCGCTGGCTCAGGGCATGGTCTCTGCCAATCAACTTCTTGACCCTCCTTCGCACATCATAGTACCTGTTCCTGATATCCTCCCTTGTGCGCAGGCAAGGTGATTGTGCGTTCACCTTGTTGACAATCCTCTCCCACATCTTTGTTTTCTGGGACATGGGGGTCTGTTGGACCAATGTGCCAAATAACTGTGGCTCTACTCTGAGGATTTCATCTACCATGACTTCCAACTCACTGTCTGTGAACTTTGGATTCTTCTCTGGGGGCATGGTGATGGGTAGTGGTGGAGATGGATGTGTGGGTGAGTGTGAAAGTGAGGGTGAGTGAGTATGAGTAAAGTTGGGTGTTTGTGAGTGTGGTATTTTACAGGTGCTAGTGGTGTACAGGTTGTGTGGTGGGTGGGTTGTGAGTGCATGTCTCAGTGCAGTGTAGTGGTGTTATCTGCAGGCAGGTCTGTTGAATTTGCAAAGGATCATGGTAAGGATTTTGGCCCTTTATGTAGGTTGAGTTGTGGGTGTGTCTTGCATATTTGATTTTCTTTCCTTCTTTTTTTGCCTTTGACAAAGCTTGTTTGGTCTTTTACTGTCTGTTTCTGTTGTGTTTAGTTGAGCACGACGGAGACGTTCAGTTTACCGCAACGGATGCTTTTATCAGCATTTGCGGGGTAGTCCGAGTCTGTCACATTCACGTTCAGCTATGTAGCAGCGTTCGCGTACGAGTCGATCGCGTCGGGCTCATGCTAGGCTATGTAGTGGCGTTCGCGTACGAGTCGATCGCGTCGGGCTCATGCTAGGCTTTGTAGCAGCGTTCGCGTACGAGTCGGTCGCGTCGGGCTCTTTTCCGGCCGATTCACTCAAACGGCTTGATTTCCGTACGAGTCGGTCGCCCTGTATTGTGCTCCGTGCGAGTCGGTATTATTTGACACGCATTGCATCGTACTCCGCCACTCTTACAGCGCGCGTATGTATCGGTCGGAATACATTTGTAGTAAGGATGACACGCTGGTATGATGTAAACCAAGTAGGTTTATTCAGGTAAGTTAACAGGTAGTATAAATCTTCAGTAAGTCCTCAACAACAGGTATATAAGTCCTGTAGGGCAGCCTGTAGCTCATCATTAACAGCCCCACCAGGAGCAGCCTGCTAGCTGCTCAGCCCCTCTCACCAACTGTCATCACACATCCAGTCACACAGGCATTCCACTCATGGCCCATTCACCAACATTCCATACAGAGCACAGACACACAGGCTGAGCAGCTAGGACATGGTAACATAGGAGAAAAACCATAACATCAGAATACTACATTACCTCTTCCCTATTGAACAGAAGAATAATGAAACCAATGCATAAACTATAAACATAAAAGTACAACTATAGTAAATAGTCCACAACCCAGGGATGAAGGAAACACCGCCCGCATCATAAAGTGGAAATGTACTATTAAAATAAGAGTCAAAAGCCCAGACCCAGGGATGACGGGAACACCGCATCACGAGAGGGTAAGGAACTAAAGACAAGAAGGAAAGATGGATAAAGAATACCCATCCCCCTCCTCTAATAATGAAAAATAAACGTCAAAATGTAAGTTCTCCATGAAAGGAGACTAGTCATGTGGACCAAAGGGACTAAAACCCAATATCCTGCCCCAACAAAACAGGGGACAACAATGTTAATTGGAGAAAAGTTGTGTGGACAAAAGGGACTAAAACCCCAAATCCTACCCCCACCTTAAACAAGGGACAACGTGTACTTTAAAATGTGCTCTCCATGTAGAAAATCAAGTCATGTGGACCAAAGGGACTGAAAACCCAATGTCCTGCCCCCACCATCTACAAGGGACAACATGTAAAAACATTCCCGGTCCGTGTCGGTCGGTACGGTTCCAGAGCAGCATCGGAATCGGCCCCTGAGCGTAGATTTTCGAAGGTGTCTCCAAATGCATTGGTTAAAGTGGTAATAGCAACCTTGGATTGCTGTGTGAGGGTAGTTTTTCAGGATGGCTTGTATCATTGACTGTTCAAAGTCTATGATAATTTTTTGAGGGTAGTAATTATTAGTTTCTTGCTTTACTTTTGTTAAGAGTTCTACATAGGTAGTGGTTTGTTTGTTTGGTAACAGGGCATATATAAAGGGGATGTTGGTATTGTGATACAGTCTATGGATTGTATATAATTGGTAAAATGGTTTGGGACATATTTTAAATGTTCCGACCATCACCCATGTCTCACAATTCTGTAGTTTAAGTAAGTTTGTGGGAGTTGCATATATAATAATTATTTTGTCATTAGATTTATTGTCATAAAGTAGAAATTGCTCTTCATTATGACTTACAGTGAGTTCAGGTGGTATTTGTATTTCACTGAAAGTTTTGGGGGTAGGTGGGTGGCAGCAGTTGCTTTTTTTGTTCTAGCCATTAGCCTTTTCATCGTTGAGACAGAGGGAAATTGGCCAGTTACATGTTCTGGAACTCTGGGGAGAACATCTTTTAATATTTCAGTAGTAGGTCTTTGAGAGCTAGTGCTAGCTTCTTTCAGAGTGTCTAAAGCGTCTCTCACTTCTATTTCAGCTATGTTAGGGGGGTGGTTATGTTCCTTAACATGTAACACAGTAGTTTCTTTAGTTGTACCCTCCCATAACATGCATTTGAATAATATTTGCTGCATTTCCAATTAACTTTGTCACCTGTCTGTTTCTCCTGGGTGTAGACATATCCCCTATAACGTAATAAAAATGTTCCTTTCTGGGAAGTTATGAATTTGGCACCTTCAGTCATTCTGATGTTTAAAATGCTATGAGAAATGTATATAAAAAATATTAAATGTATTATAATTGTTTTAATTTTAATACAGGTTTTTATATGCAACATTATACTTACATGTTTGAATATGTTGATCTTTTTTGACACTGAGGTGTTTCTGTTGGTGCTTGCCTTTAGTGTTTATTTTGATTTCCTGCAGAAGAAAAATGAAAATGTTAATAAATGTGTTTAACAGCATTTATTTCATTTTGGGGTTTGTGTGGTTAGTGGGCGATTTGGGTTGGGAATTTTACTTGTTTTAATAGTTTAATTGAGATTTACTTACTTTTTTTGGCAAGGTGGTTTTTGGATGATGTTTGAAGGTAGTTGAGTATATGTTGAAGTTTCTGTAGAGGAGATATAATTAAGAAAAATATGCATTAATTATTTAGTTATTATAAAAAGAGCTTTTCGATTTTTTTATGCAGTTGTAACATTAAATAGATATTTTACTTACTTTTTGAAGTTGTATTCAGAGCTTTTAATGATGAAGTCCAGTGTTGCAGCAGCAATCCGGCAGAGATTCCCCTTATTCTTGGTTTTGTTGTTGGAGCATAAAATAATGTTACATTTTCTTTGGTTTATATAGTGTTTGTTTAATTGTGGTTTCAATCTTATTGGGTTATTTTAGTTGTAGGTAAAGTGTAATAGTACATTATTTGTATTTTATTTTGCATTCATGTATATTAAAAAATATTTATTTTATATATAGTGTGTGTAAGTATAATATATTTGTTGAGTTTAAATATGTTAAAGTTCTTTTTTTAATTGAAATGTATTTAGTGTTACATTTATTTATTTAATGAGTTGTGTGTGTTTGTGAAATTGTTTATATTATTCATGTTATATAGGATGTTATATAAAATATTTTTATGGTGTCAATATTTTTTTGGGGTGATAGTGTGATCTATATTTTTGTTTTCAATATTTGTGTCATTTTGTATGTTTATTTAATGGTTTCGATATTAGTTATTACAATATTTTTTTGATCGATATTAGTTATATCGATGTTAATGTTTGTCGATACTTTTGTGTCGATATTTGTGTATTTTTTTAAATAAGTATAGAATATCGATATTTATATTATCGATATTTGTGTGTCGATAATTTTGTAGATCGATATTTTGAGTGTCGATGTTATGTCAGTGATCCATGCTACACGATGTTCCAACATACACGGGTAGGGGGTCTTGTTCCATAATTGGCTACATTTTTAAATCTAGAAGCATGCATTCTCATGTCTCTAATTGGGAAATTTGCCCAGCATATATAGTGATCATAACCCCATAACTATTGCATTAAGAAGCCCCAAGAAAGGGTGGAAGCCTGTGGCTGGTCATAAGCAGGCCATTTTTACGAAAGATGCTGGGCACAGATTAGTTTGAGGCTCTACAAACATGTCACTAATTCTAAATAAAACTATGCCTGGTGGCGTAGGCCTGATTAATTCTTGTCTTCCAGAGGAAAATGGCCCTGCCGTACTTTTGAGTAAATTTGGGGAACTAAATTCCAAAATTAGGGCCTTGCTACCAAGCCTATAAGTAACCGATCGTATCATAACAAGTCTTGGCTCGACAAAGAATGCAGAGAAGCAAATAATAGCCTTAGAAGGGAATTAAAGTACACCCCCAGCAATATGGATGCAATAAAAGCATGCAGGAAACGATACAGGCTGTTTCTAAAAAACAGAAAGGCCAATTTGAAGATTGAACAATGGGAAAAATTGATGTACGTCTGTCAAACTAAAGCCTCTCAAGCCTTTTGGAAGGCAGTACATGCTGGCCTTCCTTCATGTAGTATATCTAACACAGTCCACATGCATATTAGCCCTGTGGAGTGGATGCATCACTATGGTAAAAGTTATTTCACCATTGATTGTAACCAGGATAGAGAGAATGATGATTGTCCTGCCATGCCCGTAGACATTTAATTTTACTCTAGGGAAGTGTTTGAAGTTATTCTTAACCGCCCCTCCAAAAAGGCCCCTGGGCCCGATGGGATCCCCCTGGATCCTTATAAGGAAAACCCTGGGTTCAGGGCACCCCAGCTCACAAATATTTTAAACGCAGCATGTAAGGTTAGTATACTAACCTCCTGGCACTCATCCATGATTGTGCCTGTTTTTAAAAAGGGAAGCACGCTGGATACAAAATGCTACCACCCAATTTTCATTCTCGATTCAACGGTTGAGATCATTGGGAGAACTGTATTGGATAGATTGCTCCTCAGGTCACGGAGCATTTTTTTTTTCACAGGTCCAATATAGGTTCAGGAAAGGGTTTGGAACAGTAGAACAATGCCTAAAAGTGCACCTTCTAGTGTGCAAATATACGTGTGCTAAACATAGCTCCCTCCAGCTAGCATTTATGGACCTATTCCAGTGCTTTTGATTGTATAAATAGGTCAAAACTGTGGGATATTTTATCTGCCATTGTTCTTGAAGGGGGCTTGGTGACTTTTCTGAGATCCCTATACCTGGACTTGGTTTCCTCTGTGAGATATGGGGAGGGAGGGGACTATATTGCTTCCTTCTCCATAAAGTGGGGGGGGGGGTCCGACAGGGTTGTGTGTTGGCATCAATCTTGTATCTTCTATATATAAATGGCCAAGAATCTGCCCTCGTGATCCTTAGATCAGATGTTCCAGTGGTAAATAAAAAACCCATTCCACTGCTTCTGTGCGCAGATGATGCTGTGTTGCTTGTCATGGCGGCCAATTGCCTTAAGTTATTGCTTGCCACTTTTGTTCCCTTTATGAAACAGCTAGACTTGGAGACTAACTTGTCAAAAACCTTCATTATGGTCTGTGGCCCCAAAAACGCTAAAACGTGCCATATATGCATCAATGACAGGTCTATTGAGGAAGGGAGCCAGTTCCCATACCTTGGTTTACTGTTTGATATTTCTTGTACTTGAGCACCATGTGTTACCAATAGGAAAAATCAACTTTTACAAGCAGTTGGTGCGATCTTTTCTCTTATTTCCTACCATAGGGAAAAAGCCCATACAACCCATAATTGAGATCTATGAAAGGAAATATATTCCCATTCTTTCCTATGGAGTGATGGTATGGGGATACAGCTATTTGGGTTGTATCCAAACTGAAGAAAATAGATTTTATCAGCGCATATTGGGGGTACCTATGACAACTTCACACTTTGTTACCCACCAAGAATTGGGCACGGACTATGTCGTGGATCAGAACAGACGTGCTTTCCTGCTGTTATGATGCTCAATTTGGTGTGATGAGCAGGCTAGCCTAAACAGAGAGATAATTCTAGATGGACTCTCTTGTTCCTATGGGAAGAGAAATCCCTGGCTTAAATATATCAGGGTTACAACAGTTGCTCTCAATTTTTGAGAGCCCTACCGGCACATTCAAGAATGGCAAATGGTAGATTTGGAATCGTTTTTTATCTGATAGAAGTACCCAAAGTGAGGGCAGAGAATTAACGAAGCCCTCCGTTAGGGAATACTGCCCTGTAGAAATCACATTGGGGAAGGCACCCTATTTGAACTTGGTACTGGGGGTACCGGGATACTGGGAGCGTATGTTGCTGTCCCATTTTAGATTGGGCTCCATCAGATGGGTATTTTGTTTCCCTCAAGGGCAATTCGGCTCCTCTAATATAGTCATCTGTCCATGCGAAGAGGTGTCTACCCAGACTTTGCCTTCATTTGTAAATTTTATTTTCCCTTTGCACAAAGTTATTTATTGCCCCTCTTAAGCAAGTACAAATTTTGCAGAGTGCCATTGCTTTATCTACAACAGTTAGATTGTCTTTTATTTTGCTGTGGACTCTTTTTTAAAATGTGCACTACGATTGCATAATTTATTGTTTTTTAAATGGTTTTCTGATTTTCTGATTGATAATGTATTCTTATTCTGCTGATGCTTGATTTTTTACTGTATTTATGGTGTATGTATATGTTTGTATTGTATCTTTTATGATCTGCTTTTAAGTGATCAATTACAGGTTATCAACTGATTGATTGGTTGAATAGGAATTGTGTGCTTAGATTTAAGTGTGGCCAAGGTTCAAATGCCCAATCAACAGGCCAATGATCATCAGGGAAGAGGAATTCTGCACTGGGTCAATGAGGTTTCCAAGGTCAAAGTTCTAGCAATCAGAGCTTCAAGAGCGGGAAAAGCAATTCTGCCCTGGGTCAATGAGGTTTCCAAGGTCAAAGTTCTAGCAGGCAGAGCTTCAGGAGCTGAAGAAGGGTTAGTAGAGGAAAATGCCTCTTTTTGCATGATCACCCCCATGATGCTGCTGGTTTCTTCGACTGCACTGTGACTCTGCTAACCAGGCCCTAGTCCATGTACTCTGACCCCTAAAACATGTTGAATTGGCTATACTTCAAATTAGAATATTTAACTTACTTATAAGTGCCTAACTATGGTGCAAACGTATACCCAGTCTGTAAGTTAAATGTCACTAGTGGACTGCAGAACCTATTGCACCATCAACTATAGGGACAGTGTAGATATGGCTTCTAGTCTATCACTGTAGCCTGACTGTGGCAGTTTAAAAATTGCACTTCAACCTGTCGGAATTAATCCTTTGGACAGGCCTAAACCTTCCTTTTAAATTAAATATTAATAAGTTACCCTCAAGTCTACCCAGGGTGTATGTTATTTAGGAATAGGGCATGTAAGAAATATAACTTTATACATATCCTTACAATGAAAAAGCCCCAAAAGATATTTAGCTGAAGCAAGGCTGGCTGTTCAATAGGGAAACACTAGGATGCATTACAATTTTCTACAATGATATCTATGGCTAGGAAACACTTATACATTTCATTCTTAGAATCTATGCAATATTTATTAAAACTGCAATTCACTGGTGAAGTCTGATTTTTAGAAATATTCAGGGAAAAGTACTTTTAGAAAGCTACCTTTTCCCAGCCTAAAGACACTGAAGGCTAATTTACATTAGCCTCTAGCTACTGAAACCCTCTGAGTGTTTAGCTCTTAGTGAGATGTGAAAACATCTCCCAGACCAGGAGGCAAAGTCTTGAGTGTGAGGATGTGTTTCTGTTCCTCTGGCAGGGTGGCCATTGGGGCAGTTGTCAGGAACCTGATTGTCTTGAAAAGGTCTCCCCTGTCACAGGCAAATGTTAGCTGACACCTTGGAAGCTCTTCCTTTGTTCCCCCCATCAGTGGGGCTCCAATTACAGAGGGACAGGACCTGCTCCCAGAACTGGTTAGAAGTTCCCAAAAGGGAGGGGTTGTGCATTTTCCTGGGCACACCTCTGGGGTGGACAAAGGCTCGGCACAAAGGTGGAAGGGTTTCACCATCTTGGATTTAGGCAGGGAAGGGCACTGTGGGATTGTTTGCAGTGGAGAACTTAGGAACTGCTGCAAAAGTGGGTATGGTTGCGCCTAGAAATTTTCCCCTATTGGTTAGGGAGGGGTCAGAAGTCACCCCGACCCACAGGCTACTGCAAGGCCGAAATGTGGCGACCGTAGGCACACTCTTAGGAACACTCTTGACCTGTAGAAGAACATAACAAGATCTACACCTGCTGTCTGGGGCTTTGAGGAGATCTGAAGGACTGGACCTACTCCTACTTGTACCCAGGATAAAATAGTGGACCCAAGGGTCAGCTGGCTGACCTCCAGTTAAGCTTCAGGGGCACAATAAGCTGCAAGAAGCCCTTTTTTTAAAAAGCCCAGCTGACCAGTTCCATGTGGACCTGCTATGGACCATGCTGGTGGCTTCTGCTGAAGTGATTCTTGACCCCGAGTGCTGTTCCTGAGGTCCTGGGAGCCTTGGCAGTGCCAAAGTGTGTCTTAGAAAATGTTTGGCTCCAAAGACTGCTTAAGGACCAGGACACACCTGCCAAGTCAATACGATCAAGGTGTGTTGCCGTGGGCTGAAGATTCAGGTTTCTCCCACTCTGAGTTTTTCTGTAGCAGCAAATCAGTTTCAGCAGGACCTCATGGCGAAGGTATCCAGCCTCATGGAGCCCCGTTTGGCTATAGATCACAGCCTTGCCCGCTGGAGGAGCCCAAGCTAAAAAAAATGACTACGTCCTAACATAAAACACTTGGCTGGATGAAGGTGTCAAAAGGATTCGGCCAGCGAGAGGGCTTCCCTGGGTGCAAATTTTATTTTTTTTAGTTTAGAACTTTTCCTGCTGCTAGAAATAAGCAGTCAGCAGCTCCATGTAGAGCAGTAGTCTAGCTGTGCGGCAGCCCTTGTAGCAGCACAGCAGTCCTTCTTTCTGGCAGAGTATCTACATGTCCAGAAGTGTACTGAAGTGGTGGTGTGTGAGGTCTGTCTTTTGTACACGGTTATAAGGGACAGTGTCTTTGAAGTACATAGAATTAGCTACCTCCCCTGCCCTAGATCCAAGTTGGCTGAAGAGACAATGCAGGGTTGTTAGGCCCTTTGTGTAGAGATAGGACACAGTCTATTCAGGTGTAAGTGAGGCTGGGTCCAGATCCTCCCTCTCATTCTGCCAGTGATGCCTATTCAGTAATGCCTAAGCTCCCCATTTTGTGTGGCTGTCTAGGAGGAATACACAAAGCACCAAATGGCAAAGGTAAGAAAATGGCAACTTTTCCAAAAGAGGCATTTTAAGAATAGTAATATAATTTCCGAGTTCACCATAAGTTAGGATTTTAAATAGGATTTGAGAGACACCAAACATGAATCTGTTATCTTTTCTCATTTAGTAATTATACTTATAAAAAGTAATACGGCAACTGAAATGATATTGGATAGGAGAGATAGGCCTTACAGTAATAACAGGCCTGAGACATTTTTAAAGGGCTACTGAAGTGGGTGGCACAATCAGTGCTGCAGACCCACTTGTAGCATTTAATTTACAAACCCTTGGCACATGGAGTGACACTTTTCTAGGGACATATCAGTAAAGAAAATATGCAAATTGGATGTAAGTCAATTAAACATGTTTTAAGGAGATAGCACAAGCACGTTAGCACTGGTTAGCAGTGGTAAAGTGCACAGAGTACTAAAGCCAAAAAAAAGATTTCCGCAAAAAGTAGGTGGAGGAAGGCAAAAGCTTTGGGAATGACCCTGCAGAAAAGGTAATTTCCAACACCTGCCTAAACCAATGGCTTCACTGGTACCTCTTCCAATACCTATATGGCATCTTGGAGTCCTTCTCAGATACAGCCTGCTGCCTTGCTCCACTGAAGGACTTAAAATCTCTGATAGCGTAGAACCTGGTTGGTGTATTTGACCCATTATCCATTGCGGTGGCCTCAAATCACACTTAGGTTATGGTCTACCGCGACCAGTTGACTGCAGTTGTCACTTAATGCTTTTAGGTACTATTTCATTTAAAACTTTAAAAATTAATATCTCCTGCTCCCCTTATTGAATCTTTGTCATTTTAATGTCACTTTGCTCATTAAATTATTGTCTAATTTATAAATCGTAGTAGGATTTGTATTGTATTTCAACTCTTTTGGTATTTCTAAATGCCTCACACATTTTCTTAAGTTAGCTTTTCTGCTAGTTTGTAGAAATTCCCAGCCTCGGTGTGGTTCCCTGGGTGCTGACCTACCCCAGACCAAAATAGTGCTGCTACCCCCATGGAAAATGTGCGGAAAGTGGATGTTTTTTTGTATAGTTTTGACATTTGCAGAGTGTAGGAAAGCGGTATCGTACACAGAGCATTCTGGGTATAGAAACATATCTAGAACCATGCAATTCACACCAGCTGGGTTTCACCTGGTTCTTAGTAAACAGAAAAGCAAAGGTTTGATAGGTGTCTTAGTTTATTCACCAAATCATACCACAGGCACCCACCAAAGAAACTATGCAAGTTCAAAGCAACATTCTTCAGATGTCTTTGATATGTTTTGGGGCCTGTACTGCCACAGTCAATAGGCTCACCCACTCAAGTGGTGTACCACTTTTATTGGTGCGTTATCTCTGGGAGAAAGTACTTGAATACAAAAATGGCTGACATTTTAGGAGCCTAATAGGTAAATAGAAAAGAAAAAAGAATCCTAAAAAATGCAGTGTGATAAAGTTTAATCAGTATTCTACTTCAAACAGGTTGTAAGCTTGACTAAATCACCAAATCCAAAGAAGGGAGCACTACAGGGAACAAACCCCCAGTGATCACACACCAATAAAAGTGTGGCAATTCAGAATAGTATGACATTTATTAATTTCCATTGAATTTCTCTATATTTTTGGCAGTGTGCACAAAAAATGCATTTTGTAAAATTACCTCAATGTCAACAGATATTATGGCAAACCCCAAATTCAGAGTGGTATGAATAACCAATACTCCTATTTTCAGGTTCTTGGGCACATTTCAAAATGCATATCTTTCCATCATATCCAGTTATTAGATCTTACTATGAATTGATGCACAGTTGAAACACAATGAAAAATCATTACAAGTCACAGCTCAGTTGATTGCTCTGGATATACATATTTGTCAATAACCGACAAACATTATACATCTCTGTGAGCAGAAGAGTCTTATGGATGTCTCTGTATATTATTCATGTAAGTGAGCCTTCAGTGGCAAAACTTACAGATAAAAACTTTGCCACCTGTTTCTAATATTTACTCCTTACTTTCACAATTTTTTTAATTCAACATTAGTTTCTTTGGGAAAACCGTGAGCGAGTCACAGAAATGACACCTTGTCGAAGTCAGATTTATGCCCACTTTTTTAAAATGTATAGCTTTTCGGGATCTCTTTTGGGTTTCACGCATCTTTTCCCCACAAAGTGCAAGTAGGTAGAAACTGAAAAAAATAGGAAATATTGACTGCCTCTTAGAAAATCTCAAATCGTGGTGAAAAAATGATTTTTTTCAACTTTGGCTATTTCTGAAAGTCAGCAAAGGATGATTTCTGTAAACTTTTGATAATGTCATTTTTGAGAATAAAATATATTCTGCTTCTCATTTTTCAAACTGAAGCAAACTGTTGCCACATGTTGACAATTTTCTAGGTGCTCCTAGGGAAAACCCAAAATCCTGGGTACCTTTAGAATCATGATTTATGAAGAATAAGGGGGCAACTTTGGCCTGGATAACTTTGTGGAATAAAAGGTATGAAGCCTAATGGAAAACTGCCCTAAATATAACCAAATATAAAAAATTATTCAGAACTTGGGGAAAATCTGAAGCATGTGGAAAATCTGTGGCACTTAATTATTTTTATTATTATTAGTAGTAGTAATAGAAGCAACAATAATAATAGTAATAATAAGCAGTTTTCTGATTAGTTAATTTATTGGGCATGCAAGTAGTACATAGCAACTATTGATAACCATTGAATCCTCTTTTAACCCCTTCGCTGCTAGGCATTTCCCCCCCCTGTGCTAAGCCTTTTTTTGGCTATTTGGGGTACTTTGTGCTTAGGCCCCTGTAACTTTTTGACTACAAGAGGTATCCACGCCAAATTTGCGTCCTTCTCTTCCAACATCATGGGGATTCTAAAGGTACCCAGGGTTTGTGGATTCCCCTGGAGGGGACCCAGAAATTAGCCAAAATATAGATAAATTCTGTTTTTGTTTTTTTTTAAATGGGAAAAAAGTGCTGCAAATGAAAGCGTCTGGTTTTTTCCCTGCAAATGGTATCAACAAAGGGTTTGTGGGGATAAAACCACGATTTTCCCAGCTTTCAGGGACTGACAGACTTTTATCAGAAAAACAACATTTTTCACACAGTTTTGGCATTTTATTGGGACATAGTCTATTTTTGATATTTTTTGTGCTTTCAACCTTCTTCCAGTTAATGGTATAAATTGGTATGAAAGCAATAATGGATCCTGGAAAGCTATACATTTTAGTAAAGTAGACAAAATTATGAATTCAGCAAGGGGTCATTTGTGTAGATCCTTCAAGGTTTCTTTATAGAAACTAACAGTTGAAAATAGGAAAAATTGAAAATGAGTTGAAAAAAACAGCCATTTGTGCCAATGTTTTCACCTGTAAATTCTTCTAAATATGACAGATGTTTGAAAGCAATATACTGTTACATTTGCTGGACTTTTCTGGTTGTGGGGATATATAGGACTTGTAGGTTCACCAAGAACCCGACGAACCCAGAGCCAATAACTGAGCAGAGTCTTGCAATGGTTTTTTATTATGTACCGGGTATATAGCAATTAATTTGGGAAAATATATACAGTGAAAAATCGGGATGAAAGACACCTATGTATTTCTGAAATTGGAACAAAATATAGAGTTTAGAAACAGTAGCTATTTGCACATTTCCGAAATTGTGAGTACCCATAATAGCATTAAAAATATAGGACATTTTTCAAAGTGACTCCTTTTTTACACATTGTCTTTCATTTGGAAGGCAGAAATGCATCGAAAGTCAATAGGTAATAATAGTTGCTCTACAATTCTGTGTTACCCTACGTCTCCCGATAAAAATGGTACCTCACTTGTGTGGGTAGGCCTAGTGCCCGCGACAGGAAACGGCCCAAAACGCAACGTGGACACACTTTATTTTTACAGTGAAAACGGACCCCTTTTTTGCAAAGTGCCTTGCTGTAGATTTTGAACCCTAGCTCTGCCGGCACCTAGGGAAACCTAGAAATCCTATACATTTTTTAATACTAGACACCCAGGGGAATCCAGGATGGGGTGACTTGTCTGGCTCTCACCAGGTTCTGTAACCCAGAATCCCTTGCAAACCTCAAACTTTGTCAAAAAACCCACATTTTCCTCACATTTCTGTGGTGGAAAGTTCTGGAATCTGCATGGATCCACAAAATTCCACTCACCCCGCATTTCCCAAAGTCTTCCGAGAAAAATGGTACCTCGCTTGTGTGGGTAGGCCTAGTGCCCGGGACAGGAAACGGCCCAAAACGCAACGTGGACACACCACATTTTGACAGTGAAAATTGACCCTTTTTTTGCAAAGTGCCTAGCTGTAGATTTTGAACCCTTGCTCTGCCGACACCTAGGGAAACCCAGCAAACCTATACATTTTTGAAAACTAGACACCTAGGGGAATCCAGGATGGGGTGACTTGACTGGCTCTCACCAGGTTCTGTTACCCAGAATCCCTTGCAAACCTCAAACTTTGTAAAAAAAACAAATTTTCCCCATATATCTGTGGTGGAAAGTCCTGGAATCTGTGTTGATCCACAAAAATCCACCCAGCCTGCATGCCCCAAAGTCTTCCAAGAAAAATGATACCTCACTTGTGTGGGTAGGCCTAGTGGCCGCGACAGGAAACGGCCCAAAACGCAACGTGGACACACCACATTTTCACAGTGAAAACTGACCCTTTTTTTGCAAAGTGCCTAGCTGTAGATTTTGAACCCTAGCTCTGCCGGCACCTAGGGAAACCTAGCAAACCTATACATTTTTGCAATGTAGACACCAAGGGGAATCCAGGATGGGGTGACTTGTCTGGCTCTCACCAGGTTCTGTTAGCCAGAATCCCTGGCAAACCTCAAACTTTGTAAAATAAAACACACTTTTCTCACATTTCTGTGGTGGAAAGTTCTGGAATCTGCGTGGATCCACAAAATTCCACCCACCCCGCATTTCCCAAAGTCTTCCGAGAAAAATGGTACCTCACATGTGTGGGTAGGCCTAGTGCCCGTGACAAGAAACGGCCCAAAACGCAAAGTGGACACACCACATTTTCACAGTGAAAACTGACCCTTTTTTTGCAAAGTGCCTGCTCTGGAGGCACCGAGGGAAACCTAGCAAACCTATACATTTTTGAAAACTAGACACCCAGGGGAATACAGGATGGGGTGACTTGTCTGGCTCTCACCAGGAGTCTAGATTTCAGAAATGTGTGAGTTGGGTAGGATTCCCTAGATGGCGGAGAGCCCGGGGCCAAAAAGCAGGTGCCCCCCGCAAAAATAGGTAGTTTTGTTGTAGGTAATTTTGAAGTTTCCACAGTACGATTTGGGCCATTTCCTGTTGCAGCCACTATGCCTACCCACGCGAGTGAGGTACCATTTTTATCGGGAGACCTGGGGGAACGCTGGGTGGTAGGAAATTTGTGGATCCACACAGATTCCAGACCTTTCCACCACAGAAATGTGAGGAAATTTTTTTTTTACAAACTTTGAGGTTTGCAAGGGATTCTGGGTAACAGAACCTGGTGGGACCCACCCACGCGAGTGGGGTACCATTTTTATCAGGAGACCTGGGGGAAAGCTGGGTGGTAGGAAATTTGTGGATCCATGCAGATTCCAGAACTTTCCCACACAGAAATTTGAGAAAAAAGTCATTTTTTCAGCTAAATTTGAGGTTTGCAGGGGATTCTGGGTAGGAAAACGTTGGGGGGTCCACGCAAGCTATACCTCGCTGGACTCCCCGGGTGTCTAGTTTTCAGAAATGTGTGGGTTTGGTATTTTCCCAAGATGGTTGCCGAGCCCGGGGCCAAAAACCCATGGGACCCCCCCCTTGCAAAACCAGGTTGTTTTGTGATAGGTAATTTTGATGTTGCCTCAATAGGTTTTGGGCCCTTGCCTGTCGCGTGTACTTGACCCACCCACGTGAGTGAGGTGCCATTTTTATCAGGAGACCTGGGGGAACGCTGGGTGGTAGGAAATTTGTGAATCCATGCAGCTTCCAGAACTGTCCCACACAGAAATTTTCGAAATTTGTTTTTTTCAGCTAAATTTGAGGTTTGCAGGGGATTCTGGATAGGAAAACATCGGGGTATCCACGCAAGCCATACCTCACTGGACTCCCCCGGGTGTCTAGTTTTCAGAAATGTGTGGGTTTGGTAGTTTCCCAAGATGGCCACCAAGCCCGGGGCCAAAAACCCAGGTGACCCCCCTTGCAAAACCAGGTTGTTTTGTGATAGGTAATTTTGATGTCTCCTCAATACGTTTTGGGCCATTGCCTGTCGCGGGTACTTGACCCACCCACGTGAGTGAGGTACCATTTTTATCGGGAGACCTGGAGGAACGCTGGGTGGTAGGAAATTTGTGGATCCATGCAGATTCCAGAACTGTCCCACACAGACATTTGAGAAAAAGTTGTTTTTTTATCAATATTTGAGATTTGCGGGGCATTCTGGGTAGGGAAACATTTGGGGATCCACGCAAACCATACCTCCTTGAACTCCCCCGGGTCTCTAGTTTTCAGAAATGTGTGGGTTTGGTAGGCTTCCCTAGATGGCCTCCTAGCCCTGCACCCATAACTCATGTGACCCCCCTTGCAAAAGCAGATCGTTTAGTGATAGGTAATTTTGATGTCTCCACAATACGTTTTGGGCCCTTGCCTGTCACGGGTTCTTTACCCACCCACAAGAGTGAGGTACTATTTTTATCGGGAGACCTGGGGGAACTCTGGGTGGTAGGAACTTTGTGTCATCCCGGTGATCCTACAACTTTCCCACACAGAAATTTGAGAAAAAGTAGATGTTTTCATCAAAATTTGAGGTTTGCAGGGGATTCTGGGTACGGAAACGTTGGGGGATCCACGCAAGCCATACCTCCCGGGACTCTAGTTTATAGAAATGTGTGGGTTTGGTAGGTTTCCCTAGATGGCCGCCAAGCCCGGGACCAAAAACTCATGGGACCCCCCTTGCAAAACCAGGTTGTTTTGTGATAGGTAATTTTGATGTCGCCTCAATAGGTTTTGGGCCCTTGCCTGTCGCGGGGACTTGACCCACCCACGCGAGTGAGGTACCATTTTTATCGGTAGACCTGGGGGAACGCTGGGTGGTAGGAAATTTGTGGATCCACGCAGATTCCAAAGCTTTCCCACACAGAAATTTGAGAAAAAAGTGATTTGTTTCAGCTAAATTTGAGGTTTGCAGGGGATTCTGGGTAGGAAGACGTTGGGAGGTCCACGCAAGCCATACCTCGCTGGACTACCCCGGGTGTCTAATTTTCAGAAATGTGTGGGTTTGGGGGCATATTATCAAGGATCTGCGATAATTATCGCAAAGCGCGCTTAGCGCTGTTTTTTTTATCGCCGGCCATCGCTGGATTTCCTCGCCGTGATATCGCTGTATTATCAACGCGTATCGCAAAGGCGATAGGAAATCCAGTGATAGCGAGTAAAACCAGCAATAGCTTGAGAATTCCAGCGCTAAATTAACTGCGCTAATGAAAAGCTTGCTAATAGGCAAGTGTGTACTTAACCTAACAATCCACCCCCCATTGACAAGATGGTTAAGGCAAGTTTTTTTCAGGCGTTAAATTCCAGCGATAAGCGCGGTTAGCGCGACTTTTCTTATCGCTTCGTGGGCATTGATAATAGTGGGAAGTTGTGTTTGCGACTGTTTCAATGGAGCTGCTAGGCCTTTTCCCCCCCTGTGCTAAGCCTTTTTTTGGCTATTTGGGGTAGTTCGCGCTTAGGCCCCTGTAACTTTTTGACCACATAAGGTATCCACGCCAAATTTGCGTCCTTTTCTTCCAACATCATGGGGATTCTAAAGGTACCCAGGGTTTGTGGATTCCCCTGGAGGGGACCCAGAAATTAGCCAAAATACAGCTAAATTTTGGGTTTTTGGGGAAAAATGCGAAAAAAGGGCTACAGATGAAAGCGTCTGGTTTTTTCCCTGAAAATGGTATCAAAAAAGGGGTTGTGGGGCTGAAATCACCATCTTCCAAGCTTTCAGGGACAAGCAGACTTTTGTCCGAAAACCAAATTTGTTTACACAGTTTTGGCATTTTTCTGGGACATAGCCTATTTTTGCTATTTTTTGTGCATTCAACCTCCTTCCAGTTGATGGTAGAAATGGGTACGAAAGCAATAATGGATCCTGGAAAGCTATACATTTTTGAAAAAGTAGACAAAATTATGAATTCAGCAAGGGGTCATTTGTGTAGATCCTTTAAGTTTTCTTTATAGAAACTAACAGTTAAATATAGGAAAAATTGAAAATTAGTTGAAAAAAACAGCCATTTGTGTCAACGTTTTCACCTGTAACTTCTTCTAATTATGACAGCTATTTAAAAGCAATATACCGTTATATCCGCTGGACCTTTCTGGTTGTGGGGCTATACAGGACTTGTAGGTTCACCAAGAACCCGACGAACCCAGAGCCAATAACTGAGCAGCGTCTTGCAATGGTTTTTTTATTATGTACCGGGTATACAGCAATTATTTTGGGAAAATGTATACATGGAAAAATCGGTATGAAAGACACCTATGTATTTTTGAAATGGGAACAAAATTTAGAGTTTAGAAACAGTAGATATTTGCACATTTCCGAAATTGGGAGTACCCATACTAGCATGTGAATTATATGTCATTTTTCAAAATGACTTATTTTTTACACATTGTCTTTCATTTGGAAGGCAGAATTGCATCGAAAGTCAATAGGTAATAACAGTTGCTCTACAATTCTGTGTTACCCTAAGTCTCCCGATAAAAATGGCACCTCACTTGTGTGGGTAGACTTTGTGCCCACGACAGGAAACGGCTCAAAACGCAACGTGGACACACCACATTTTCACAATGAAAAATTACCCTTTTTTTGCAAAGTGCCTAGCTGTTGTGTTTGAACCCTAGCTCTGCCAGCACCTAAGGAAACCTAGAAAACCTATACATTTTTGAAAACTAGACACCCAGGGGAATCCAGGATCGGGTAACTTGACTGGCTCTCACCAGGTTCTGTTACCCAGAATCCCTTGCAAACCTAAAAAGTTTTTTTTTTAAAACACATTTTCCTCACTTTTCTGTGGTGGAAAGTTCTGGAATCTGCGTGGATCCACAAAATGCCACCCACCCCGCGTTCCCCAAAGTCGTACAAAAAAAATGGTACCTCACTTGTGTGGGTAGGCCTAGTGCCCGCGACAGGAAACAGCGCAAAACGCAACGTGGACACACCACATTTTCACAGTGAAAAATGACCCTTTTTTTGCAAAGTGCCTAGCTGTAGTTTGTGAACCCTAGCTCTGCCGGCACCTAGGGAAACCTAGCAAACCTATACATTTTTGAAAACTAGACACCCAGGGGAATCCAGGATGGGGTGACTTGACTGACTCTCACCAGGTTCTGTTACCCAGAATCCCTTGCAAACCTAAAAAATTGTCAAAAAAACACATTTTCCTCAATTTTCTGTGGTGGAAAGTTCTGGAATCTGCGTGGATCCACAAAATTCCACCCACCCCGCGTTCCCCAAAGTCTTCCGAAACAAATGGTACCTCACTTGTGTGGTTAGGCCTAGTGCCCGCAACAGGAAACAGCGCAAAACGCAACGTGGACACAACACATTTTCACAGTGAAAAATGACCCTTTTTTTGCAAAGTGCCTAGCTGTAGTTTTTGAACCCTAGCTCTGCCGGCACCTAGGGAAACCTAGCAAACCTATACATTTTTGAAAACTAGACACCCAGGGGAATCCAGGATATGGTGACTTGACTGGCTCTCACCAGGTTCTGTTACCCAGAATCCCTTGCAAACCTAAAAAATTGTCAAAAAAAACACATTTTCCTCACTTTTCTGTGGTGGAAAGTTCTGGAATCTGAGTGGATCCACAAAATGCCACCCACCCCACGTTCCCCAAAGTCCCCTGAAAAAAATGGTACCTCACTTGTGTGGGTAGGACTAGTGCCCGTGACAGGAAACAGCGCAAAACGCAATGTGGACACACCACATTTTCATAGTGAAAAATGACCCTTTTTTTGCAAAGTGTCTAGCTGTAGTTTTTGAACCCTAGCTCTGCCGGCACCTATGGAACCCTAGCAAACCTATACATTTTTGAAAACTAGACACCCAGGGGAATCCAGGATGTGGTGACTTGACTGGCTCTCACCAGGTTCTGTTACCCAGAATCCCTTGCAAACCTAAACAATTGTCAAAAAAACCACATTTTCCTCATTTTCTGTGGTGGAAAGTTCTGGAATCTGCGTGGATCCACAAAATGCCACCCACCCCGCGTTCCCCAAAGTCTTACAAAAAAAATGGTACCTCACTTGTGTGGATAGGCCTAGTGCCGGCGACAGGAAACAGCGCAAAACGCAACGTGGACACACCACATTTTCACAGTGAAAAATGACCCTTTTTTTGCAAAGTGCCTAGCTGTAGTTTTTGAACCCTAGCTCTGCCGGCACCTAGGGAAATGTGAGAAGTTGGCCTGGTATATGCTGTCCACTAATTATAGTGGGCACCTTGCACCAGTCCAACCAACCCCTTATTGGAGATAGGTTAAAGACAACCTTTATTGAAAGCTATCCTAGTGGTAGCTATGGAGAGCAGCCTTCAGGCTAAGTCTTGAAGGAATGTAAAGCAGCTTGTTTCACCAGTCTATAATCTCTTGAGTGACCAAATGAAAGAGGACCACACCAGGTATATATTTAAAATATATGTATTTAGTCTTAAACACACCCCTCTAGTCTCTTTATGAGGCTAGAGTTCGAAGTACATAAGTTACAAGTCGAATATCAACAGTAATAGCACAAATACACGTTTGAGCCCTAGGGGCGTACCAAACCATATACCAATAAAGTGGTATAAGAACCACGACTGAGCTAGTCTTAAGGCCTAGAGCCTGTAGAAGTGCTTGGCCCTCAAGGAACCACCCAAGGTAGTGACACAGGGGACCCACGGGGGACGCGTGCAGTGTGAGAACACAGCCGCGAGCCGCCGTTGACTTCTATGGGGAATGTCGCGGTTGGAGTTTTAAAGAAAAAGGACACTTAGAGGAGGACTTGGAGCAAACCTCTTTAGAACTAGGTTGTTCTAGAGTCAATACCCACGGGAGCACCGGAGTACTCGAGTTACCTCACCCAGGGAAGCCGGGTGGATAGGTGTCTTTCGGGGTCGGGTTTCGTCGTCGGTTTCAATGGCGATCTGCTGCAAAGTGCTGCTGGCGACCAAGTCGAAAGTGTTCGGGTGGATCCAAGGGTGGATCGAAGATCTGAAGAACCTGAAAGCAGAGGGGACAGAGTCTGGGTCACTAGCCAGTGACCAGGAAGGCGATGAGGAGATGCCCACCGATGTCAGGTGTTCAGGTAGGTTGACGGTCGTCTTGACTCTTCAGCCACGAGGTCCAGGAGGTGTTGACGATGACCAGGAGATGGATTCGAGCTGTCCCACGACGTCTGTTGCTTGCTGAGGTGTCGGCGACCGGATTGGACCCAACAAGTCTTGGCAACGTCAAGTCTCGTGGAAATGAAGAAAGGACAGTGGTACAGACCAGCAAGGTCTGAGGGACTCACCCAGCAAGGGTAAGTCAGGGCACGTCTGGAGCAACCAGGAAAGCCCAAGCAGAAGAAGAGTTGCCTTCGGGAGGGCCCACTAGCCAACGGACTAGCGACCGTGAAGGAGCCTCCAGTGGACGCACTTGGAGCTGGCTCACAGGACACTCGTGGAGTGGAGGCCAGTGATCTTCAGAGCAGTCGGCGCTGGAGGCGAGGGCTACTCAGAGCCCAAATCACAACTTCGTGGGAGACCAGGAAGAGGATGCACTTGCAAAAGTTCTTGGTGTCTAGGGGTCACGGTTTCACGTTACCCACGACAGCTACGGGCCTCAGCTTCGCTGGGGACTCAGGGCAGCCTCGGGGAAGTCTGGAAATCCACCTCTGGTGATGCAAAGACTTCGGCGTCCAGCGGGAGCTTCAGCGATGCAGACCAGACAGTTGCTTCTTTGGTGCCTGCCAAGCAGGGGAGTCACTCCTTGACCCCAAGGGAGATTCTTCAGTCCTCTAATCTTAAAGTAGAGCATCGAAGGTCCAGGATTCGGCTTCAGAGTTTCGTCCAGGGTAATCTAAAGTCCTAAGGACTGGGGTCCCATACTTATACGAAGTTAGGGGGTTGGACATACTCTGGGGACCCACCTATGGGAGGGTCAGGGAAGAGGGGTGGTTACACCCATTCCCTTTGTCCAGTTTTGCGCCAGAGCAGGGGCAGGTAGCCCCTGCAACCGGTTTGAACTGGCATATGCACAGGGACACCAAATGTGCCCCCAGTGCAGGACTTCAAAGCACCAGAGAGTGCTCCCGCCCAGCCCCAATACACACTATCCTGTCTGGGGAGGTGGTTACACCTCCCTTCGACAGGAAACCTATTGTCCAGGCCTCCCCTGCCGGAGTTTCAGTCAGCAGCAGGAGGCCAGACCCGTGTCTGTGGCAGCGGCATCCATTTTGTGATGCCAGGGCTCTGGAAAGAAGTTACCGGGTAGCCCAGTGGGTACATGTCTCTCCCTCTAGAAGGGTGGAATGCTACCCCCGCTGCCAGGATTGGCGGGGGGTAGTATTCCAAGATGTTTGACACCAAACACGACATGTTTTGGTGCAGACAGTCCAAAGTTAGCATTGTACCGCGAGGATATAATGCATTTAAGAGTATATGGTCAGGCTGTACCACAAACAGCATCAGAGGAGTGACTCCGAACACTGTAGAGGGGCTCTGCTCATGCAGGGGCACCCTCTCACATAAAAACCAAGCACTCTGCCTTCAGGATTGTTAAGGCCTGCCATAGGAGTGACTTATAGGTTTATATGTGTGTGCTATGGTAGTGATATAGGTAGCCTATATCACAGTAAGGGGTGTATGCGCCACCTTACCCAGGCTGCAGTAGCAGACCTGTGGTGTCATTTTGGCTGGCCTTCCAGGGGTGGCATAATACATGCTTCAGTCCCTGGTAGGCCCCTGGGGTACCTATGCCCTGGGTTCATAGTATACCATATACTAGGGACTTATAAGGGCACTCCAGATTCCAATCAAAGATGTACCTAAGGTACATGGAAACCATTTTATAGAGGAAGCAGATAGACTGGGGCCCTGAATAGCAGGATCCCAGTCCAACTAAGTCATAAACCAGCAAAACACCAGGAAAAAAGTGGGGGCAACCATATAGTCAGATTCCACCTTCCTACATAACCCCCCCCAAACGAAAGGAGTTAAGGCTAACCTTGGCCAGTTGAGCCTTTATTGACTAAGTGGCCATATAAGGAAGCACCTGCACTAGCATGGTTGCCCCCTGTTTTATGGTCCACTAAGCTATCCCTCACCCTAAGGGTATGAGAGTGCCTCCACCATGGGGAATTACTACCTGTGGGGTGTTTTGGCAAAGTAAAAGGCTGGTGAGGGGTTTGAGTAGAGAAGTGAGGCCCTAATAAAGTTGGCCTCAGCTTCCTCAGATCACTGGTCACCATGTAGGCCTTTCTTTCCATGACTGAGTTGTACTTTGCTCTAAGGGTCAACCTTTGGCTGCCTACAGCTGGGGGTTGGGTCCCTGTGGTTGGAACACTGGAGGGACAGGGCAGGTTTGGTACCTTTTGGTCCCAGGGTTGCCCTTGCCCAACAGAGTCCTGCTGGGGGAGGTCCCTACACAAAGGTATGGGGGATCCCTCAGTGTGTTGAGGAATTATCACCTGGCTAGGGCTACTAGACTGGGTGCCTCCAATCTGCTGATGGGGGGTTCCTCTGGACAGGGGGCCCTGTGGGGTCCACTGACCTCCCTGACCTCTGCAGCCCTGGGCTGACTGTGGCAGGGTAGAGAGGGGCAGGTTACCTGCTCCAGACTGGGTACCACCCTGGAAGGGTCCCCTGCCATCAGAGGGGTGGCCAGGCCAGGCCTGACTACCTCTGGGGCAGTTCCTTCACTAGGGGTAAGATCAGTTCCCTCAGGAGGCTGACCCTTACCTATAGTCTGGAGGGAAGAAGACTTTTCTTCAACCCTTGTGCTCTCTTGTGGAGGAGAGTGGGCCATTCTTTCAGGCTCCATCACTCCAAAATGTTCCTGGGGTGGGGCTGTGGCCATCACAGCCCCCCTACCTTTCTCAGGGATGCCCAGCATCTTCAGATGGGTTTGGTGTTCAACTTCAGCCCAGGCTGAAATTTCTAGATCATTGCCCATCAGGCAATCTACAGGCAAGGTTGGGGACACTGCCACTCTTTTTGGGCCTGTGACCCCCTCCCAGCTGAGATTGACTATGGCCATGGGGTGATCTGTTCTGACACCATCAATGTTGGTTACCTGGTATTTAAACTCAGGTAAAAGCTGGTGAGGGGGGACTAGTTTCCCTGCCACCATGGTGACACTTGCCCCTGTGTCCCTGAATGCCACAGCTTTCTGACCATTAATCATTGGCTCCAGTCTGTACCTGCCCAATGCATTGGGACCCATGGTAAAGGTGGCAAATCCTATACCACCATCAGAGTCAGAGGAGTCTGTTGAGGGGGTCCTGTCTAAACTAGGGCCCACCTCTGTTCCTCTTGCAAAAGCACCTAACTTTTTGGGTGCACTACTCCCAACTGGAGGATTACTACTGGTAGTACCAGGAGGGGTGGTAGTAGTTGTTGGAGGAACATTTTCTTTATTGCCCACCCTGGGGCAACTGGTATCTGTCTTCCAGTGTCCAGGCTTTTTACAGACATGGCAATAGGGTTTCTTTTCAGGAGAGGAAGGAGTTTGGGACCCAACCCCAGAAGAGGACTTTTGGGGCCCTGTAGTGGATTTATCCTTAGATTTATCCCCACCTTTCTCTTGGGACTTGGTAGAATCTTTCTTCTGGTCACCACCCTGATTCTTAGGCCTTACCCTGGTTCTGACCCATTTGTCTGCCTTCTTTCCCAATTCTTGGGGAGAGGTCAGATCAGAGTCCACAAGGTACTGGTGTAAAAGCTGGTTTTGACAATTATTAAGGATCTGCTCCCTCATAATCAAATTGTACAATCCTATAAAGTCATGCACTTTGCTGCCATGTATCCAACCTTCCAGAGCCTTAGCAGAACAATCAACAAAGTCAACCCAGTCTTGAGTCTGAGTCTTTTGGGTATCTCTGAACTTCAACCTATACTGTTCAGTGGTTAGGCCAAACCCATCAATCAGAGCACTCTTCAAGACTTTGTAATTGTCAGCATCCTCTTCTCTTACAGTGAGGAGCCTGTCTCTACCTTTGTCTGCAAAGGTGAGCCACAAGATTGCTGCCCACTGCTCCCGAGGGACCCTCTGTACTTTACAGGCCCTCTCCAGTGCAGTAATCCATTTGTGGATGTCATCCCCACTCTGGTAGGGAGGGACAATCTTGCTTAGGTTTCTATGGTCATAAGACCTTTCCCTATCTCTGGGGAAATTTCTGCCACCATGGGACTCTAGTCCCATCTTTTTCTTTGTCTAAAAAGATCTAGGGACTCCTGTCTATAGCCAACTGCTGTTTTCTGAGCTCAAGCTGGGCTTGTTCATACTGAAGCAGTCTCTTTCTCCTCTCATGAGAGGATTCCCTCCTATGAGAAGAAACAGAGGTCCCTACTGAGGTGTCAGAGTGGTTAGACTCCTGAGAAGGAGATCTAGACCTTCTGGGCACACTCACAACTCTTCCTGGGGGACAAAGGGGAGGTCATCCTGGGCCTCCTCCTCATCCTCAGGAGTAGCTGCATTGTCCAGGTCAGGATCATTGTCATCCCCCTGGCCAGTTTCAGAGGTCAGGTCCTGGGCATTTTCATCCCTGGCCCCTCCCTCATCTTCTGCCCCACCCTCTCTGCCTACCCTTGCAGACCCTAGGGGTCTTCTAAGATCATCTAGCAGAAGCATCTCCAGGAGACGTTGGGTGTTGGCACTTTTGCCTGTATTCAACTTCCTAACCTTGCACAACTCTCTTAATTCCAAGAATGAGAGGTTGTCATATCTGGATGGCAGGAGCTCACTGGTTCCTGGACATTACTAGTGTGGTGTGGTGTATGCACTACCTACTCTAGTGTGGCCTACTAAACTCTCTTGAGTTGTAGAAAGGGTGTGCTATCCCTTAACACACAACTCTAAGTTCAGTAGAACTTACTGTATCCTAAGCTTGAATTATATGTACCTAAGGTACCCTTAGTGGTTTTCAGTTGATCAATTCAATTGAGATTATCCGGTAAAACAATAGCAAGCTGGAATCCCACACGCTGCACACCAATGTGAGAAGTTGGCCTGGTATATGCTGTCCACTAATTATAGTGGGCACCTTGCACCAGTCCAAACAACCCCTTATTGGAGATAGGTTAAAGACAACCTTTATTGAAAGCTATCCTAGTGGTAGCTATGGAGAGCAGCCTTCAGGCTAAGTCTTGAAGGAATGTAAAGCAGCTTGTTTTACCAGTCTATAATCTCTTGAGTGACCAAATGAAAGAGGACCACACCAGGTATATATTTAAAATATATGTATTTAGTCTTAAACACACCCCTCTAGTCTCTTAATGAGGCTAGAGTTCGAAGTACATAAGTTACAAGTCGAATATCAACAGTAATAGCACAAATACACGTTTGAGCCCTAGGGGCGTACCAAACCATATACCAATAAAGTGGTATAAGAACCACGACTGAGCTAGTCTTAAGGCCTAGAGCCTGTAGAAGTGCTTGGCCCTCAAGGAACCACCCAAGGTAGTGACACAGGGGACCCACGGGGGACGCGTGCAGTGTGTGAACACAGCCGCGAGCCGCTGTTGACTTCTATGGGGAATGTCGCGGTTGGAGTTTTAAAGAAAAAGGACACTTAGAGGAGGACTTGGAGCAAACCCCTTTAGAACTAGGTTGTTCTAGAGTCAATACCCACGGGAGCACCGGAGTACTCGAGTTACCTCACCCAGGGAAGCCGGGTGCATAGGTGTCTTTCGGGTTCGGGTTTCGTCGTCGGTTTCAATGGCGATCTGCTGCAAAGTGCTGCTGGCGACCAAGTCGAAAGTGTTCGGGTGGATCCAAGGGTGGATCGAAGATCTGAAGAACCTGAAAGCAGAGGGGACAGAGTCTGGGTCACTAGCCAGTGACCAGGAAGGCAATGAGCAGATGCCCACCGATGTCAGGTGCTTCAGGTAGGTTGACAGTCATCTTGACTCTTCAGCCATGAGGTCCAGGAGGCGTCGACGATGACCAGGAGCTGGATTCGAGCTGCCCCACAACGTCTGTCGCTTGCTGAGGTATCGGCGACCGGATTGGACCCAACAAGCCTTGGCAACGGCAAGTCTTCTGGAAATGAAGAAAGGACAGTGGTACAGACCAGCAAGGTCTGAAGGACTCACCCAGTGAGGGTAAGTCAGGGCACATCTGGCGCAACCAGGAAAGCCCAAGCAGAAGAAGAGTTGCCTTCGGGAGGGCCCACTAGCCAACAGACTAGCAACCGTGAAGGAGCCTCCAGTGGACGCACTTGGAGCTGGCTCACAGGACACTCGTGGAGTGGAGGCCAGTGATCTTCGGTGCAGTCGGCGCTGGAGGCGAGGGCTACTCAGAGCCCAAAGTACAACTTCGTGGGAGACCAGGAAGAGGATGCACTTGCAAAAGTTCTTGGTGTCTAGGGGTCACGGTTTCACGTTACCCACGACAGCTACGGGCCTCAGCTTCGCTGGGGACTCAGGGCAGCCTCGGGGAAGTCTGGAAATTTACCTCTGGTGATGCAAAGACTTCGGCGTCCGGCGGGAGCTTCAGCGATGCAGACCAGACAGTTGCTTCTTTGGTGCCTGCCAAGCAGGGGAGTCACTCCTTGACCCCAAGGGAGATTCTTCAGTCCTCTAATCTTAAAGTAGAGCGTCGAAGGTCCAGGATTCAGCTTCAGAGTTTCGTCCAAGGTAATCTAAAGTCCTAAGGACTGGGGTCCCATACTTATACGAAGTTAGGGGGTTGGACATACTCTGGGGACCCACCTATGGGAGGGTCAGGGAAGAGGGGTGGTTACACCCATTCCCTTTGTCCAGTTTTGCGCCAGAGCAGGGGCAGGTAGCCCCTGCAACCGGCTTGAACTGGCATATGCACAGGGACACCAAATGTGCCCCCAGTGCAGGACTTCAAAGCACCAGAGAGTGCTCCCGCCCAGCCCCAATACACACTATCCTGTCTGGGGAGGTGGTTACACCTCCCTTCGACAGGAAACCTATTGTCCAGGCCTCCCCTGCCGGAGTTTCAGTCAGCAGCAGGAGGCCAGACCCGTGTCTGTGGCAGCGGCATCCATTTTGTGATGCCAGGGCTCTGGAAAGAAGTTACCGGGTAGCCCGGTGGGTACATGTCTCTCCCTCTAGAAGGGTGGAATGCTACCCCCGCCGCCAGGATTGGCGGGGGGGTAGTATTCCAAGATGTTTGACACTAAACACGACATGTTTTGGTGCAGCCAGTCCAAAGTTAGCATTGTACCGCGAGGATATAATGCATTTAAGAGTATATGGTCAGGCTGTACCACAAACAGCATCAGAGGAGGGACTCCGAATGCTGCAGAGGGGCTCTGCTCATGCAGGGGCACCCTCTCACATAAAAACCAAGCACTCTGCCTTCAGGATTGTTAAGGCCTGCCATAGGAGTGACTTATAGGTTTATATGTGTGTGCTATGGTAGTGATATAGGTAGCCTATATCACAGTAAGGGGTGCATGCACCACCTTACCCAGGCTGCAGTAGCAGACCTGTGGTGTCATTTTGGCTGGCCTTCCAGGGGTGGCATAATACATGCTTCAGCCCCTGTTAGGCCCCTGGGGTACCTATGCCCTGCGTACATAGTATACCATATACCAGGGACTTATAAGGGCACTCCAGATTCCAATAAAAGATGTACCTAAGGTACATGGAAACCATTTTATAGAGGAAGCAGATAGACTGGGGCCCTGAATAGCAGGATCCCAGTCCAACTAAGTCATAAACCAGCAAAACACCAGGAAAAAAGTGGGGGCAACCATATAGTCAGATTCCACCTTCCTACAGGAAACCTAGCCAACCTATACATTTTTGAAAACTAGACACCCAGGGGAATCCAGGATGGGGTGACTTGACTAGCTCTCACCAGGTTCTGTTACCCAGAATCCCTTGCAAACCTAAAACATTGTCAAAAAACCCACATTTTCCTTACTTTTCTGTGGTGGAAAGTTCTGGAATCTGCGTGGATCCACAAAATGCCACCCACCCCGCGTTTCCCAAAGTCTTCCGAAAAAAATGGTACCTCACTTGTGTGGGTAGGCCTAGTGCCCGCGACAGGAAACAGCGCAAAACGCAATGTGGACACACCACATTTTCACAGTGAAAAATGACCCTTTTTTTGCAAAGTGCCTAGCTGTAGTTTTTTAACCCTAGCTCTGCCGGCACCTAGGGAATTCTAGCAAACCTATACATTTTTGAAAACTAGATACCGAGGGGAATCCAGGATGCGGTGACTTGACTGGCACGCACCAGGATCTGTTACCCAGAATCCCTTGCAAACCTAAAAAATTGTCAAAAAAAACACATTTTCCTCACTTTTCTGTGGTGGAAAGTTCTGGAATCTGCGGGGATCCACAAAAATCCACCCACCCCGCGTTCCCCAACGTCTTCCTAAAAAAATGGTACTTCACTTGTGTGGGTAGGCCTAGTGCCCGCGACAGGAAACAGCGCAAAACGCAACGTGGACACACCACATTTTCACAGTGAAAAATGACCCTTTTTTTGCAAAGTGCCTAGCTGTAGTTTTTGAACCCTAGCTCTGCCGGCACCTAGGGAAACCTAGCAAACCTATACATTTTTGAAAACTAGACACCCAAGGGAATCCAGGATAGGGTGACTTGACTGGCTCTCCCCAGGTTCTGTTACCCAGAATCCCTTGCAAACCTAAACAATTGTCAAAAAAACCACATTTTCCTCACTTTTCTGTGGTGGAAAGTTCTGGAATCTGCGTGGATCCACAAAATTCCCCCCACCCTGCGTTCCCCAAAGTCTTCCAAACAAAATGGTGCCTCACTTGTGTGGGTAGGCCTAGTGCCCGTGACAGGAAACAGCGCAAAACGCAACGTGGACACACCACATTTTCACAGTGAAAAATGACCCTTTTTTTGCAAAGTGCCTAGCTGTAGTTTTTTAACCCTAGCTCTGCCGGCACCTAGGGAAACCTACCAAACCCACACATTTCTAAAAACTAGACACCCGGGGGATTCCAGGGAGGTATGGCTTGCGTGGATCCCCCAACGTTTTCTTACCCAGAATCCCCTGCAAACCTGAAATTTTGCTGAAAAAATCACTTTGTTCACACATTTTTGTGTGGGAAAGTTGTGGCATCACTGGGCTGACACAAATTTCCTACCACCCAGCGTTCCCCCAGGTCTCCCAATAAAAATGGTGCCTCACTCGTGTGGGAGGCCCAAGTACCCGCGACAGGCAAGGGCCCAAAACGTATTGAGGCGACATCAAAATTGCCTATCACTAAATTACCTGGTTTTGCAAGGGGGGTCCCATGTATTTTTGGCCCGGGGCTCGGCGGCCACCTAGGGAAACCTACCAAACCCACACATTTCTGAAAAGTAGACACCCGGGGGATTCCAGGGAGGTATGGCTTGCGTGTATCCCCCAACGTTTTCTTACCCAGAATCCCCTGCCAACCTGAAATTTTGCTGAAAAAATCACTTTTTTCACACATTTTTGTGTGGGAAAGTTGTGGCATCACCGGGCTGACACAAATTTCCCACCACCCAGCGTTCACCCAGGACTCCCGATAAAAATGGTGCCTCACTCGGGTGGGAGGCCCAAGTACCCGCGACAGTCAAGGGCCCAAAACGTATTGAGGCGACATCAAAATTGCCTGGGAACGCTGTGGGGAAGGACATTTGGGATGGCATGGTGATTCCACACAAAAATATGTGGAAAATGTGTTTTTTTCAGCTAAATTTGAGGTTTGCAGGGGATTCTGGGTAGGAAAACGTTGGGGGATCCATGCGCGCCATACCTCGCTGGACTCCCCCGGGTGTCTAGTTTTCAGAAATGTGTGGGTTTGGTAGTTTCCCAAGATGGCCGCCGAGCCCGGGGCCAAAAACCCAGGTGACCCCCCTTGCAAAACCAGGTTGTTTGTGATAGGTAATTTTGATGTCTCCTGAATACATTTTGGGCCCTTGCCTGACGTGGGTACTTGACCCACCCACACGAGTAAGGTACCATTCTTATCGGGAGACGTGGGGGAACGCTGGGTGGTAGGAAATTTGTGGATCCATGCAGATTCCAGAACTTTCCAACACAGAAATTTGAGAAAAATGTGATTTTTTTTCAGCTAAATTTGAGGTTTGCAGGGGATTCTGGGTAGGAAAACGTTGGGGGACCCACGCAAGCCATACCTCGCTGGACTCCTCCGGGTGTCTAGTTTTCAGAAATGTGTGGGCTTGGTAGGTTTCCCAAGATGGCCACCGAACCCAGGGCCAAAAACACAGGTGACCCCCTTTGCAAAACCAGGTTGTTTTGTGATAGGTAATTTTGATGTCTCCTCAATAGGTTTTGGGCCCTTGCCTGTCGCGGGTACTTGATCCACCCACGCGAGTGAGGTACCATTTTTATTGGGAGACCTGGAGGAATGCTGTGTGGTAGGAAATTTGTGGATCCATACAGATTCCAGAACTTTCCTCCACAGAAATGTGAGGAAAATATGTTTTTTTTACAAAGTTTGAGGTTTGCAAGGGATTCTGGGTAACAGAACCTGGTGAGAGCCAGACAAGTCACCCCATCCTGGATTCCCCTGGGTGTCTTGTTTTAAAAAATGTATAGGTTTGCTAGGTTTCCATAGGTGCCGGCCTGCGCACACAAGCACTGTGGCGCACGACGGCTCCCGGCCGTCGTGCGCACGCAAGGGGTTAACACTAGCTTACTACAATATAGCACTAAAATACAAAATAGATCATCATCAATAAGAAATGGAATACCTGTATATGAGTGTTCTATGAATTATGAGTGAAAGTCAATTAAAACATTGTTTAGTTGTTGTTTTCTTCAAGACAAATCAAATATCTTATATAACAGTGTTGGAAAATGGCCCTCTCTGCAGGGTCACCCCCAAAGGTTTTGCCTTCCTCCTCCTACCTTTTGCTGACTTCGTTTTTGATGGCCTTAGAACTCTGAGCGCTTTACCACTGCTAACCAGATCTAAAGTGCATGTAGTCTCTCCTCTAAACAGAGTAACATTGGCTCATACCCAATTGGCATATTTAATAAACTTATAAGTCCTTAGAAAAGTGCACTACATGTTCCCAGGGCCAGTAAATGATATGCTACTAGTGGGTCTGCAGCACTGCTTGTGCCACCCATGCCATAATCAGAGGGCGTTCCCTCATTTGCATTGGGTCGTGGCCCTATGGAAATGAGGGAATCCCTTTGCCTCTGTGCCCGCGCTGTATTACAGATGTGGAAGCAGAGGCAAAGAAGCTTTCAGGAGGCGCAATGACAGTGTGCCAGCTAAAGGGTGGTGCATTGTCAGTGTGCCCCCTGATGGCAGCCCTCTGGAGGGGGAAAGGGGGTCTCATGGACCCCCAGACCTCCTGTTTTGCACGCGGGTGCATTCACTCACTGCACCCACATTCACGGCGATCTCTAATCCCCCTGAAAAGTGCAGGCTGGTTGACAACTGTAGTGGCTTCAAAGCAGCTGCTCTGTTTTTCACATGAACGTGCTGCCCCCTCGTGGCTACCCTGGGGGCAGCGCATTCATCCTAATACAGCGCATTTTCCTTGTTTGCACAGGGTGCACCTTTCAAAAGGTCCGCACGACGCAAACAAGGAAAATGTGCCGTATGTATGATACGGGCCCTGGTGCGGAATCTTTTTGTGCTGTTTTCACTGTGTTACTGTTTGAAGTGTTGCACAAGCAGTTTATTTATTGCCTCTCAACTTAGGCCTGACTGCTCTGTGCCAAGCTACCAGAGGGTGAGCACCGGATAGTTTAGAATGTGTTGTGACTTACCCATACTTGGATTGTTGTTTCTGCTTGGACAGGGTGCATACCTCTGCCAACCAGAAACCCAATTTCTAACAAACAGGCAATGAGAAAAGACAAAACCTACAGTGTCAAAAATGCTGTCCAGATATTTTTCTGTATAAGAAGCAGAATATTCAGTAACTTATGAATAGAATATAAAGTCAATGCAGAATGTTGAGAAGACAGTGCACAGCGCAATAATAACATAGGAAGCACACATCAAAGAATACAAAGAACAGGCAAATCATCTGCTTGTCAGAGAAAAAATAGCTGGAGGATGAAAGTAGAACAGAAATAAGAACGGCAAAGGGATGTGTCAGAGATGATATAGGGAACCAGCAGGATGCAAAACAATGGAATCAGAAGTGTCAATGGGCAAATGAAATGGTAGCAACGAGATTAAAACAAGCGCAAAAACAAAGGCACAAACAGCAGGCAAACAATGTCAGGGAAATTGAAATAGAATGCGGCTATAGGAGACAGGAGTGAATGGCGCTGGTGAAGCTGGTAGAAAATAATGTCCTGTCTGACCGAATTCATTATGTGTTGATGGGATGAAAAAGATGACATTCGTTGGTGTCAAGTACTTTGATCATCTATGATGGGAATGAAAATAGAAGGGACATCTGCAAACATGAACATAATATCACATCTACCAAAGCAGGTTTTCAGAACATCGCAAAGGGCAGTAGAGTTAGTGCAAAGCCAGAGTCAAGCTGGGGGCAGAGGCCTTTTTTAGAGTTTGATGGACAAGATACGCTTTGTAAATGTGAGGGATCCTGCCCGCTGTATTACAAGTGCCGCAGACTATAATGAACTTGTAATACGCCGGATGGGACATCCATCTCATTCGTACATATAGAAGGGGGGCTCCCGAAGGAGTCATTTTTAGCGAACCAATGTATTTTAAAAATTCAAACATAAATGCAACAATGTGTGTGTTAAAAGGCGAGCTCTGTGTGAAACATCTTCAAAAGGGAGATGTTTTTTCAGATAAAAAGTTTTCTCAATACCAAATTACTGAGGGTAGTGATATATACCCACTATGGGGGTCACTTCACTACACAAGAACTCACTGATGTTGATCACATAAGTATTTTTAAAAGGCCATCGATGTATAAGTGGCCTTAGTCAGTGAAGCAACCACTTAGGCAAATAATATCCATTGACTAGTGTTTATATTCCTTATGATGAATGAGCTGTAAGGCAATTTCATATATAAACTTTCAAGCAGCTTAGGGGCATATTCTCAAGGACTTATCGCCGATTTATCGGCACTTTAGCGCCGCAAAAGTGGCGATAGATTTAATGCCCTATTCCCAAGCTGGTGCAAACTGCCGATATCGCCAGTTTTCCAGCGATAGCTGCCGCAAAAAACATCGCCACGGATGAGAGCGACAACTAACGCTAATGATATGCAGAGTAGGCGTTCCCGTGCAAAAACACACGAAAACACCACTTCGCGATATTCTCAACGATCAGCCAGATCGGCGATGCGATCCAAAAAAAGGCGATAAGGCGCATTAGCAGCAGGCATTTAACACCTGCCTTCTACTGGTGTTAAGCAGGACGACAACCTGCAGTATAAAAGGGAGCCCAGCCCAGAGCCACATCTGAAGACCAACACATGTCATGGAGCTACTGATCATGCAGCTCGGAGACCCAAGAGGGCCACAACACCCACCGCCACCACCCCCAGGCCCCCCCCCCGGACCACCCCCCTCCGAACTACCACAGCGGCAGCGCAGAACAAGACAGCGGACATTCCAAAAACGTACCAGCCTCACAGACTTAACGCCAGAGGATGTCATTGCCCACTACAGGCTCAAAAGGACAACCATCCTCTGCATCCTGACCCACATTGCCCACAGGCTGACGGTACCAACACAGCGGACAACCAACATCCCTCCGCAGACAAAGCTGCTAGCTGTGCTGCACCTGTTGGCCTCTGATACCTTCCAACCAACAACTGCCAGAGTCAGAGGAGTCTCACAGCCAGCCCTATCAAAGTCCCTCACACCTGTCTTGGATGCCATCATCAGCTTGGTACCCCAGCACCTTCACTTCCCCCACACTGCGCAGGAACAGCTGGAGACCAAGCAAGGCTTCTACACCATAGCTGGCTTCCCGCACGTGTTGGGGGCAATTGACTGCACACATGTCCTACTTGTGCCCCCTGCCGACACTGCACACAATTACCGCAACAGAAAGCACACGCATTCCATCAATGTGCAGGCAATAGTGGACCACCGGGACTCTTCACCAACGTCATCGCCAACTACCCAGGCAGTGTGCATGATTCCTACATCTTCCGACAGTCCATCATCAACCAGCGCTTCCAGGATGGCACCTATGGAAATGCACTGCTCGTTGGTAAGTACCAAATGAACACACCACACACCTCAACTCCACAATCATGCAACTCACAACTGTGGGAATGCACACGTTACAAAATCACATACAACATGCCAAACAACATGCCCACCTACCAGACACGACAACACAAGTAACTGTGGTAACCGTGGCCAGCCATGTAGACAAACCATCCACGTCATGGCACCTCTGCCACACAATTGCAGAATGTGGGGAGAGGTGGGAACCAAGTCTGTGCGAAAGAGGCAAGTGACCCATGAATAAGAATGTACACAATGCCAAGTGTGGCGGTGATGTGCTGGACAAACTTCAGTATGCAGAGCACAGACATGTCCATGTGGACATATACTGCTGGTGTTTGTAGTGTTGTGGACAGTGGACGCAACCATGTCACCTCAGGCAGTGGGGAAGACCTTGGACATGTAGCTATGTCCCCCCCCCCCTGTAAGCGTAAGCGGAGTGGGCTGGGCCGGCGTACACCGGTCCAGTGTAGGAGTGGGAATAAATAGCCCGGGGCTCTGGGCGTGGTTCACTTCCGGGATGGCCACCAAAGTAAATACTGCGTGTGTCTCTGTGTCTGCCATATCCTGACCATAGTCCTACACACACGTGGCCGACCACCTTCAACGGCCAATATCAGTGTCGTTGTCAGGCTTGTGGACATGCGCAGACAGTCATGACAATGGTGTGTCTTAGGAGTGCAAGTGATGCAACCGCGCACACAATTAAATAGGCTCGGGGGGAGTGAGGAGCAGCTGTGAGGCAATGTAATACACATGGATGCGGCTCATTTGCCACAAGCAATACATGTCAAACATGAATCCCAAAGTCGCACACATCACACACCACTAAACTAATAAGCCTGCCAACACAGATTGCAGAACCACCGATTGACACATATCTCTCTCCCCTGTCACACGTGATCAAGGATATGCACTCTGCCCGTGGATGATGACACCCCTCCGAGACACGAACACCCCGGCCCAGAGGCAGTACAATGCGGCCCACAAACGCACCAGGGGCATTGTGGAGCGCTCATTTGGCATGTTAAAGTAATGTTTCAGGTGCCTGGACATCACAGGTGGAAGACTCCTGTACAGCCCGGAAATAGTGTGCAAGATGATCATTGCATGTTGTGTGTTGCACAACATATGTGTACGCACCAATGCCCCATGGATCCAAGTGCCAGATGCACCGGACGATGATGATGAAGATGAGGCAGGTGGACCACACCCCAGTGCAGCTGCAGCAGGATTAGCCCGAAGGAACACAATCATTAACAATTTCTTCACATGAGCACGTCACATTGTGACTGTCCTTAGCAATCATGGGACAGGACAAAATGACCGCAGGCACAGCATGTGCAAATACAGTCATTCCAACACACATTCCCTGTGTGCATGTCACTCCTCTGCATAAGCACATCACTCTGACAAGTGTAAGTGCAACATTTAGTGCTAACAATCTCACAAATGGCAATTAGATGGTGGGTGTGTCACCTCTGTACAGAGAGGCTGTTTAGGGTGTCACGTATTCAAAATGCCATTTCAGGGTGTCAAAGATAGTACGTAATCCCACTCAGCAGCGTATCACGTGTCCAAATTCATGACATAAAGGCTGTCATTTGTGACCAAGAAAAGACAACAGGGCATCTTTTGGGGTCAAATATGTACCACCATGATGCAGAGAGTTGCACCCTGTGACTCAAGTCGCACAACATTAGCAACATGGACGTGAGGGGGAATCACTGCCCCTACATTCATCCATACTTTCATACTTGATTGAACATAGACATGACACATCTGTGTGAATTAGAATGTTTTATTCACATTCGGTGGAGTGTTGAAGCTGGAGCAGTACAGGGCCATGCAAACCCCACTTTACATTGTTGCCCCGTGGAGGGCCAGCCAGAGTCCTTTAGGGATTCACAAGTTCATCGGTAGAGGAAGAGTTCAGTCCGCAGTCTGATTGCTGTGTCATTGGTAACCAAACAGAATATGGCAGTCCATGTCGAGGTCCAAGGTAAGTGTCGCAGAGTGTATCGGGGGACAGTGGAAGGTGATGATGCAGAGGGCAGAACCAAGCAGAAACAGGCCATATGGCGGTGATGAATGCTACCGCTTCCTTCTTACCACTAAGGCAGAATCATCTGCATCTTCATCCTCTGATGTCTCATGTGCCTCACATGTGGGTGGTGGGGTTTTGTCTGCAGCACTGTGTGGCACTGACACATCAGGGGCCGGAGGTGGATTGTCTGCCGCACTGTGAGGCACTGACACTTCAGGGGGCGGAGATGTGGATGGAGTAGTAGCAGCAGCATTCATCCACGCCAGGCCTTGTGGCAGCAATGCCATGATGAGGGTCTGCAGGGCATGGAAGAACCCTGCTACATCTCGCTGGTGTGCAGCTGTGGCAGCCATTCTTTCCGCCTGCATCCGCTCCATGTTCACCATGATCCTCCGCATGTGTCCCAACTCCCGGCTGACATCGCTGGAGCCACTCTGACTAGACAGTTGTTCTTGTCTCAGAGTCAGGACTCCAGCGATGTCAGCCATGGATCATTGGAGAGCATGGAGCGGATTGTGGGTGTCCGTTAGGGACTGTAAGTGGTCCCTGATGGGATTTAGACACCCATGTATGGCATCTAGTTTGGCTGCCATGAGGTCGAACCCCACCCGCACCTGATCAGCCATCTTCTCCTGGCACCCTAACACACGGCGTTGGAAGGCCATGTGTTGTTCGTGGGGGTCCTGGGAGACAGCCTGGTGGTGGGTGCTTCCTGCTGTGTGGTCTGTGCAGGGGGTGAGGTCTCCTCGATGCAGCTGGGCTGCCCTGCTCCTGGAGGTGAGGTGCCGAAGCTGTCCATGAGCTCTTGGAGGGCGTAAGTGTCGAAGGTGTGGAGGTCCTCTTCATCATCAGTGAAGAGATGTTCGGTCTGCTCTGCAGGAGGTGTTGATTCTCCCTCTGCAATGTGAAGGGGAGATGCAGTTTAACATTGTATTCACATGTATGTTGACGCATTGTACAAGTTTACATACAGACTGCATGACAATGTACATTGTGACTGTTTGGGAGGAGCTGCCTATTTGATGCGGGACAGTGGACAGTTCGACAACATCACAGATGTGTGTTTGTACTTGTACATTATCATCTCACATTTCCCTGCTATGCCAAATGTGATTGGCTAGTTTCTACACACAAGCGGCACCAGTTGTGTCCTCTGTTCTGTTGTGGACGTGTTGCAGTTTGTACCACATTGTTGTCAATGTTGATGTGCTCTGAATGTTATGTGTGTGTGCTGCGTTTTGGGAGAGTCGCCCCTGCAGCTCTGATTTTGCTGCCCCTTATCCCTTTCAGGCAGTGTGCCTTTGACTTCTGTGCTTATACAGTGCTGAGATGTTACATACTTGGGTAAATTGGGCTCTTGGTGGGAGTTGGGACTCTGGGGCATGGTTTGTCCGCAGATGTATTGTTGACGTCAGGGGTTGTTTGTGCACATGGATGTGTCAGAGTGTGACCTGCTCCTTTACGGATGTGGTCCACACTCAGCCACCTCAGTGTCGTGGCATGCAACATGTCATGATATATTGACTGCAGCCATGCTATTCGTCATGCAGTGTCACTTGCATTGTCAGTGTGGCTCACAGACACGCCGCTTTGCTGGGTTTGGCGCATGGGTTGGTTGTGAGATTGGTGATGTGTGGGAAGGGCCCCCTCTGGGCACATAGTCGACGGGGGCCTACTTGCTGTTTCTAGGTGTGCTGCAGTGTGCCAAGGGGATCAGGAACATGATCCAGAGTCATTGTGGGTGTGCACTGTGCTATACTTAATTGTGCATGTGTGCCATTGTGCCCATCTCCCCCCTTCCCCCCAGTCTCTGGTCGTTACTCACCCTGTTGCTGTTGTGTCAGGTCATGTTGAGCAGTGTCCGGTCCCCCAACTCCTGCCACCGTCTCCACACTGATGACTGTGGACACCATTTCCTCCATCTCATCCAGCTCCTCCTGTGGCGCTGGACGCCCACCTCCAGTCTGCATTGCTGCCTTCTGGTTGTTGCCGAGTTTCTGCTTGGTTTTGCGCTTCACATCATTCCAGCGCCTCTTGAGCTCTTCCATTGTCCTCCTCAGCACTACGACTGCATTCACCTTGTCCAGGATGGACTGCCATATTCCATTTTTTATTGCCAATGACACAGTGGAGGTGACGAACAGTTGTTGATGATGTTCTATCACCTCCGCTATCAGGATCCTGTTTTCCTGCGGACTGAACCGCGTCTTCCTCTTCTTCTTCTCCTTGCCCTTCCCTGACCCCGAGGTCCCAGGCTGGTCCTCCGTGGGGCTTGTGGGGTTCTGGTTGTCCTCTGTACTTGCTCCGGCTACCTCCATTGTGCTTTGCAGTTGTTTTGGTTTTGTTTGTGGGTTTTTTTCTGCTTTTATAGTGATTTTTCCCGCCTGACGTGTGTAAATTGCAGGCCTGGCGCAGCTTATCGCTGATTTTTTTATTGCAGTTGGGCCCATCGCCACTTTTTTCACGTTCGGGTTTAGATTTTTATCACCGTCCCGGTAATTTTATCGCGGACATTTGATGCGTTATCGGGAAACTATCGCATGTTACCGCCGTGTTGAGAATATGACGTTAACACGGCGTTATTTTCCCGCGATAGGGGGCGATATGAAAAATTGCATTCATCTATTTTGGCGATGATTATCGCACATTCTTGAGAATATCCCCCTTAGTTCTTCCTGCCATTGCTTTGTATGTATGTGTACATGCACACAGCCTGCAGATTATTGACTTCCACCCTGTCATGTTCATGTAAACATTTGTCGGATGCAGTGCTCATAAATCTGCCCATTTTGTAAACATTGTTCTAAGATAAAGAATAAATTAAAAAAAACTGCCCCACCCTTTTCTCCTTGCCTTTTCATCTCGAGGCTTCACACTGGTAATCTCCCCCCACTCCCCGGTACCTTCTTGTCCGTGCTACATGTTGGAGCCTGGGACATATTAAAGGGGAGCTGCTGTAACCCTCACAGACCAGGGCATGTAATACTGCTGAAAAAGAGGGGTTTCCCGTAGGGTTGAATACACAAATTATTTAGCCAACAATAATGCCATCTTATTTAGCAGCCTGTATAATTCAGCCAAGAATGCTATTTCAGATTATGTGGCGCACATCCTTTCATATCCATACATCAAAGGATTTGAGCATTTGCGCATATTATATGCATAGGGCATGTTCTGTAATATCCTCCAGGTAGATATCTTTCATGTTTATGTGAGTGTGTTGTTGTGCTGCTATGATCAGGTAATATCTGTTTAATAAGATGCTATTATTCTACATGTCATACCCAGGTCACAAAAAAGTAGTCCCTCGCTGTCCACCACTTGGTATTCCCTTCGACAATGCTTGCATGCTTGCCAAGTTTTGAAAAAGTCAATGCTGGAAAGCCTTCCTGAAATGATATTTTTAGGTCTCGCCTACGCAGCGCGCATGCGCTGCTTAGGAGAGACCTTTAGCGATCGGCACAGCTTTGGGGGCAAAAACGTGCATGTGTTGCATTGCTTGCAATGGCAACGCGTGCACGTCTGGCGATTCCCTTGCGGGAGCGTGCGGCGCCATATGGTGGCGCCATATGGTCGCAATCATCGCGCCTTGCTGCACGCTCCCGCAAGGGAATCGCGCAGGCCCCCTCCCCCTGCTGCCGCGCGAGGCGCGCGCTTGTGCTGGTTCTTTCTTGCTCCTTCCCGATGATTCAGTTAAGCACGTTGCTATACTTCTACACTCTAGACACCTTTACTGCACTCTCCCGTCTGCAAATGTAAACGCCTCCCAAGCCCACCCCACTGGCAATTGGTATAGTAGATGGCATGGCCCATTGCAAAGGACCGGCCAACGCTGCCAGGAGCGCGAGCTGAGCGGTCTTTCCTCAGACAGACGGCTTTTTGCACACCGGACTACAGCTGCACTGACTGCCTCGCCTCAGAGGCAGGACCCTGCCGCTTAGCTCTCTCTCCTTCAGACAAAGTAATTGTGCAGGCACATGGACACACCTTTAACCCTCTGCACCATGGTGGGTTTTTCAGCTGACCAACTGTAACTGGAATTTACGCACAATTTATGTTCCCTCATCTCCATTCTTGCATTTTCAACATCAATCGTGTTCCTTTGGAAAGAAACAAGGCGATGTATGTATTACTTAATGCTATTTGGCTACAGATTTCGAACTGATAAACACAATGTAGACATCTTCAGGTTTTATTACAATTGATGGCACGTTCGTGAAACATATGTCATCTATCTACTCATGTAATAAGACAATGTTTTCATTTCAGCAATAGTACCTTTCCTATTTTATTAAACCATTCATTGTCAGAAAGGTTTACTCATCTAGCCAGGGGTGGGTGTTCTATTTATGATTACTTTTACGTCACTGTGTGCAAGAGCCGCAAACCGGCATCTGTGAAACCTTGCACGTGTTGAACCGCCGATCAGCCATGCACTGCTAGCACGTCATCAGGTAATTTGGAAACAAGGAGGGAAGCACGTGTCGTATATTACCAGATAACCAGTAAGTCTTTTGGGATACTATATTCTACTCCCATTTTTCCTGCCGCGAATCACTGTAGTGCAGTACTGCATTTCAATTGCTTCAATTGAGCCGATCCAAGACTACATCTCCCTGAAAGCCCGCGTTTGATGAAAGCTCAGGACTGCAACACAGTATTCTTGGTGATAGGGACTTTTCAGGCACCCTAACTGGGACCAGATGAGCGTCTTCTCGGATTTCCATCACTACAAGGTGGCCGTGCGCCATGTGTGACACACTAGGTCAATACTGCATTTTTTGGTTTGATAAATATAGTAATCTAGGTCTTGATTCATTTCTAATATTTTAATTATAGACTCAAAAACACATGCATTTCCTGGTTCTGATGGCTAAATTAACAAGCATTGGCATAGCCAATAGGTCTCGCTTTTAGGACCTTATAAGTATTTAGTTATGCAGCACAATATCCTTGGTGCAACAACATCAACTGTTGCATGGCTAAGCACTTATAAGGTCCCAAAGGCGAGACCTATTGGCTATGCCAATGCTTGTTTATCTTGCCATTGCGTGCCATTCCAAGGTGGTGTCATCTTGCGTCTAAAAGTCACAATTCAGCAAGCATTACCTAAACCAATTGGGCAAAGGAAACTGATTGGTTTGCCAATTTTGTTTTTCTTAAACTGTTCACTGTGAAGCAATAAAAACACAGTCCCACTGCAGAAACACCCCTCAAACTTTTTCCACTACTTAAATATATTTGTGGAGAGATTACAACCGATCTTGCTTTGGGAAGGAACAGAAGGCAAACCTGGAATGTTTTCAAAAATTTGGAATATGTAAAAGTGGGGGCAGTAAACAACAAGCACTGGCAAAGTACTGATAGGTCTCACCTTTCCGAGAGGTTCTATTTTTCTTTTCTCTATTCTACAGTACTTGTGTGGATAGTAAGTGTATATTGTTTGTGTTTGTTGTTCAGATATTAATTTACCATAAAGAAATGAAAAGCCAAGAGGCATTTGGCAAAACTGGAACACGTTGGTTTAATTAAATGCAGCAGCTGGGAGAGTCTCGACAGAATGCATCTGAGGAAAGTCTTTTGGTGTACAAAGTTTTGACTAACATTATATATATCTGTGAGGTACAATAAAGTCATTATAGAGTTATTTCTGCATTCCTAAAAGCATCTCAATCATAAATTACCAAGTTTGGGCATCTGACAAGGACACACATGGCTCTCGACATTGGGAAGAGCAAATGTGGGCCAGTGTGTATGTGTCCATATGTTTGGCATGAGGAGCGCATGATCACTACATGTGGTGTGCATGACGTGTCCTTATTGGCTGAGTGTCCCTATCTACATGTGGTATCTAGCTTTGTGGTATTTTTAGGGAATGCAAGACTTTTATTGGGGCCAATTTCCTCAGACCTTTTTAAAGTTCAACTATCTATCTGTGGGATCGATCAGGGTTTTCTCTTGGCATGTGTTTATGTAGGAAGCTGGCTCTGTATATACTATACCAAAGTGAGGTATAGTGTGCACAGAGTCCAGTGGAACCCAAAGGGTAGGCAGAGGTAAAGTAGATAGCACCTCACTCTCTATTTCGGGTAGTGTGGTCGAGCAGTAAGGCTTTATCAGAGGACAGTATTAAGCATTTGTTGTACACACTCAGTCAGCAAATGAATACACACACTCAAAGACTGAACTTCAGACCAATTGTTTTTGTATAAAAATATTCTTTTAGTTATTTTATTTTCTAGAACCAAGCAAGCCTGGCACAGGTAAGCAATAAATACTTTACAGTAGTAATGCAGTTTGTACACAGTTTGAATTGCAAATGTAAATGTACTTTGATTTGATTACAGTAGTGTTACTGATAACGCAATACTTTTCAGAATACAGTACATATACTTTGTATAGGATTTTTAGTAGAATATCATGTAAGTTACTTTTCAGATTACTTTTCTTACCCAGTGCAGTATACCTGGATACTGCACTGGGACATTTCCTGTAAACAGGTAAGTAAAAGCGTTTTGGTTATTTAGTGACAGTTTTAAAGGATTTCTTAGATTTTCCAACTCCACACTTAGAAACTTTTCATAGAAAAACAGTCAATGTTATCCTATGGAGGAAAATAGTGTTATCGGTTCAAAGGTAAGTACTTTGTTGTGTGAGTTGGTTAGTCTCAGGGGTCCCCCAGGGTCAAGAATGCACTCTTGTTACACCCTCAGCGGCACTAGGGCGGCTGGGTGCAGAGTGCTGAGGCCCAATATTATCCAATGGGGGATAGGAGGCCTCCGGTTGGTGGCTGCTGAAGAGCAGGCCACTGGGTTGTGGGAGCAAAGCTCCTGGACTTAAGCTCAGGGCAAATGGGGGTTTAGGCCAGCATAAAAGATGCACCCTCAGCGGCACTGGAGCGGCCGGGTGCAGAGTCCAGTTTTGGCATTGGAAGCCCTGTAGCTTTCAATGGGGAGTCTCCGGTTTGCAAAAGCACTGCAGGCTCGGGGACAAAGGTCTTCTGGGTGCGACCACCACTTGGAGAGGTAAGTTGGGATGTTGGGGGTTGGTTAGGCACCATCGGTTGAGCCACCCAAGGCCGTGGGCGTTGGGTGCAGGGGTGCCTTTTAGGGTCAGATCTTCTTACCAGCTCCTGGTCGCAGTTGGGGGGACCTTCCGGTTTGAGGCTGCAGGCGTCGGCTGGAGGCTAAAGGTAGGTCAGGGGTCACCGGATCTCGGGTCAGGATTGCAGAGGGGGACTTGTATTAGTGTTGGGCCACTTGAACTCGGGCCGTGGGTGTCGGGTGCAGAGTGGTGCAGACCCAATGATCCTTGTGGAACTGGAGTCTGTTGTTTGAACAAATCCGGTGTTCACGGGAGACAGAGTCTTTGGGATTGAAGGCAGGCAGGTCCTCCGGGTTTCACGAGGTTGCTGGCTGCAGGACACACCGGGATTTTGCTGAAGCAGGTTCGAGGTGGGGACAGGCCGGTAGGGCTGGGGCCAAGTCAGTGGGTATCCTCCTCTTGTTAGCTTCGGCACAGCTGTTCGGTCCTTCTTCTTCTTTTCTTCTTGTAGTTTCTTGCCTGAGGAAGCAAGGTTCAGAGGTGCCCCTAAATACTAGATTTAGGGGCATTACAGGTAGGTAAAAAGGTTGGGGCCAACGGGTCCCTTCCCTGGGGAGGGTCCACCCCCTATTATGCCAACCTCCAGTGGGAGGGGGGCATAAGCCTTTCCCTGGTTGGCTGGGTCTCCCCATCTGCAAGATTGCTGGGACTACGAGTTGTGCTTCACCTCGCCGCCCCCACCTGAGGGGTGGAGTTGGCAGAGGTGGGCACACCTCTGTTCCTCCCTTGTTTTTCCCGCCAGTTCTACCGCCCACAGTGGGGGCCAGAACCAGTGGGGGCCAGTTGCTGAAAGCAGCAAGTGGCATGGGGAAGCTCACAAAGATGGCAAGCCTTTGAAGCTCCCCCTTCGTGGACCCTGCCCATCCTGGGGGAGTGGCTTGGCACCTCGTCCCAGGATGTGCATTGTTTCAGGCCCCCAAGAGCAGCAGGCTCTCGACCCAGGGGTCTAGAAACATGTCTGGTGGTTGCAGCTGAAAGCAGCCACTCAGCCTGGACGCTAGTGGTAGGTCGTTTTTCAGGGGGCATCTCTAAGATGCCCTCTGTGTGCATTTTTCATTAAATCCCACACTGGCATCAGTGCGGGTTTAATGTGCTGAGAGGTTCGATACCAAACTTCTCAGTTTTCAGTGTAGCCATTATGGTGCTGTGGAGTTCGTAATGACTCCCAGCACCATTTAATCTTAATGGTAGCACTGCACTTACAATGTCTAAGAATGGACTTAGACACTGTAGGGATACAGGGCTCATACACATGTACCCTCACCACTGGTATATTGCACCCAGCTAGAGGGGTGACTGATCTATGCCAGGGAAGAGGGTTGTAGGCATGGCACACAGGGATGTGTGCCATGTCGACTCTTCACTTTGTTCTGCACCAAAACACGCAGCCTGCAAAGGCAGTGTGTGAATGTAAAGGTGCAGGACCTCTAAGGGTGGCACAATAAGTGCTGCAGCCCTTAGAGGTCTCCCCTGGTCACAGTGCCCTGGGTACCTGTGGTACCATTTACCAGGGGCTGACCTGTGGCCAGAGATGCCAATTGGGTTTTGTTTTTAATGCCGTTTGTAGGGAAAGAACATAGACCCTGGGTACCTGATTAGCAGGTGCCCAGGGCACACTCAGTCAAAGCACATCAGCAATTCAACAAAAAGTGGGGGCAACCATGCAGAAAGAGGGAACTTTCCCACAGTTTATCTTTGGGTTAAGAGAGAGACCCCACCTGTGACATGTTATTCTATAGGCGTGGGTGTGGGTCGCAGGGCCTGTACGACCATGTATATCTGACTCAGGGTTGATGGGGAGGTCACCTTGGGTAAATCCGACAGCAAAGATGTGAGTTCACTGGAACTCCTGAAAATAATATGGCAGTTACTGGTGTCATTATTATCGACATTCTCAACATTGCGTGTACAGTTGTCATAGCATGCATTTATATTGTATTTACTGATATTGACATAGTTATGCATTCCTAGACCATGTTGTACATTAACATTGCTTATACTGGTAACAACATTGTCATTCGTACATGGATTATGCTATATATTGATATCATTACTGTTGGTATCAGGACGGTTGTGCGGGCTCAGGTGATGGCACACATTGACATTGCATTTAATGGTATTGCTGTTGTCGGGCCTGCACATATCACAGTATTCATTGACATCGCATTTGCCCATTCTAACCCTCCCCCCTCTAGTTGATTCTTCAACTTCTTTATCCTCCTCATATGTCATGACAGTTATATTATTCGAAAGTGTGTTTGTGTCTTTAGTGTCTGTTACTTTTTCCCTAGCTATGTGCATACTACTTAATTTGAGGACTGCGTTTTTACAGCAGGAACCCCCCCCTTGTAGGAAAGCACATACCAGAAGTACAATAATAAAAACTGGCATCATTTACGGTAATAGTTTGGACAACCATAGGGGGATCCATGAAAATATTCTATGCAACCAGTCCTGCACCGGGGCACCTCCATCATTCTTCATTTCAGCTTGCAGACGATGCAGTTCTTGGATGGCATGAGCTGATGTCCCAATGTCCATGTCATTTCCAGGAAAAAAAAGAAGAACCAATCTTCGCATCCCCCCTCCATTGCGGTCATCAAGTCCAACACATACCAATGTTGCATCACCTTTAGGTGGGTGGCTCTTGGTTCTTCCTTAAAACTGTTTAGGCCGAGTCCTGTATTGTTGACCATCCTCATCAGTTCCAACCTGGTTAAATGTAACCAGCAAGCATGTGCTTTTGTTTTCATGTGAAGAAGGGTATTGACCCCCTGGCATTTACTTGAGTCTCTGTGAACAGTCTAAATTCTTCTGGAATGTCCTTGTACTGAGCCCAGACAAATTAATCAACAGTTCTTCTCCTTCAAGCCTGATGCAATATTAGACAGATCTTCTCCATGGATGACCAGGGTAGGGGTGTGTATGGTCACTAGGGTGCAGAGGCCCCACCATCTGGGGATGAGCTGGGTGTGGGAAAGGTCACAACATTGCCAGTAGATATCCATCAGTGTGGAGGTGCCCCATTGCAGGTCTGGTATGTATAGTATCACGTCACAGTTTTCATTATTATCCAACTTTGCCTCTGAAAACATAAACAGTACAGTGTCATTTTCTGCACAGTAAGGGGTTGCCCCTTCCCTCCAACCATGGGTACCTATTAATCTCAGTATCCCAGATTTCCCGTCATTGGGTGTCTATGCTAACATTGGACTCCCTCCCATAGGACTCATTTCCCCCCGCATGATTGAGATGATTGGCCCTGAATTGAAATTCCATGTCCTGGGTCCGCTTGTCATTAATGAAGGTGGCCCCAAATATGTTTAGGGTCACCCTGAGAACACGGACAGAGGTTGGAGTGGGTGTATTTGTGCACTGGTGCGGTGGTCTTGCTACCTCCAGGAGCCACTTTTCTATGAAGTCCAGTGGCCAAACAGTGTCCTCCCCTATGGTGCCCCTTCTGCTCATCCTGTCTACCTCAGATTAGATGTCACTAGGTTCGGTGAAAAGATACAGTGCAGTGGGGTTGGTCACATACTGAGTGATGTTTACTAGTGCCCAATGGGGTTCTACTCTATAAGGTTGGATTTTCACCCTGACCCTACATAGGTATAGATGGACGAGGCATTTTGCTCTTTCAGACAGGTTATCTCCTGGGATACGTAAAGCCTGTCTGCACCTACGGTGTGAGGTATCAATGAACATATATAACATGACTTGTTCGTAGTTTGTGTTGATACCAGGTGTTGTGTAGGAGTGCGGTGTAGTGTGTCAAGAATACTAGCGTTTGGTTTGGTGTAGGTGTATGGGAGGTGAGAGAGGTCTCTGCAATGCGTTGCAAGAATGTAGGAGCAGAATTTACGAGATTAGGCATATGTCTAGCTCCAGAGGTGCTTGAGAGTCCCGTGGCTAAATAGATCATGTACAGAAATAAAAAAAAACATAACTTAAAAAGCATTTGTAGACTGTAGAGTCATCGCCTGGTGAGTTTTCTGTCGTCTGTGAACCCAGAGGTGTCTTGTCTTGGTGCAGTGTAAACAATGTGTTTCAAGAGACTGCTGCAAAAGTCAATGTATCTTGTATTACTTGAGCAATTGTCCTTGTGAAAGAAAGTCTTTGAAAGCTTTGGTCGAAGGAATGGCCAGCCACAGCAGTGTTGGTGCACTTTCAGCTCGATCACAGACCTGTAGGATAAGAGCTGCAGTTTGTAAGTTAATTTGGAAAAGCACATTGTTAGGCAGTTGTCTGGAAAATACCTTCATTTACATTTTACCAGTGCGCTCGATGGTTTAACCCGTGAGCAAAATGTTTCCTCATCGGGTACTGAAAAGGAACTGCTAAGTTTTTATGCAGGATGGTGAGTTTTAAACTGCTTTAAGAGGTGCTAGAATTTTAGGAGAGAAGTGAGTGTTAAACTGTTTTAATGATCTTTGTATTTTGGTTCCCCTCTCCTAGATATGGTGGGGGCCCTACTCTTTTCCTGTGGGCTGTTTTGTTTAAAGGTGTGATGCTTTGATTGGGGCGGGGTATCCTTGTGACCTGCATGTGCAGTTGTGAAGGAAAGCGGGTGTTGAATTTTAGTTTAATGGCTCGGTTGACACAGGTGCATCCTTTCGACCTCGGCACATGGCATGGAGCGAGGATTGTATCTAATTAAGCTGAGTGACTGGGTACACCCTTCTTCTAGAAGGTTCGAGAATCTTTGGGCTGTTTTTGGGTTGTTTTGTGCGGGTTCCAGTGAGTGGTTACCTGTGTTTTTGGGCATTGCTCAATTTTAAGAAAAGGACACTAGAGGTGTTGTGTAGTTCCTATGTTACCTATACAGGATCTGTGTGTTTGGATAACGTAAGCTGTGGGTTTGGTGGCAGACTGATTCTGTGCACCCCCACCAGATACATTAGCCTGTCTGTATTAGCTAGCTCACAGTGCCACTATAATCTCCTCTTATCACGGAGAGAATAGATTCTGGCAACCTCAGAACATGACAACCCTGATCCCCCAGGATAGTGGAAACAATATACTACCTTTCGCTCAGTCACTCGTGCTCACTTAGTTTGTCTCAGAGAGTTGCACAGAAAAAACAGTCTGGGCGTTTCAATAAGTATTTATTGAACAGTTGTTATTCTAGTGTAAAATATATGAGCTGCAACAACCATTAGACAGTAGCAGAGATATATGATTAGCAATACTATGAAAGTAAAGGGATGGTATAGTTCTACCATCTTGCAGAAATCATGAATGTATGCTTGTACATAAAACACATGATAAAAAGTGCGTACTCCTACGATGCCTCCCTAACTAGATGTACCGAAATGTACCAAGCATCTGTGTAGGTGTTATGCCAAGAATCCCTCTAGGATCTAGTCCACCCCATTACCTGAGAGTTTAGAGAATATGGGACCCAGTCCTGGTCTCGAGTTAGACACCCCGCAAGGGATGTTAGACCACTGCTAGCTGGAGCGTCTGCATGCAGGAACCTCAGCGTCTCTGGTCAGTGTGTCAGCCGGTAAGTCACGGTCTCCTTTTCCTCCCTAAGCAAGATGTGCTGTATATATACCCATAGGTCTCCCCAGGGGGTCCTACCTTGCTGTTTTACTGTGTGGGCCTAAAGGATGACGTTGGGCCTGAACTTTATACAGAGATATTAAACAGGAGATGGTAATCCTACTGTTAGTCCTGCTGTGCTTCCAAGAAGCCTCATGCATAATGTATGAGAATCGAACCAGGGAAAAACCCGCATCCTGAATGCAGTGTCATATCTAGGTAAAAGGTCAGTGCCTAAGAACCGTTATGTATGTAATGTAGCGAAGGATATAGGTGAAAGGTTGCAGCGTTACCTGCGCCTATATAGGGTACCTATATGGAATATAACACCCACTCCTCTTCCGACTGGACGACATATGTAACCTATTACTGTACTACTAGCATAATTAGATAGCGGTACGCACAAAGTTTATAAAAACATCTCTTTAGCTAAAAATGTTTAAAAACTTCTAAAAAATTTCAAAAAAACTTAAAAAATGTAAAAAGAAATTTTTTCAAGCCCTAGCTCTAAAAAGTCTGTTGTTATAGTCCTAATCACTATAAGCATTATAAAGCCATGTATGCCCAAAAAATGAAAGGAATGTCAATTTAGTTTCATAGTTCCAAATTTGAGCTTGTTTAAAAAAGGGTGAATATCTTCCCAGCACACGACGAGCTAAATGAGTCAAATGTTTATGTGTCCTGGCTGGTAGACGCAACATTTCCATTGCTTGCTTTCGCAGTAGACGGCCCCTGTAAGACCTCGCATAGAATGTCAATTGAGCACAGATGATGTTCCACGCTGTCCGCATCCGGTGCTGGGGCAGCCTGTGCGCTGTCCAAAGCCTGGGTGTCAGTGGAGGAGCCGGTGTTCATACCAACAGGTGTAGTTACTACCTGCGGTGGCTCAAGGAATGCCGCCATCAACATTGGAATACGCTGGGGACACTGCAGAACATGGGCTGTTATCGGGTCCAGTAGAGCATTCACGTCCGGTTGCGCACATTATGGGAGTGTCAAACAAAGGTCTAACACGCATTCTTCTCCGCAAAACAGGCATCGGAGGACAGATAAGATGCAGTCCATCCAGACTGGTCGAAATGACAAGAACCAAGATGCACTTAGTTCTCTTAGGCAAGGTGTGCCCAGATGTTGTACCATACGGTCACGGTATTTACGCTCCTGGAGTGCTTTTTCCATCTCCTTGGTGACTGGGACGTCCATTGCATAGCAAATATAAAATAATCAGGATACCTGCTGCTAGGAACAGGATGAACGGAAGTCCTCCAAGGATGCTTCCAAATACGGAATGTATGAAGTTTGGTATACCTCCAAGTACCGTCTGAAAGGTGCTCAGAAATCCAGAACCTATGGTCTTAAATAGGTGGACAATGCCTGTCGTTTCAGACATGTTAAAGATACGATTTACCATTTCTGAGAAATGGAAAGGGCAGTTTGTATGAATGAGTGCCTGTATCTCTACCGAAGACCTTGCAATCTGGAGATCAAAAGTCTCTCAAGCGGAGGTTAAGGGCACAGACTTCTGTAGAAGCATGGCTTTCATTCTGCTTAGAGTATCAAACCGTATTAAAAAAACATTCAGTGAAGGCCATAACGGCGCCTCCCTGACTGTATGTGTCGGTGGAAACAATACTTGCATACAACAAGTAACCCTGGAGCTCACGGTTACCAGATATGCAATGCCCGGGAGCATGCCACAGCAGCCTCAACTGTTCAGCATCAAGTAACTCCCATTCGAAAATAGCCTAAATGCTGGAGTAATCACTACAGCTGGGGCACCCCTCAGATGACAGGACAAGTTCGCTACAGAACCATTACAAGCCCCGTGCAGCATTATATCCTGACATATGAGTGGTCCACTTAAAGCAATCTCACAGTTTGTACCGCTTAGAAACACTTCTCGATCCCCACTCCGGCATCGAAATCTGTATGGTAATACCAATGATTCCTTAATGTATTCCTTACCCATTTCTTCATATCTGCCTACTTGCTTTTGTTCAAGGCAATACTGAAACTGAAAAGTAGTGACCGGTAGAGTTATGTACCCATGGATTTGCCATTCAGTGGACGGTGATTCTGCCACTGTGAATGCTAATCTATCCAGTTTTTCGATACGTAGCATTGTATATTTAGCTCCCCTTTGTGCCATTTCTATCTGTTTATCTGTTACATTGTATTCAGAAAACAAAGACGTACTGTTGCTATAACGCCAAGGCATGTAGCCTGCACGCAAAGATTGCAGCGTCCAGCTTAATAACATAATAGAACGTAACTGTGATTGCCCGTGTTGTAATATGGCCAAATCTTGTTCTAGTATGTCTATCGCAGAAGATACAATGTTGCCTAAGGAATATATCCTGGAGGTAAATGTAGTTAACCCATTGTCTACCACTGCTAGGGATTCTTCTAGATTTATACGGTCTATTTCCCGTAGTCTCTCTGCGGCCTCTTGTTGTGATATTTTCCATATTTCATTATAGACAGCATAATAGAAACGTTTCTAACGTGGCTTTCTGGGACCCATTAAAAAATCCCTAAGATCCACCTCCTGTGACAGTAAGGATAAGTGTTGTTTCACCTGTGTGAGTGTTGAGGTTTTTAGCCAATCAAGGCACAACTTCCCAACACTGTAGGATGTCACTCCCCCTGAATGTTGACTCTGTACATAACGTGGATCTGGCCTATGGATACTAAACCCTTCGGTTTTACCCATGAATCTTGCCTGACAATTATTAGTGTCTGTGGGCAAAATCAACCACTTTCTCCAATCGGGGTCTGATCTGTTGTATTGTATGATATCATCTATTGTAATCTCTTCCTGTGATGTCATGTTACCCTCGGTGTGTGATGGAGTTGGCAGCCGAGGTGTGTTTAAGTCTTTGGTCTTGGCTAATCCAAGGCAAGACGTCTGTTGCACTGTCTCATTCAAAAACATGATTTGTTGAGGGATGAGGCATGCTCTAAACAAAGCTTCTATTCCCTGTACCTGCCATTCCCTAGTACCCCAGACTGATTTTAGGTCTATGGTGTCTTTCCACAAGTCGAAACCTTGTTCGGACAACTGGGCAATAAAGGAAGCAGAGTAAATCTATTTGGTGTTTGTCAACATATTTTTCTGTGCTGATGTTGGTGCAACCTTATAATAGTATGAGGCTGGGTCAGACATATTAAACCCTGAAAAATATGAACATTTCTGTGTAAATGTTTTTGAACTGCCTTTCGGCAGTGTTGGACAATGTTCCCACTTTGGAATGTGAACACATTTCTAGGATTAGCAGATTTATGTAAAAAATGATGACCATAATGTTGATAACAATACATAGCCTCAAAATCTGATGTGTCTTCCAATGTTTCACTATTAGAAAACGCAGCAGATTTTTCCAAATCAGATAACATGTTATTAACAGTTTCAAAATCCCAATCATCGGAAAATGTACTTGAGGTAATGATATCACTCAACAATATTTTAAATAAATGAGGAATTCTTAAAATTTTGGTCGGACCAAATATATCGAAATCAACCTTGTCCCAAACTATACCATCAGGTATAGGAACTGCTGTAATGTTCACTGATGACAAGTCTCTTTGTTCTCGATGAGATGATAGGTGTGGTTTTAAAAGTATGTTCACTTTTTGGGCTGCAGAGCTTTGTTGAAGGTATCTTCCATTAGCAAGCATACTAAAAACTATTACTAAGCCTATCCAGAAAAGAAAGAAAAGTATCCCGGTGATTACCCATAGTTCTACCCAGGGTGACACCAGGTAAGTCTTTTTAAGAAAGTTCATTAAGTCTTTAACTTGCTGTTTGCGTGATTTTTTGGCTGGCGTCTTTTCTGGTTCGCTTGGATCCAAAGAAAACGTATCAAAGTTTATGAAGTAGCCGGAAGCAGTTAGATCAATTGTAGGTATTGCATCAGGATTTGTTGAAATCGTGGTTTGCTCTCTTTGAGGCATGTTGACGTAGACATCTGTATTTGGTCGAATAGCGAGTTGTCTTTCATTTTGAGTTTGATTTTGAATTTCAACTTCAGGTTCAAGAGGAACGAGTTCCATAGCATTGTTGCATAGTCCTTCATTCCGTGCAGGAGGTTCTTCGAACGTGATGAGTCTTTCCGTTTGAACTTCTTGGATTGTAGCGAGAGGAGGGTGTCTGCTACTTTGGAGTCCACATGGCCTATTGCTTAGTATCGGCCACATAGTGTGGTTTGATTAGGTCGATTGAGACAAATCTTTTCTCCTTTTTTCCGGCAAGAGGCGGCAGAAGTACAGTTCTTGTTCCTTCAACTGCTAGAACCGGTGCAGGTTTTCTGTATGATGGCCCAAATTCTTTTTTGGCTGCTATTTTCTCTCTGACCAGATACCCGACTTTTGGGATCCAGATAGGTCTTGCCGTGACTGATTTGACTTCCCCAGTGGCGGTCTGCTTCAGATGAACATTACTTTGTTGTGTCCTGGATTCATTTAGATCCTGTAAATTAGCCAAACGATCATGGATGTCAAAAGGTTTTTCATCCACCAATGTGCCTTCACAATCAAGATCAGGTATCCACATTCTTGTCCCAAATAGGACCTCATATGGAGTGACACCCCCTAGAGAACTTCTTGGAATGCTGTTCAAAGCTCGCTGGACTCCATACAGATGTTTTACCCAACTTTCACCCGTGCCTAATACTCTAGCTGTTAAAGATTGCTTTAAGTCCCGTTTTTTTCTCTCCACAACCGAATTTCCCTCGGGATGGTACAGAGATGAGTACCGCAATGCTACACCCAATCCTCGCATGGCCTCCTTGATAGCCCGAGAGCTAAGTGCAGGGCCCTGGTCAGAATGTAATGTGCCAATTGCGTATGTCCCTATAAAGACTCGCAAATCTTTTATAACAGTTTGAGCGTCAGCCGAGCGCTGGGGCCACACCCATAGGAATCTTGAGCAGGAATCCACTGCAACCATGATATATCTGTAAGCCCCATCATATTTTAAGGGGCCACAGTTGTCCAGGTGAATGCACGCAAATGGACAGTCTAATGCTGTCTAATAATGGGATTTGTGCTGGACGTGTTATGGTGGAACCTTTCATCTGCTGACAGATGACGCATTTCAAGACATAGGGGTCCATTACGATGGCTGGCAGATGCACCTCCGCGATGCTGGCGGTGGGAGAAAATGCTTTTCCCCGCCCGTGAGCAGCGGTGCACCCGTCCGCCATATTACAATGGCAAAACACAGCCCATTGTCCGACCGCCGTGGTGCAACTCGGACCGCAATCAAAACGCGCCCGCGAGCGCGGTGGAGACAACCAATCCTGAACCACCGCCGTGCGGAATGACATCCCTCCCGCCGTACAAATTAGGATGCGCAAAACAGCCAGGCCCACCGCAGCCGAGAAACCGGCCATTCTGAGCATACGGAAGCACCACAGCGGAGCGCTACATCGATAACCGGAGCCGACCGCCATGGACCCGGCACTACACGTCTTCCCGGCGCTGTACATGATACACCTACAGCAAGCCATAGGCCGTCGCGGACGCCGCGCAGGTACGCCAGCACACAACTCCGCTAACAAACACAACCCACAACTCCATGTCCGATGTAAGGTGCCTGCCCCCACCAGACACCCTGGTGGGGACAGGAACACAACCACAGGTGTAGCCACACATGTCCCACCTGCCACTAGTCCACCCCTCCACACCCAGGCCACCAAATCCGCGATCCTGAAATAATGCCCAGTTCACGTGACCGCAGCGGTGAATCCGCGAGAAAAAATGCACACAATGTAGTAGGCTGGGCCAGGTCAAGGCAGGGGCAGTGCTCAAAGTACACAGGGCAACACCTCCACACTCCACACACTAGGCCCACCCACACCATGAAGGGACATGCCACATGATCTCCCTGTGCCCCCACATGCCCAAAAAGCAGCCAGGTGAACACACACACTGCACCACACAACAAACAACTAGGGAGACAGCCTCATCAGGTGTGGCTGCAGAGTAACACACAGCGTACAAGCACTGGGCCAGGGGAACACACACACCACAACAACATCACACTCATGGCAAGTAAACTGAGTCCAAGCACAAATTAAATACACACAGACAATGAACAAACACTCCAATGGACACACAGCCTGCAAAGTCACACAGACATACCCCACACTGACACACAGCAACAAACACAGACCACATGCCAACAGCAATGTAGGACAACAAATAGGAAATCCAAAGTGAGGTGCACACAAATGGAATGTCAAGGAGCTGAACACCAAAAATGTGTACATCACATGCAAGGGAAGGAACACATTACATCCACCCCAGCCCAAAAATCCACACATGGCAGTCACAGTGAGTGAAGTCAAACCACAGTCACCTCACTGCAACAACTCAGGGAGACAGCAAGGCAACCCATGAATAGGCACAGGGATGAAAGGAAGGGTATGAAGTCCAACCCTGATCAGCCACACATCTGAATCCAAATACATCACAGGAGTATGTCAGCAGCACAACACACAGGGCCCATTGCAACACTCCATGACAGTCAAACACAAGTATGAAACTTCACACAACCCCCACACCCATCACACCTGCAGCACACAACACCAATGACAAAGACACAGAAGCTTGCCAATAATATCCAGTCAAGACAATGGCAAGCAAACACACCCCCTGGGTGGTATCCCCAAACATCCCACACACACACAGGTATGGCAGTACCACTGTATGCACAAAAACAACAGTCAAACACAGAACACAATCAAAACACACACACAGAACTACTACAACAACAGACAAGACCTGTGCAGCTAAACAGTGCAAATTCAATGGGAGCACAGACACAACAGGAGTACACAACCACATCAGTCATGAAAAACGTACAGACAACATACCACAACACATATAAGAAGTGCATCCACTAAAAACAATAATGGAGAACAAAAGGCAGAAATGGGCCTACAAAGACACATAGACAGACATACCACAACACCTATCCACTCAAAATGGTGTCATAGTGTACCACATGTCTGCACATGCACAACCATGACCATAGACACATCAAATGTGAGATGAGAAAACACCAAGGATGCACATAAAACAAGCACGGCAACCACAATAGACCTCAGTCCATGTGACAGACACACAAGTAAGGCACACCACAATGGCAACACACCTGAATCAAACACAACAACAACACACACACACACTGACAGGAAAATAGAACACCACACACAGAGCAACTGTCAACTGCATGACACAACACAACACAAACACTGCACACAGCCACATCAGTCACAACACATGCACAGGCAAAGATATCAACATGCTACAACAGCCAAACATCAGGGGGTGCAGAACAGGCAAGGACAAGGCAACATCAACTCACAGCACTGCATGCACACCAAGCAGTGTGTGCACAACACACATACCAGTTACAAACAGAGCTGAGTGACACACCATGAACACACACAACAACAATCTAAACATCACACACACAACAACACACCCAGGAAGTCAATCAGTCAACAGCAAACACACATACTACCAAGCCAACACACACAGATGCACAAGTCTGGGACACAAAAGTTGAAACAACATGATCAGAGGAAACAAGACATCGGCAATGTTGAAGTGGAAAATAGAGCATGTGTCACAGTAAACAATACCCACACAGTAACCCTTTATTTAGCAAGGACACTGACAAGGCAGACAACAGGAGTAAATGTATTCTTTTTATTTACATTTCACACAGTCATGCAGCAAAAGTCAGACAAGAGCAAGGCCAGTGGCCAGTCCAAAGTGCAGGTGAGGTACATGAGAAGCTGCACAGGCAAGGGGCAAACAGCAGTGAACAGCAAGGCCAGTGGCCAGTCCAAAGTGCAGGTTAGGTACATGAGATCCTGCACAGGCAAGAGGCAAACAGCAGTGAACAGCAAGGCCAGTGGCCAGTCCAAAGTGCAGGTGAGGTACATGAGAAGCTGCACAGGCAAGGGGCAAACAGCAGTGAACGACAAGGCCAGTGGCCGGTCCAAAGTGCAGGTGAGGTACATGAGATCCTGCACAGGCAAGGGGCAAACAGCAGTGAACAACAAGGCCAGTGGCCAGTCCAAAGTGCAGGTGAGGTACATGAGATCCTGCACAGGCAAGGGTCAAACAGCAGTGAACAGCAAGGCCAGTGGCCAGTCCAAAGTGCAGGTGAGGTACATGAGAAGCTGCACAGGCAAGGGGCAAACAGCAGTGAACAACAAGGCCAGTGTCCAGGACACAGTGCAGGTGAGGTAAATGAGAAGCTGCGCAGGCAAGGGGCAAACAACAGTGAACAACAAGGCCAGTGGCCAGTCCAAAGTGCAGGTGAGGTACATGAGATCCTGCACAGGCAAGGGGCAAACAGCAGTGAACAGTAAGGCCAGTGGCCAGTCCAAAGTGTAGGTGAGGTACATGAGAAGCTGCACAGGCAAGGGGCAAACAGCAGTGAACAACAAGGCCAGTGGCCAGGACACAGTGCAGGTGAGGTACATGAGAAGCTACACAGGCAAGGGGCAAACAGCAGTGAACAATAAGGCCAGTGGCCAAGACACAGTGCAGGTGAGGTACATGAGAAGCTGCACAGGCAAGGGGCAAACAGCAGTGAACAACAAGGCCAGTGGCCAGTTCAAAGTGCAGGTGAGGTACATGAGATCCTGCACAGGCAAGGGGAAAACAGCAGTGAACAGCAAGGCCAGTGGCCAGTCCAAAGTGCAGGTGAGGTACATGAGATCCTGCACAGGCAAGGGGCAAACAGCAGTGAACAGCAAGGCCAGTGGCCAGGACACAGTGCAGGTGAGGTACATGACATCCAGCACTGTAAATGTGTGGTACAGTACTCTGCCATGGTCAGCAACACACTCAGGGTGTCAAAAATGGCTATGCCATGGCACCATTGTGAGACAGAGATGTGTGTGAGGGGCACTAACACTCAGACTGGGCTGGAAGTATGACTGGGAGGTGGCTGTCTGTCGGTCCAGTTGGGGTACTGGCTCGGGGAGAGAAAGGCCCAGCTGGGGTAGAGCCTTCAGTGTTCTGGGAAGCCTGAGGACTGCCAGGTCCATGTGTGGTAGAGCCAGCAGTTGTTTGTGAAGCCTCAGGGCTGCTAGGTCCAGGTGGGGTGGTGGCACGTGGAGGTGGACTCATGCCTGCACGAGACCCAGTGTGTGTGGTTGAAGTTTGAGGGGTGCCCTTCCGCATCTTGGGGATTTGATATGGCTTCCCTGTCCTGGTATTAAGGCCAAGTGGGGTGTATACAACAGGCACACCGCTCACAAAAGCTGGATCAGCTGCAGATGCTGGTCCCCCCTCTGGGGACGTGCTGGATCCTTTGGGATGCTTGGCCCCGGATTGCCTCTGCCCCTGCATCACCTGTTTACCAAGTGTCCCCCATACAGTGGCCTCCTTACCCTGCTTCACAGGGCTCTGGATGGGAGTAGATGTTGTGGGTGAACTAGCCTTGGAGCCCTTCTTACGTGTACCCTTAGCAGGCACCTGTTTGTCACTGGGCACGGAAACTGTGTGCCTGTCTCTGCGAGACACTTTTTGGACAGGTGAGTCCTTGGCTGGGGATGCCTCTGAGGCATGTGAGCCAGAGGCCTGCTTTTTGCCATCCTTGCCTTGGGTGTGGCCTGAAGGGCTTTTGCCCCTGCGCTCTGGTGTGGCTTTACCTTTATGTGGGGATTGTGTCTGTGGCCTGGACTGCTTGGGCTGCTGCTGCTGTGTGCAGTGCGTGACGTATCTGTCCCTTGACGTCTGGGGTGTGTGCTCACCATCATCAGATCCGTCCACTGTCAGGGTGGTGGGCCCAGGGACTGGAGCTGGACCATGGGATTGGGCAAGTTGAATGGCTGCTGTCACTGCAGAGGCCAGAGACTGTACAGTCCGGTGTAGCCCACCCACGTCGGAATGCACGCCCTCCATGAAAGCCACCACCTGTGCCAATTTTTTGTCATGGTCCAGGACGGCATTGAGGAGAGCTGTCTGACCCACACACAGCTGGTGCAAAAGGTCCACAGACTCCGCACTGATGGCAGCAGGGGGGACAGGGGCAGGGGCAGCGGCGCCTGGGATGAAGGACACTCTTCCCTTCCTCGTGGTGCGAACACGGGCACCAAAAGTGGGAGTAGCAGGGAGGGTGGGCAGTGAACGCTGTGTGGTGGACGAGGAGGCAGAGTCCCCGTTTCCTTCGGACAAAAACATAGATGCATCACCACCGTCGTTAGATGATGTAGAGGTCTGCGTTTCTGGCAGGGACTCCTCTAGATGACTACGGTCCCCCTCTGATGCGCTGGTGACATCCGTGTCACTATGCAGGTGAGCATCACCTGTGCCTGATGCCTCACCACTGGTGCCCGTCCCGTGTCCTTCCGTGCCCATGTGAGATGCTGAATGAGAGAGAGAGAGGATAAGTACATCTGCATCAAGTCAACTAATATCTGCAAGTGAAGCATCACTAATGATGGACAATGATCCATGTTGGACAACACCATGGGCAGTAACATTGTGCAACCTCAATACAAACATCTAAATTACCATGGCATGATGCAAAATTGTACATAATTCACCCATGTGATGGACACACAGCCATCTAGCCTGTTGGTGGCTACGTCTAACAACACACACATATCCCTCTGTGCACACCTAGGGCCCTGAAGGGTTCAAAGTTCCTACTCACAACATGTTGTCAACGTCACAACAGGATCCAGCAGAAGTTACCAACACAGACACAGACCCCAACATAACCACACACAATGTCCATGGGCACATGCCATCCACCATGTCGTATCTTGGGGCACAACTACAGTTGCACATTGGTGTCAGATGTGTAGCCAGCACTACTCTGACGTCAGGCAATGCACACATTGATGATGGCACACTCAGATCATGCACTCTGCTGGACCCTGACATGGGATGTCCGTGACAAAACCAATGAAGATGATACCAGAAGCCCACAACTACATATGTGAAGTCAAGGCCCATTACACCAATGACTGGGAAGGTACATGTAGGGGGAATGCATGACAACTGCACCCCACACCGCGGCCACTTACAGACCATTGCATCACACTGGCAACATCACAGCCCTGCACTGGCCCAGCCCTGGAGCACATGCTGCAAACAACAACCAGAGTCACACACACAGAATACTCACCACCAGCTTGCTGCTGATGCACCTTCAGACGTGCATCCAGGTCAGGCTGCGTCACAGCTAAAATGCGTGCCATTAGTGGTGTCATGCTGCGTCGCGCCAACCTGCCGGATCGAGGGATCAGCCCCAGTGTCATCTCGGCCACGTTCCTGCTTAGCCGGGCGATGTCATCCCACCTCTTGTGACAGTGGGAGCGCCGTCTGTTTGAGCCACCCAGTGCATGCACCTTTGATGCAATGGCCCTCCACACGGCCTTGCGCTGGTTGACTTTTAGCTGCAGACATGGGAGACAAGAGGGGGCAACATTCAGTGTAACCAACCACCATTCCCCAGTGCAGGCCCTTGACACTGACTCATCCCAAATTCTGCCATTACGTCAGCGGAGACAATACATCTGCTAATTGCAAACATCATCATGTGTGAAACACACATTAATGCTTGCAGGTATGAGGGTGGACACAGTACATGCCCATCTCCTGGCCATGCAGGACGCCAGCAGAGAGCTAAATGTGTATGCTGACCACATCTAAGGCAATATTCTGGGAATAACAAGACATGCATGACATCACTACAGATGTGACTGGGAATACTCACTGTGCCCAACACTGCGCAGCCCACAAAGCACTTGCCCTTCAACTGCCACACTGTGTCATGGATGTCAAATTGAGGGACATGACCTCACAAACGCAGACCCTCATCACAAGGCCTGTTGTGTACAATCTACATCTCTGTAATGGCTCATTGATGGAGACTCAAGAGGAAAAGCACATATGTGACACTCTGTACATTCAGTGTTGTGTCACTGTCAGATTGGGCAGTGAATGTGCAGGCCATTTGGGGTCACACAGAGGTCCAACGTGGGGCCGCTCATCTCTGACATGGAGTGATGATTTGGAAACACAAACAGTGCCAACACATGCGAGTATGTGCACATGCTGGTGGGGACGGAAGAGTCCGGGCACAATAATGTTTGAATGTACCGTGTCATAGGTGAATGACCAACAAGAGTGTCACCCTGGGGGATTCAGGTCATGAGTATGGCACAGAACTAGAGATGAGGCACATATAGAGGTCTAAACAATGGCCCTCGGGACAGCAACACTAGCTAAGGCCACAGATGGGCCTGTGAAGGACATCAGGGACACATACAGACATGCAGACTGGCAATCACTGTCCTGACTCGTGAAATGAAAAGGTGCAGTCTCACTGTATGTCTGACAAGACATCATACTTCCCTCACAGCTGGATGTGCAGGCAGGGAAACTTGTTGAATAGGCCAAACACACCTTCCCCCTGGAAACAGCATGAAAGACAGTGCATGACCCACCCTCACACTCCCACGCACATACTGCAGCAGATCTACTTCATGTGTCCCCCACCCTGCACTCTCACTCACACTCTGAGATACTCACCACGACATTAGGCGCACCAAAGAGCCTTGGATACTGGTTGAGCACCTCGTCCACCAGGAGCTCCAGTTCCTCGGTGGTGAAGGGAGTGGCACGGATTTTCTCAGTCCTCGCCATCACTGTGGGGAGGAGACAGCAGCAGCAGCAGTTGGTGGTGAGGGGTCTCAGGCAGCAGTCCCTGGAGGCAGTAGCAGGTGAGGGGTCTCAGGCAGCAGTCCCTGGATGCAGCAGCAGGTGAGGGGTCTCAGGCAGCAGTCCCTGGAGGCAGCAGCAGGTGAGGGGTCTCAGGCAGCAGTCCCTGGAGGCAGCAGCAGGTGAGGGGTCTCAGGCAGCAGTCCCTGGAGTCAGCAGCAGGTGAGGGGTCTCAGGCAGCAGGCTCAGTGAGCTGTGGCAATGTGTCTCTCTCACACACATATATAGTCCCCAGGGCTTGTTTATGTTGTTCTGGGCTGCTGCAATTGGTGTTCCAGGTCTGCCTCATTCAAAACATCCAATGACCGGCCCCACGGTGGCGAAGCACGCCTACCGCGATTTTCAAACTTGCATCAGGCAACCGCGATTGCGCTTCCCATTGGCTGGATGGGCATGCTCCATGGCGGTGACACACCGCAGGGGACAGGCGTGCGGTACCGCGGTGGTGCATCTTACAAGTGCATCCAATGACCGGCCCGCGGTGGCGGAGCACGCCTACCGCGATTTTTAAACTTGCATCAGGCAACCACGATTGCACTTTCCATTGGCTGGATGGGCATGCTCCATGGCGGTGACACACCGCAGGGGACAGGCAGTAGTTCCCGCTATTCCTGAGCCATGCATTACCATGAGTGACCGGGATCTGGGTGGCGGAGCATGCCAACCACCATTAGCCATGTGTATATGCCTAGCAATCCTGCCATGGTGTCTTGGACCATGGCGGTGACACACCGCTGGTGCCAGGCGGTAGTTCCCGCTATTCCTGAGCCATGCATTTCCATGAGTGACCGGGATCTGGGTGGCGGAGCATGCCATCCGCCATTAGACATGTGTATATGCCTAGCAATCCGGCCATGGTGTCTCGGACCATGGCAGTGACACACCGCTGGTGCCAGGCGGTAGTTCCCGCTATTCCTGAGCCATGCATTTCCATGAGTGACCGGGATCTGGGTGGCGGAGCATGCCAACCGCCATTAGCCATGTGTATATGCCTAGCAATCCTGCCATGGTGTCTCGGACCATGGAGGTGACACACCGCTGGTGCCAGGCGGTAGTTCCCGCTATTCCTGAGCCATGCATTTCCATGAGTGACCGGGATCTGGGTGGCGAAGCATGCCAACCGCCATTAGCCATGTGTATATGCCTAGCAATCGTGCCATGGTGCCTCGGACCATGGCAGTGACACACCGCTGGTGCCAGGCGGTAGCTACGGCGAGGGTGCAGCATGACATTGTTGACTCTGGGCGTGATGGTGTTCTTGGAGCACGTTTAATGCAGCAATGGACACATCGTGTAGTGTCAATGTCATGGGTCATATCTGTACTTCGAACAGTGGTCACTTTCAATTAAACATGGAACTTGATGTAATTAAAATGAACTATAGTTCGTAATGAGAGCCGAAACTTCATATCTAACACCAAATGCCACACAGAAAGGACTAATGGGGCACATTACTCCTACACAATTTCATATCTGAGCCAAACATTTTGCCCAAAGTTCATGTATCTCACCCCATTTCCACCCAAATTTCGTATCTGAGCCAAATTTTCACACACATATTCATGTCTCACACAATATGTCATTACACAGTACATGATTGTACAAAGATTTCAGCATTGTCTCCATTACTCACCACATACGTCACACTGTTGTCTGTTTGGTATCACCTATTACAGCATTCATGTAAGATTATTGTTCGCTGTAGCAAAACCAAGAGTACATGTCCACATGTACATGTGTGTGCTATACACACTGAAGGTTGTAACATACATCACCGGCACACTTTGAAATATGTTCCTCCTTAATCATTTGACCTGTCTGTATGCATTTGGTTATGTTTTGTCCCCATATATGCAAAATGTCATCAGCATTACTTGTGTCATTGTGTAAGATATGTGCTCATGTTGTTCGGCCGGTCATATGTGAATTTGTCACATGTATTTTCCACAGCTGTGAGTATGTTGATAGTGGATTTGATGTGTGTGGTGTGTTACGTTGGTACTCACCAAGGACAGGTGCATTGACCTTGTCCACATGAAGATTGTTGACTTGGTGAGGGACTGTAGCCAAATGTGGAGCTGGTGCTCACTGACTGGTAAGTTGGACATGGCATCTGTGACCAGTAGAAGGTGACCCACAATTGGCCTGGACAGTTCAGTATTGCGTGTGCTTTCATGTGCAGTAAGTGTGTGCAGTTTTGGCAGGGTGCACAATTAGGACACGTGTGCAGTGATATTGTACTAACACGTGTGGATAAGCCTGATATGGTGTGGTAGCCTTTCGGGGGCACAAGCTGATCCTGTGCTGTGTGGGTGAACTGATGGTGCTGAAGACTCAAGCTAATGATGGCATCCAAGACAGGTGAGATATACCTTGATAGGGCTGGCTGTGGCACCCATCTAACTCTGACTTTTGTTGTTCTAATGGTACCAGAGGCCAACAAGTGATGCACAGCCAGCATCTTTGTCTGCAGAGGAATGTTGAGAGTCCGCTTTGTTGTTCCTGACAGGCTGTGTGGTATGTGGCTCAGGATGCTTTTGATAGTAGTCCTTTGGTACCTGTGTCGTGCAATGACATCCCCTGTTGTTATGTGCATGAGGCTGTTGTGTCTTCGGTATTTACTCTGTATGTTCATGCGCTGACTTTTAGGTGTAGTGGTGTGGCTTTGTCCGGGTGGTGGTGTCGGTTGTTTCTGTGTCACTGTTGTGTGTCCAAGCAGCTGGAGTATTAGCTCCATGGCAACTGTTGTACTTTAGTTGTGTGTCTGGGCAGTGCCACCTTCATACTGCATGTCATAGTGCAACTTTTGTGCAGATTGACGTTTGTCTACAGGTCCTCTTGGATCACGTACCTTATCCACTTTTTGTGTGCCACATTGACAATCTGTGTGCTTGCTGATGATAATGTGCAGTTGTGTTGTTGTGCCTTGATTCACGTCAAGACTTCATATGCATATGCTGTTCATTATTAGTCATTGACTGACTTTGAATTGTGTGTAACAGCATGTATGGCATGTCTACTGATGACAGTGGATATTGGCACAGGCTTGTGAATATGTCTGTGAGTGTCTCTAGACTTGTGTGGATTAGCATTGGCTCACATTCAATGATGAGTCCTTCAGAACTGGACAAATTGTGTAGTTCATGTGTCCCCTGTCATGAGTGCACAAGAATGTGTGGCACGTACAGCAGACATTTGGAAGCCAGCAGTGTTTCTGTTTCACACATGTCCTGTATCATTTACTGTCCGGGCTGTTTGCACCAGATTCTGAAATGTGACTATTACCATTCACAGACACAGTTTCCATGTTTGTTGTTCTCATAGTGGTAATACTGAAGAAGTGTAGTACAATGTATTCTCTATGTGTCACGACTATTGACTTGCACTGTATGGTGCATTGTGATGCCAGTCAATGTTTGCGCTGTGTGAATCAGAAGCTACGGAGTTGTGCACATCTCATGGTATGTTGCAATGATGTGTCCCCTTTCATCTCACCTAGGAGGTGACCTAATGTGTATCGTCCTGTCACCCTGCTGGCTAACATTGAGGATGATGACGTGATACGCAGATTCCGTCTGGACCGCACGAACATCCAAGACCTGTGTGCCATGTTGGATCCTCACCTGCGGGCTGGCAGGACATACCCAACAGCATTGACAACCGAAACAAAGGTGATGGCGGCACTGCATCTCCTGGCTAGTGGGTCATTCCAGGAGACAGTGGGCATTGCAGGGGGGATGTCTCAGCCCACCTTCAGCATGGTGCTAAGGGATTTCCTGTTGGCCATGATGCGATACAAGGACCAATACATCAGTTTTCCAAGGAGGGCGGCTTTGGCGGATGTAAAGGCGGATTTTTATGCCCTTGGCCACATCCCGAATGTTGTAGGTGCTATTGACTGCACACATGTTGGCCTGATTCCACCACAGGCACGGGAACACATCTATCGGAATCGTAAACATTCCCATTCCATCAATGTGCAGGTGGTGTGCCAGGCCGATATGATCATATTGCATGTAAGTGCCAGGTTTCCGGGCTCTGCACATGATTCATACATCCTGCACAACAGCATTGTGCCCCGGCTGATGGCTAATCTACTTCCGGAGCGGGCATGGATTGTGGGTGAGTAGGCAGAGTCAAGTTGTGTGCTGTGTGTGCCATGCTGTCGTCTGCCACAGTTGTATTACTGAATCGATATGTTTATTTCACACCTAGGTGACTCTGCATATCCCAACAGACCGTGGTTGCTGAGCCCACTACGCAATCCTAGGACACCGTCTGACGTCCGCTACAACAATGCCCATGGTAGAACACGTCGGGTGGTGGAGCGAACCTTTGGTCTCCTAAAATCGAGATTTCGCTGCCTGGACCGGACCGGAGGGGCACTCATGTACTCACCCAAAAAGGTGTGTCAGATAGTGGTAGCGTGCTGCATGCTGCACAACTTGGCCTTACGGAAAGGGATACCCATGATCCTGGACGATGATGACCAGCCAGGACCCCCCCCTGCGATCCCACAAATGTCCAGTGACGAGGATAGTGGTGAGGAGTAAGGTGTCGACCAGCGTCAGCAGCTCATCAACCGCTACTTCACTTGAAGGTGGGTGACGATGTACAACTGGTCCATTGTCTGTTGATGTAGTTGTTTGGGTGGAGGTCTATGTGATCTTTGTGAGTACATCCTGTTGTTGACTCTGTGCTGACTGCCTATGTGTTGGATACAGGGTATGTAGGAACTGCTACAGGATGTCTCTGTTGGTACTGTTGCACATTGTTATATGTGCATATTGTTGTACAGTGAGGACATGTGTTGTGTGATGGCTGTGATGCCACCACCTGACTAGTGACCTTTGTTCTGTTGTCTTTTGCTAGGTCCTTTCTGCCTCCCCTTGCCTACAGAGGATCCATGCTCCTGTGACATTGTAACCATGGTACAAATTGCACATACTGTGATAAACATGGAGCAGACTCAACCACCTTTTTGCGTTTTTGTAGTTTATTTGCAATGGGTATCTGTGAGAGGGAAGTGGATATTTACATAAGTGTGAATGGTGAATCAATGAGTTGGCAGTCATGGTAGATGAGACAATCGGGTAGGCACCACATTGCTTTGGTGACACAGTCCAACAGACGGATGCCATTACCATGGCAGTGTGGGTGAGGACAGTGTACAGAGTCAATGCTTGGGTGAAGAGTGTTGACATCATGGCTGGCTCTTTGACTGGCGTTTGGCCGGTGCTTTGCCACGGATGAGTCCCAAGTTCTTCTTTGGATGGCCCCTTCTTCTTTTGGCAGGGGGGGCATCGTCTACTGGGCCAGTGGGGTCTGAGGAGTCACCCCTCTCCATGCCCGCAGGGGTGGATGATGAACTGTCATCCTGCGTGGCAATGGGGGGAGGTGGAGGTGTGGTCTGTGGCACTGGCCTGTCCCTCTGTACCGCCACTAACTGGCCCATGAGGTCCACGATTTGTCCCATACGGTTGTCCATGGACCTCAGCAGACGTTGGAGCTCCAGGGCATCTTCGTGGGCCTGGCCCATTTGTGCCTGTGTGCGTTCATAGGCACCCACAACTCTGGTGATGTTAGCCAGGGCTTCGGTCACAGTGTCCGGTGTTGTTGGACTCCCACTTGTCCTCCCACCTGCCCTGCTATCACTGAACTGTTGCCTCACCACTCTAGCCACACGCCTTCCCTCCACAGTTGTTGGTGTGGGCTGGGCATCCTCTGTGGCTGGGCGGATGTTGCAGGCAGAGGTGGTGGTGGTGGCGGCGGCACAGGTCGTTCCAGCAGGGGTCAGCGTTGTTGTTGTTGCTGATGGTGGGGGGGCAGTGGGGTCATGTGACCGGTTGCACCCTGGCACACCAGATGGTCCAGCTTGGAGCTCCTCATCCAAATAATCCAGGGACTCCGCATCCGAGTGTCCATGTTCCGGGGGAGGAGACTGGCTCTGCAAGTTGAGGTTGTTGTCCTCTGCAGTCAGTTGTTGGTCACCTGTGGAACAGAGGGTACATGGTCATTGACTTACAGCCATATGGCTTGCTGTGTTTGATGTCTCTTATTTACATGTTATGCAACACACAGTTACGTATTTCATGAGTTGAATATCTGCACAGTGTTGTTCGTCATGACATGATGTGGAGGTACATACATCTTGTTCCATGGTGTGCCAAGTCATTGGATGCCATGCCCAACGTGACACTCTTTGTATGGAACTGATGAGTTGTCATCTGACAGCTGGCTGCCATGCAACTTGATGTGATGCATCGAGGATGATTACTCTTCTCGACAGATGTTACATATGCACATGTACTAGACATTGTCACATTGTTATCTCATGCATACCTTTGTAATGTTCTGTGCTTGTATTTATTTGCTCAACAGGCCATGTCTTTTCATTGTTACTATGGTCCTTCATGCTCAGCACCCATGGAATTTGCACATAGCATTCTGTGCAGTGCATATTTGGTCCCTGATTTGCTTACACATGGGTTTAGTTGAGTCACAGTTCTGTGTCTGTCACAGTTACATACGCATCGCTGTCTGCATTCTATCAAATGGTATGTAATTGGGGTGTATTTGTTGTGATGTGTGGCATTGTGTTGGCATTAGCTCAATGCTTTCGTTGAGGAATGGTGGGGTGCATGCACTGGCTGCTTACCTGTACAGTTGGCATCTTTTGGGTGGACTTTCTACCACATGCTTTTGGGTGGGAGGGAGTGTTCAATCCTGCTGAGGGATGGGGCAGGGTGTGCCTGGTGGGAGTTGTAGTGCAGACCTCCCTATTCCAAACACTCCTCCCTGGAAAGATGGCTACCTACCTGTTAGGTGAGGGTATAGCACACAATGACTGCCACATGGTTGTGGGTGGGGGGAGTAGTCCATCCTGCTCAGCTGTGGGACAGGGGGCATGGTGGGAGTTGTAGTGCAGGCCTCCCTATTCCAAACACTCCTCCATGGAAAGATGGCTACCTACCTGTTAGGTGAGGGTGTAGCACACAATGACTGCCACATGGTTGTGGGTGGGGGGAGTAGTCCATCCTGCTCAGCTGTGGAACAAGGGGGCCTGGTGGGAGTTGTAGTGCAGGCCTCCCTATTCCCAACACTCCTCCCTGGAAAGATGGCTACCTACCTGTTAGGTGAGGCTGTAGCACACAATGACTGCCACATGGTTGTGGGTGGGGGAGTAGTCCATCCTGCTCAGCTGTGGGACAAGGGGGCCTGGTGGGAGTTGTAGTGCAGGCCTCCCTATTCCCAACACTCCTCCCTGGAAAGATGGCTACCTACCTGTTAGATGAGGGTGTAGCACACAATGACTGCCACATGGTTGTGGGTGGGGGGGAGTAGTCCATCCTGCTCAGCTGTGGGACAAGGGGGCCTGGTGGGAGTTGTAGTGCAGGCCTCCCTATTCCCAACACTCCTCCCTGGAAAGATGGCTACCTACCTGTTAGGTGAGGGTGTAGCACACAATGACTGCCACATGGTTGTGGGTGGGGGAAGTAGTCCATCCTGCTCAGCTGTGGGACAAGGGGGCCTGGTGGGAGTTGTAGTGCAGGCTTCCCTATTCCCAACACTCCTCCCTGGAAAGATGGCTACCTACTGGTTAGGTGAGAGTGTAGTACACAATGACTGCCACATAGTTGTGGGTGGGGGGAGTAGTCCATCCTGCTCAGCTGTGGGACAGGGGGCCTGGTGGGAGTTGTAGTGCAGGCCTCCCGATTCCCAACACTCCTCCCTGGAAAGATGGCTACCTACCTGTTAGGTGAGGGTGTAGCACACAATGACTGCCACATGGTTGTGGGTGGGGGGAGTAGTCCATCCTGCTCAGCTGTGGGACAAGGGGGCCTGGTGGGAGTTGTAGTGCAGGCCTCCCTATTCCAAACACTCCTCCCTGGAAAGATGGCTACCTACCTGTTAGGTGAGGGTGTAGCACACAATGACTGCCACATGGTTGTGGGTATGGGGAGTAGTCCATCCTGCTCAGCTGTGGGACAGGGGGCCTGGTGGGAGTTGTAGTGCAGGACTCCCTATTCCCAACACTCCTCCCTGGAAAGATGGCTACCTACCTGTTAGGTGAGGGTGTAGTCCACAATGACTGCCACATGGTTGTGGGTGGGGGGAGTAGTCCATCCTGCTCAGCTGTGGGACAAGGGGGCCTGGTGGGAGTTGTAGTGCAGGCCTCCCTATTCCAAACACTCCTCCAAGGAAAGATGGCTACCTACCTGTTAGGTGAGGGTGTAGCACACAATGACTGCCACATGCTTGTGGGTGGGGGGATTAGTCCATCCTGCTCAGCTGTGGGACAAGGGGGCCTGGTAGGAGTTGTAGTGCAGGCCTCCCTATTCCCAACACTCCTCCCTGGAAAGATGGCTACCTACCTGTTAGGTGAGTGTGTAGCACACAATGACTGCCACATGGTTGTGGGTGGGGGAGTAGTCCATCCTGCTCAGCTGTGGGACAAGGGGGCCTGGTGGGAGTTGTAGTGCAGGCCTCCCTATACCCAACACTCCTCCCTGGAAAGATGGCTCCCTACCTGTTAGGTGAGGGTGTAGCACACAATGACTGCCACATGGTTGTGGGTGGGGGAGTAGTCCATCCTGCTCAGCTGTGGGAAAAGGGGGTCTGGTGGGAGTTGTAGTCCAGGCCTCCCTATTCCCAACACTCCTCCCTGGAAAGATGGCTACCTACCTGTTAGGTGAGGGTGTAGCACACAATGACTGCCACATGGTTGTGGGTAGGGGGAGTAGTCCATCCTGCTCAGCTGTGGACAAGGGGGCCTGGTGGGAGTTGTAGTGCAGGCCTCCCTATTCCCATCACTCCTCCCTGGAAAGATGGCTACCTACCTGTTAGGTGAGGGTGTAGCACACAATGACTGCCACATGGTTGTGGGTGGGGGGGAGTTGTCCATCCTGCTTAGCTGTGGGACAAGGGGGCCTGGTAGGAGTTGTAGTGCCTGCCTCCCTATTCCCAACACTCCTCCCTGGAAAGATGGCTACCTACCTGTTAGGTGAGGGTGTAGCACACAATGACTGCCACATGGTTGTGGGTGGGGGGAGTAGTCCATCCTGCTCAGCTGTGGGACAAGGGGCCTGGTGGGAGTTGTAATGCAGGCCTCCCTATTCCCAACACTCCTCCCTGGAAAGATGGCTACCTACCTGTTAGGTGAGGGTGTAGCACACAATGACTGCCACATGGTTGTGGGTGGGGGGAGTAGTCCATCCTGCTCAGCTGTGGGAAAAGGGGGTCTGGTGGGAGTTGTAGTCCAGGCCTCCCTATTCCCAACACTCCTCCCTGGAAAGATGGCTACCTACCTGTTAGGTGAGGGTGTAGCACACAATGACTGCCACATGGTTGTGGGTAGGGGGAGTAGTCCATCCTGCTCAGCTGTGGGACAAGGGGGCCTGGTGGGAGTTGTAGTGCAGGCCTCCCTATTCCCAACACTCCTCCCTGGAAAGATGGCTACCTACCTGTTAGGTGAGGGTGTAGCACACAATGACTGCCACATGGTTGTGGGTGGGGGGAGTAGTCCATCCTGCTCAGCTGTGGGACAAGGGGGCCTGGTGGGAGTTGTAGTGCAGGCCTCCCTATTCCCAACACTCCTCCCTGGAAAGATGGCTACCTACCTGTTAGGTGAGGGTGTAGCACACAATGACTGCCACATGGTTGTGGGTGGGGGGGAGTTGTCCATCCTGCTCAGCTGTGGGACAAGGGGGCCTGGTGGGAGTTGTAGTGCAGGCCTCCCTATTCCCAACACTCCTCCCTGGAAAGATGGCTACCTACCTGTTAGGTGAGGGTGTAGCACACAATGACTGCCACATGGTTGTGGGTGGGGGGGTAGTCCATCCTGCTCAGCTGTGGGACAGGGGGCCTGGTGGGAGTTGTAGTGCAGGCCTCCCTATTCCCAAAACTCCTCCCTGGAAAGATGGCTACCTACCTGTTAGGTGAGGGTGTAGCACACAATGACTGCCACATGGTTGTGGGTGGGGGGAGTAGTCCATCCTGCTCAACTGTGGGACAAGGGGGCCTGGTGGGAGTTGTAGTGCAGGCCTCCCTATTCCAAACACTCCTCCATGGAAAGATGGCTACCTACCTGTTAGGTGAGGGTGTAACACACAATGACTGTCACATGGTTGTGGGTGGGGGGATTTGTCCATCCTGCTCAGCTGTGGGACAAGGGGGCCTGGTGGGAGTTGTAGTGCCTGCCTCCCTATTCCCAACACTCCTCCCTGGAAAGATGGCTACCTACCTGTTAGGTGAGGGTGTAGCACACAATGACTGCCACATGGTTGTGGGTGGGGGAGTAGTCCATCCTGCTCAGCTGTGGGACAAGGGGGCCTGGTGGGAGTTGTAATGCAGGCCTCCCTATTCCCAACACTCCTCCCTGGAAAGATGGCTACCTACCTGTTAGGTGAGGGTGTAGCACACAATGACTGCCACATGGTTGTGGGTGGGGGGAGTAGTCCATCCTGCTCAGCTGTAGGACAAGGGGGCCTGGTGGGAGTTGTAGTGCATGCCTCCCTATTCCCAACACTCCTCCCTGGAAAGATGGCTACCTACCTGTTAGGTGAGGGTGAAGAACACAATGGCTGAGACATGCTTCTGGGTGGGAGGGAGTGCTCCATCCTGCAGAGGGATGGGACAGGGTGTGCCTGGTGGGAGTTGTAGTGCTGTTTGCCTGGACACATACAACACAGTAGATGTTGTCTACCTTTGTGATGTTTGAGGTGGGGTGGATATAAAATCAGTGTGACCTGTGTGTGTTTTTTGGGTGCAGATGTGTGTACTTGTGCCTCAGGGATGTATCTTTGTAGTTGTGCAAGACAGTACATGGCAGTTTCATGGTATACATTAGTTGGTACTTACCAGCCTCCACTCCCCTGGGTATTCCTTCAAGAGTCTCTGGATGCAGTATGGCAAGCACCTTCTCCTCCCACGCAGTGAACGGTTATGGTGGGATGGGAGGGCCTCCACCAGTCGCATCAGCCAGCTCACGGTTCTTGGCCCTCCTCTTCTTGACAACACTCTTCAGGTCATGCCACCGCCTCATGATTTCATTCTTGTTGCGGGGCACATTCCCTACTGCATTGACCCTGCCCACTATCCTTGCCCACATGTTTGTTCTTGTGGCTAATGGTGTCTGTTGTACCATGTTGCCAAAGAGTTGGGGTTCTACTCTGATTATCTCATCTACCATTACTGTCAACTCAGTGTCAGTGAATTTTGGCATTTTCTGTGGTGCCATGGTGTGTGCTGTGCTGATGTTTTGGGGTGCAGCTGTGAGGGTGGTGTAGGTGGTGTGTGTGTTGTTGTGCTGCTGAGATGTGTGGTGTTTTGCCTATCCAATGTGCTGCATGGTTTGGTTCCTTCAGGGCTGGAGTAGTGCAAAGGATTGTGGTCAGGGGAGGGGCTGTTTTTATGCTCAGCTATGTGGGTGTGTCAAGATGGTGTAATGCAGTCAGGTGTGCTGTGTGGGTTGTCCTGTGATTTGTATTATTGATTTTGGCATGGGGGTGTGTCATTGGGATGTTTCAGGTTATTTTGGGGGCAGGGCTAGTTGCCTGTGTGCATTAGGTGGCCTTATTGTGTATTTTTTTCACTTGGCCGCCATTTTTTTCCCAGAGCATCCGCAGTGATGGCTGTGCTGCTGGCCTTCCGCCGTATCTCACATTCATTACTGTTAGCGACCGCGGCGGACAGAAACAGCGGAACGTACCGCTGTGACATCGGGGATATCATAATATCATTGGCGGTCACTCCGCGTGTCTTGCGGCGGGTTGATGTGTTTCCGCTATGTTACCGACCGTCGCGGTTGAATTTTCACTTTCTCTGCCCTCTACGGGTGGTTTTCCAATGCCTCCTACCGCCGCGGTCGGAATATTTTGGCGGTTGATCCTAATAGGGTCGGCGGTCTTTCCGCGGTATCTGCGGACGGTGATTTTCCGCTACCATGGCGGTCGTTTTTTTTTCCGTCCGCCATCGTAATGAGCCCCATAGTCTTTAGTCTGCTTTGTTAACCCAGGCCACCAATAGCGTTGTTTCAACAAAGAAACAGTCGCCGTAACTCCTGCATGTGCAGAACCTATCCCTTCGTGTGCTGCTAGAATTAAACCTAACCTACGATCCATGTTTGGAATTACTCTATCCCCCACTCGAGGAATCTGAGCAAATGGAATGTTATTGGCATCTAACTTGTAGGAGTACTTGAGTGGAAACTTTTTTGGTACCGCTCCGCTGTTTTTGCGACAAGCATTGATAGCTACCATAATCTCACCGTCTATTCTCGTTTTAGAACGAGTGATTGCAGCTACGGAAGCCGTGCGTACAGCCCCCTTTGCGGCTTCATCAGCCAATGAATTCCCTTCAACGTGAACGCCATCACGCTGATGACTCAGTGTATGTATCACGTGAGCCCTTTGTAGTTCGGTTTTCAACTCCACTACCTGTTCCCATAGCATTTTATGCTTAATTGTGCCACCTTTTGCATCTTTGAACCCGTTTTGAACCCAGTACTGCAAATATTCAATATATGACTGTACACAGTAAAAGGAATCGCACACTATCAGTGTGGGTAATTCTCGATCCGTATTCACCAGTGCCAGTATCAAGGCTTTTAACTCTGCCAGCTGTGCCATGCAGTCTCCTAGAGACTGCGTTTTTGTGCAACTTGGGTGGAAGTTTCCATCCTGCATGCGACCATTAACGATTGCGCATGCCGCGCTATATTGTTGCTTACTCCCTATGGCCGGTTGAGCTGATCCGTCAGTGTAAATTATATATTCATAGTGATCTAGAGGCATTATTTCGTTTGGTAGAGGATATTCTTGTTCGTATTGCAGAAATGCTTTTGTCTTTAAATTTGGGTCGTACCTGTATTCTACATCTGTTGCAGTAAGAGAATTAGCCCATTGTATCCATCTCGGATGTAAGGCTTTAGCGTTAGGGACCCTTGCCTTTGTTGCAGCTTCTAAAGCTGGAACTGGAGTCACTACTATTATTAGTTTCCCTTGAGCCAGTGATCTTTCTCTCACTACAGCAGTCTGTACTGCTGTTAGAATCTTTTCTGTAGACGCGAAGCGCATCTCAGCATTTGTGTACAAATGTGATTTGTATGAAATTGGTACTGTTTCACCTTCATTATATGTTAGATAGGTGTACCCAGATTGACCCGCAGCTATACGGATCACCAGGTTGCGTACGTTTACACGTGTCTGTAAGTGTTTGGAAGCTATCATGTCAGCTTGTAAGGAATGAAGTGTATCTGTATGTTCCTGTGTCCATTGTTTTACTGAACAATCAGGTTTTATTAAATCGTAGAAAGGTTTTACTCTTTCTGCATAATCTAAAATGTATGTTCTACCAAAATTTAGGAATCCCAGAATTGACTGTAAATTTTTTAATGATTTTGGAGGTTGGAGCAGTGCGCATTTTTCAAAAAAATTGGCTGCTAGGCTTTTTCCTTCACTTGAAAGCTCATATCCTAAAAACAGGAAACTGAGGTGGGCAATTTTAGATTTTTTAAAGTTGAATTTTTAGCCCTCAGATGCAAATCCCAAAATTATGGTATTCACTCTGTTCAAGTGTTCCTCTAGGTCATTGACCGTTAGATAAATATCAGCCACATAGGACAAGGCCTCTTCATCCAATTTTTGAAGTAACCCAGTTGCTCTGGCCGAAAACAACCCCGGGCTGTTCTTATACCCCTGAGGTGTCGACAAAATTGACGCTGGGTCCCTAGCGCTGAGAAGGCTGTCAGATACCTGCTTTCAGGTGCTATATTTTGGCAGAAAAATCCATTTGAGATATCAAGTGTTGTTTTGTATTTTTTCTGCACAATGTTATTCATTAATGCGCAACTGTGTGCATTTTGGACTGCAAATGTCTTAGTGCAAGTGTTTAAATGTCTATAATCTAAAACTAGACGATATGAATTGTCAGGTTTCATGACAGGAAACAAAGGATTGTACATTGGTGAGGTGCAATTTTCGATCACCCCTTGGTATTCAAGTTCATCTAAGATCTCTCTGACCTGTTTTTTAGCTTCTTGCTTTATTGGATACTGCCTCTGTGCAGTTGGGAGTATTTTTTATAGGAATTATGTGGTGGGTTGAATCCTCATCCCATCCAACAGGGTTTTTGTATAATGCCAGAGCTTGGGCTACCGCCCACTCCTGTGCATATGTATGTTGTAAGTGCTTGGGAATATGGCCCGAGAATGCCGGAAGAATTACCGTTTCTCCTTTAGGGCAATCCATGACGAATGCTGGCGGCCAATCTTGTTCAGCTAATAAAATATCATAGCCAAACGTCAGGTTCTCCCAAAAGAGACCTCTCACTGTTCTACATTTGTCCCCCTCCATTTGGAGCGTTATTTCATATACTTTATGTGGGACACTTACCCTAGTATCGGGTGTTTCTACTGTGATATAATCATTCAAGTCCGCAGTCACCAGAAATTTTACTCTGCCCCCTTTGCTCTTCCCTACGTAGTGCATCGCTTTCAGCGAGGCTCCACTTTAACACTTCCTCCTTCCAGGCCTCTAGTTTTGGTGACCTAGCTGCCTTCCACCGACTGGTGATGTGTCTCTTTGCTAGTATCAACGCCAGATTGGCAAAGCGTGCCTGCACCTTATATCCCTTGGGTTGGGGGAATAGCCCCACGATACAACTCTTTACTGTGTTCCAAGTGTTCCCACCCACTACATCTGTCAACACTTGTGCTATCTGTGCCCTATAGTGCATCAGTGCCGGGCATACCCATAGCATATGTACTAATCCTGCGTCACCCTCTACACATCTCGGACAGTTTGATGGAGCTGTAGGGAACATCTTGTGGAGTCTGTGTGGCGTTAGGTATGCCCTCTGTACTATCAAATATTGTATAAATTTAAATCGGGCATTGCGGGACACTATCTTCGGGTATCCTAGCATTCTTATCCATTCTTTGTCCGGCAGGCCCGTTACCATATCTGCCTCCCAACTAGTCCGTAAAGCCCCCAGTGGAGATGTCAGCGTCCCCCTTATACCTGTGTATAGCCACTTTATTAGATGCCTGCCGTTGCCCATTAAATGTAACATATGGACTAACTCGTTCGTAGGCGGCTCACGCCCATCTGGAACCCACATTTGTTTCACGCAATGCGATAATCCTGCATGTAAGAGGAATAAAGTGTCCGGCAGACCATTGGTATTAGCGAAGTCAGCATGTGACATCAGAATGCCCTCTTGAAACAGAGTCCCCACTGTCGTTATCCCCCCTTCCTCCCAATCCGCTATCTCTCCTTGCGTGACTACACCTGTTGGTATGGGCAGTCCTATAAAAGGGGCATTTGGTGCATATGCGATACATGGCCGCGTGTATTTGATAGCATATTTCCAGTACATCAATGCTATTTGCAGTAGTGGAGAGTCTGTTTTATTAATTGGGTGCTTGCTATACAATTTCATATGTAGTCTGCCCTGTGACAACATTCTGGGAGTGTAGTCTATTTCCTGCAAATTATGGCCCGCAAGCCAGTATGCGAGCCACTGTAGCTGACTCGTCATGCAATAGGCCCGAAAATCCGGGGCCCCCACCGCTCCAGCCGTAGTCGGTAGGTGTAACTTCTTTAGAGCCATTCATAGCTGCTGCGATGCTGAAAGCTCTTCCGCCAGATCTAACTCTTCTAAACTTGGATACTCTCGCCAATTTAGCTGAGGAAGAGCGAAGATTGCGTAGGGGAGCATACCATTCAAATCTGCTCTGTAAAGGCTTGGGCCCAATGCCATGTAGAGCTTTGAAAACTATACACATTGATTTGAATTGTACCCTCTGCACGACTGGGAGCCAATGGAGCTCAGCCAAGGCCTGAGATGATGAGGACTGGCGAGATCTCATAAGTGCCAGCTTGGCTGCCATTGACTGAATTCTCTGGAGTTTCCCCATCAAATATTTAGGAGACTCCAGCAACAAGGCATTACAGTAATCCAGTCGGCTGAGAATAATACTCCTTACTACCAGCGGCCTGGTCTGTTTAGGAAGCAATGGGAGAATTCTTCGTAGCACTCTCATCAGAGCAAAGCAGCTCCTGACTGTCTGGTTTACTTGGGACTCCAGGCTCAGTTTACAGTAAAAACTGATTCCTAGGTTACGAACTACCTTTGCCGGGGTCAAAGAGGCTGTCACCGGTAGTGGCCAAAACCCAGTAGGTAATGGGTAGGGAACCTTCCCCACTGAGCAGCACAGGATCTCAGTTTTTTCCCCATTAAATTACAGATAGTTGTTTTGAAGCCAAAGAGCCATATCTTGCATACAATTATGAAATTTATCCAGTGAAAGTGCCTGATGGCCTTCCAGAGATTGAATCAACTGGGTGTCATCAGCATAGTTCACTAGACTGATATTATGTGACTTGATGACAGCCACAAGAGGCCTCATGTAGATATTAAATAGGATGGGGCTGATTGCAGACCCCTGTGGTACCCCGTGCTGGACTTTCCTAAACTTAGATTGATATGGGGGAGAGCAACCGCCTGTTCTCTATCTGAAAGATAGGATTGGAACCACTTCAGTGCTAACCCACTCACACCTACTCTGGCGAGCCTGGCTAGGAGTATATATATGCACTCCTAGATATTTAAATGTGGTCGGGCTATTTGCACCTCGTTATTTCCAAAAGCTAATGTGGGCGGAGTGTCTAGCTGCTTGAAAGAAAAAGCCACGGATTTATCAAAGTTTATTTGGAGCCCTGATACTTTACCAAATTCCTCAAAGATCGCTGCGGGAACGGGGAGTCCGCCGTATAAATCACAAGTGTACACTATTATATCGTCCGCATACAGCGATGCCGCATGCATTGTCGGGCCAACGGGTATGCCCCAGCTCCGTGCTGACATGCGCAGCTTATGCGCAAGTGGTTCCAATGCCAGTATAAAAAGCATTGGAGACAGCGGACATCCTTGTCTCGTGCCCCTATAGATCTTATACGCACCAGATATATGTCTACCAGTTCTGACTCGAGCCGTCGGGATTGTATATAACAGCTTGATCCAATTAAAATATTTGACGGGTATATCATACCGACCCAAGACCTCCAGCATATATTCCCAATTTAGCGTATCAAACGCCTGACGCATGTCCAGAGAGAGGCAGCCTGCGGCTGGAAAATGCTCTAGAGGGGCCCACATTATCTGAAATAGGCGCCTCACATTATGTGCTGTACTCCTACACGGCAAAAACCCGCATTGGTCTACATGTATCAACTTGTTGAGGTTGGGCATTAGTCGCGCTGCCAAGATCTTGCTTAGTATTTTATACTCAGTGTTCAGCAGTGATAACGGTCGATACACCATGATATCGGTTGTGCCCCATCCGGGCTTAGGCTGTGACACCACCAGTGCTTGTTTTGTCGTCGGGGGAAGCGCACCCTCCTCAACTGATGTTGCATACAGCGTGCTCAAATGGGGCACCAATTGTTTGGCGTATGCCGCTTAAAATTCCGTAGGAAGGCCATCTAAGCCAGGGGTTTGATTCCACGGATAGCTGCCAAAATTTCCTCCGTCATGATTGGTGACATTAGTTCTTCTTTATCTGATTCATTCAGCTTGGGAAGGTCTACATCTTGGAGGAACCCCCTAATGTCCTGCATATATGAGCACCCCGGAGCACTATACAAATGACTATAATATTTTCGAACGCCTCATTTAATGCTGAGTATCAGCTGCATCCCCGAGTGGGGAGCGTATTTCCGTTATTGAGGTCTCCTGGGGCTGGTCACGTATGATGCGTGCTAACAGGGTTCCAGCCTTATCAGCCTTCTCGTGCGTTGTCTGTATATATGCCTTATAATCTGTCACTCTTAATCTTTCCAGCAGGTCAGCGCATTCTATCCCTGCTTCCTGCAGCTTATCTACCTGTTCTGGGGAATTAGCCATTCCTTCTCTAGGGAACCCAACTGTCCTTCAACTTCAGTCAGTTTGCGCACTATCTCCTGTCGGGCTCCCACTACTGCCCCTATTGAGGCCCCCCTTACCACCACCTTGAACGCTTCCCATTCTATTAGCGGGGAGGAGGCGGAACCAGTGTTCCGGGCGAAGTAATCTTCAAAGGTAGTTGACATGTTCGCCTTAAAAGACCGGTCCTCGAGCAATTGGGGACTAAATCTCCACGTCGGCACCGGAGTAGGAACAAGTCCCCATTCCAAAACCATCTCTAGCAGACTGTGGTCCGAGAGCATTTTTCCCAGGTATGTTATGCCTAGTAGCTGCTGTAGAAGAGTGGGGGGACAAAACATGTAGTCTATTCTAGTATGTACTGCATGCACTGGGGAATAAAATGAGTACTCTCTTGTCGATTAATTTTTAGAGCGCCACACATCTAAGAGGTTCCACCCATCTGTCCACGTCGTGAGTGTCTTGGCCTGTCATCTTGCCAATGCTCCCCGAAGAGGCGGATGTGATCTGTCCATCCGAGTATCTAGCACCGCATTATAATCCCCCCCCAGTAACCAAGGGTAATGCACCCAGTCTGCCAGCGCGCCATTTAACCATTGTAGGAACCCTTCCTGCTCTGTGTTTGGTGCATATATGCACCCTATCACTAACACCTGTCCATCCATCTCGCCCCTCAGCAGTACATATCTGCCCTCAGCGTCCACCCTCTGTTCTAGCAATTTGCAAGGGACCCCCGCCCGTATCCACACTGCAGTTCCTCTCGCAAATGCAGAGTAAACGGTGCAATACAGCTGACCCCTCCATTTTTTCTTCAGTTTGCTAGCCTCACTGCTGTTCAAATGAGTCTCTTGAAGGAGAACTATATGTGCCTTCCTTCTACCAAGCTGAGCATGAATGCGGTATCTCTTGTGTAGGGAGCCCATCCCACTCACATTCCACGTGAGAAATTTATATGATGCTCTCGACTCCATTCATCATACCTGCAATGTGTAGTATTTTCTTGTGTGTCCTGTCTCTGGTTTTCTGCGTGATCTGTCCTGTGCACTCAAGTATTCCCTTGTAACTGCTATACTTAACATTCTAACTGCCCCAATTCGAAGGTTCAACCCCAAAACTGTGCTCGACCAGACAGCTGCTACCAACAACAACAGCCGAAACTCGTGTTCTGCTTTCGCAAAGGGGGAAGATGGTACGCCAGCCGCGGACCATTTTTCCCCATGCCAGCACCTCCGTAATTACACTATAGTAGTTGCAAAAGTAAAATCAGAAGGACAATGCAGACCGTGCAGAAAACAGGAAACAAATGGAATGAGAAAAAACAAAGGGAGAGAAATGAGACTGCTTCCCAGGCCCTGGGCACACCCCCACCATAGAATATATTATACAATGCAAATTGGAGCAACCATGCCAATACAATTACCAGCCACCTCCATCTTTCTTCGTACGCCTTCAACTCGTGTAAGTTCACAGTGTCTCTGTCTTTCGACCGCTCAACCCCTCACTCGCCACCGCCAGTGCACTACATGCATAATCATGCTCTGCCTTATGAGTATGTTTAGTCCTCCAATTCCCTGGCGGTCTGCCGTGTCAAGGATGGAAACAGTGGCTGACTGTCCTCTGAGTCCGTTGCTAGCGCTCCTTCCGACGACGATTCACGCCCGCTGGTCGCCCTCGGTGTTCTCCATGCTGCAGCTGCTTTCAGAGCCACTCTTCTGCTTTCGATTTTCCTCTCAAGTGTAGGCACCCTCTCGTCCTGCGTCTTCAGTTTCTGCGTGTTCTACGGTCCCATGCGCCTGCGGCATTGGCTTGGTCTTCGCGGTTGTTGATGTTCATCCAGGATCGCCAGGTTCGGAAAATTCACCTCTATCCACATCCACGCTGTTTCCACATCTTCAAAGAAGTGGCTAGCATTATCGTGCAGCACTTTCAGTTTAGCTGGGAAAATTAGTGCATATCGCAGGTTAAGTTGTTGCAAGTGTTGGTTGACCCCATAGAACGCCTCCCGTTGCCTTTGCACCTGTACCATGTAATCCGAAAACAGAAAAACCTTTGAGTTTTCGTACAGGAGTGGTGCTTTTTGGCTTGCTTTACGGAGAAGTGTGTCTCTATCTCTATAATTCAGGATCTTTGCCACTATAGGTCGCAGTGGTAGTCCAGGGGCCCTTGGTCCTGCCGGCACCCTGTGAGCTCTTGCCACACTGAACATCGCGGTCAGCCCCTCCGGTGCAAGCTCTGTGCGCAACCAATTTTCAATAAAGTTTGTTGGGTCCCGGTCTTCACTTTTTTTGGGCATTCCAACGGTACGGATATTGCTCTGTCGCGCCTGCCCTTCAGCGTCATCCACTTTATCCTGCAGCTCCTTAACCTGTCGTTGCAGCTGGGAAACCGTTTCAGTGTGCACTTTTCGCCATGGCATGATATCTGATAGGTCAGTTGCATGGGTCTGCACCCTTTCAGACACTTTTTGGTGATCCGCACGGAGTAGACTCACATCCGTAGTGAGGGTGCCCAGCTGCTGTTCCATCACTGCTCTAGATTCTCTGATTTCCCATAGGATAATGTCCAGTTTTTCTAAGGGCTGATCTGCCTGCATAGGAGTATCCGGAACTTCTTCTTGCGTGAGTTGTGAGTCACGTGGTGGGTTCGCAGTAGTATCCGCTGGCGGGCCTTGGTCAGTCTGTTTTCCTTTTGGCTGGCCCATGCTGTCGGATATATTATCCCCTAGCCAACAGCCCCACGCTGTTATATCAGCGCCCTCACCAGTCTCACCACACTCCAGTCTGGTGCTCAGTGTCTTCTCGCCGTGGTCCAATATGACGAACTAGGGAATACGTCATTTAGTAACTCCTCCGGCAGGTCTCACAACACCCCGCAGCGACTCCCAGCTCCTCCAATCCACACTCTGTAGTGACTATAAACTCTCAAGCCGCTCTCCTTGCCCAGTAGGTAGAGCTCCTCTTGCGCTCCACGCAACTTGCAACTAAGTAGATAATAGCATCTGTCCATACCAGGCACCCCTCTGATATTCATATAATGCACAATGCTCTATTGCCGTGCTCCCTTCATGACTGCATCATCACAGGCCTCTGTATTTCCTGGTGTGTGTGGCTGCCGTCCAGATCACGCCCTGCTGGCTACCGCGTACTGGTGCAGGACTCCGTCAGGATCCAAGGGCCCCCTCCTTATCCGACGCGCCACAGCGTTGCTGCCACAAGAGCAATCCCCACAATACCCCACTGGGTCCACTGTATCTGACCACTATTACAGTCTCGGCCCTCCACTAGAGCCCACACGGTGGTCGAGTTCCAATCTTGTGACAGAGGGGGGAGTGGGGGCACCCCGGCCCTCGCCGGGACCTTTTGTGGGGGTGAGGAGTAGATTATGCTCTCCTGCAGGTCCCGCTCTGCCCGGTCTCGGGAAAGTGCAGGAGAAACCAACCCATTCTTGTTTCCATGCCCTATGGGGAACAAAAGCGAAGTCCTCCAATATCCACTGCCTCCACTCCTAATACAGCTCCACAGCGGAACCGGCCACAGCCCTGTACTCCGCTCGTGCGCTTACCTAAACACACAAGAGTCTCCAGAGGCAATGGTGGGGCTCCCCCGGCTACACACTCGCCCCGCACTGTTGCTGGACTTCACACGATGGGGGGTCTCATCGCAGTGAATGGCCCCTCCCTCCTCTGTGCTCGGCAGCCGGAAAGCGCCCTGTACCTCTCCAGGGATGTGTGGGCCGGATTCCGCGGACTCACGTCATAGCAGCGTCGGCTGCCCCGTCGCGCACAGACTCCTGCTGCCACTGGTCTGCTAGGCGGCAACCGCCAGACCCCGGCTCGGCCCTACGAGCATCAGAAGCGCCTTCGCCAGGTTTGTGGCATGGATGCCCCACGAATCTCAGGGGATTTATAGGTTAAGGCAGCCCCGGCACGGGAGCTCCCAAATTAGGCATCCACCATCTTCCGCGGCTGGCCACGCTCCCCATGTTATGGCACATGTTGACATTGCATTTATTGGTATTGCCACTGTCGGGCCTGCACATATCACGGTATTCATTGACATCGTATTTACCCATTCCAAAATGTTTGTGTGTCTTAATAAAATAGTTTTCACTGTTTTGCTGATTAAGTGATGGATGTTGGATGTTTTGTCTGCCTCACCAGACCTATTGACTTTGTAAATGTCTTTTGTTGATGTTAGCCAGCTAAAGCTTTATTGCCTTGCACTACCTCAATGACACTGTAAACCATTACTGCAGATTACATATGCTCCCTTTGGTATGTGTTCAGCGAGCTATAGTACGTGCTTTTGTTAAGCCATTTTAGCACAGCACACAGAGGCTTGGTTCTTTCAGTAGAAGAGGGGGTATTATTGTAGCTTCCATTCAGTACAGAAGTTGTATGTATAACATATTTATATATAAACCTAATTGAAAGGCAGTGGAGCCCTGTATATTGTCAAGGCAGAGCCATCACAACATATGTTAGAAGTGGTAGCCCCTGGACTACCACCGCGACCTATAGTGACCTGTAGTGACCTGGAGACGGGCACTAGGACCCAGAGTGGACAGTGGGGACAAAGGAAACCGGACACCACATCCGGTCAGGGTGTGGGGACAAGGGGGCAGTACCGAAGAGCAGGGGAAGAGGATACACGTGTGTGGGCAAGGGAGCAGAGAGAGAATAAAGAAAACCAAACGTCTTACCTGTGTCCTGCGTACGTCTGTGGGGGACAGCGGGGACACGACAACTGGCGAACGAAGGTGGGATCATCGTTATCCCAAGGAAGAAGGTCGAGGTCGACGACGGAGCCAGGAGCCCACCCTGGTCTGCTGGCCGAAGAGAAATCCCTGTGGCGTCGCCGAGAGCAGCCGGAGCGACGGAGCCAGGAGCCCACCCTGGTCCGCTGACGAAAATCGCCGTGGCGTCAGGAGCTGAGAGGAAGAAGAACCGGAGCCAGGAGCCCACCCTGGTCCGAGTGGCCAAGAGCGATACCGTAACCGGAGCCAGGAGCCCACCCCGGTCCGAGTGGCCAAGAAAACACCGTTGCGGGAGCCCACCCCGACCGCAAGACAAGAGCGGTAAGCAAAAGTGACTGTAAAGCGAGTTAACGCTACTGACGCGCGAAGTTCAAACGAACTATCGCGAGAGTTGGCGGCCATCTTAAGGACAGGCGGGCCGGACCAATCAGGAGCCAGGAACAAGCGGCGGCCATCTTAGAAGGTCAGGCAAAGGCCCGAGAGGCTGAAACCTCGCGAGACTGCGGTGGCCATTTTGAAACCAGGCAAAATAAGCCAATCAGAGCACAGGAAAGCTCAGCGGCCATTTTGAAGTCAGGCAGCCATTGAAATGCATGGAAAATAAAGGAAAATAAAACAAGCATTGAAAATACAAGAAATACAGCGACCACAAAGGACTAAATAAAGGAAAGAAACAAGACAAGTACAAAAGCAAGAAAATGAGCGACACGGAGAAACAGAGCGCAAAAGCAATATTCCGCAGACCGTTACCATTTAGCCTGTCGGAACCGCAAGCAGGCATCAGATGGGAGAGATGGATCAGGCAATTTGAGCGCTACATGCGCGCCACGGACGTCGTGGCAACCAAACAACTAGACCTGTTTCTAAATCTTGCAGGGGATGAAGTAGAAGATCTGCTCATCACCTTCCCCAGTGATAAAACAACGGACTACAAAGGAGTAATAAAGTGCCTCACCGAGAAGTTCGACCCTCAACGAAACGTTGACTTCGAGAGGTATACGTTCAACACTGCATGCCAGCAAGATGAAGAAAGCTTGGACAATTTTGCAACGAGACTGAGAAAACTAGTAACATACTGCGCATTTGACCAGTTTGACAACGAGCAAGCGATAAGATTGCGCATTATTGAAGGTTGTCAATAAGTGGATTTCCGAGCACGCGTTCTGAAGGAACCAACAACGCTAGAGAAGATATTGACGATGGCTCGCACGGAAGCACGGGCCACAGCTCATGCCAAGCAAATGGAGATGGGAAAAGAAAAGAGAGTGGCGCTGGCGCATCGCGTCGCTGGGACGTTCAAGAAAAAAGAATACCAGGCACCAGTACAACAAAAGAAGGGCGAACAAATATGCTATCGATGTGGCATTGAATTCCCGCATGTTGGTGCCTGCCCAGCAATGGGCCAGAAGTGCAGAAAGTGCAACAGGGACAATCACTTTGCAAGCTTGTGCATGAGCAGACAAGGCAGAAGTGAGAGAGGCAGAGCAATAAGACCACGGATGACCAGCAACAGATATGCACGACACATGGAAACGGCCAATCGTAGCTCCTCTGACGAGTCCGAAGAGACGGCAACACCAGTGAATGAGGCGAGACTATATCTAATGTCAGATGAGCCCAAAGAAGACACAAGGTCGGAGCACATTCAGCTGGTGGAGAAGCAGCAAATAAAGAAAACCGCCACCGTGGACATCGGTGTCGGGAGCCACCAAGCCAAGTTTGTGCTAGACAGCGGAGCAACATGCAACATCATGTGCATGTCAGAATACAGGAAAATGAAAGTGAAGCCATCGCTGTCACCGTCAACCGTAGACGTGTTCACGTGGGGCTCCAAAAGACCGGTAGAAAACATAGGAAAATTTACAGAGACTCTAACATACAAAGGCAGGTCATACAAAGAAGAAATACACGTGCTAAAAGGTGACATCCCAGCACCATGCCTGCTAAGCAATGTAACAGCGCAAGTGATGGGGTTGCTAGCTATGACGTATCACATGTCGGAAAAGGAGAACATTCTACAGAATACCCAGCAATACTGAAAGGTCTCGGAAAGTTGAAAGGAAAGCAGATAACGCTACATATAAATGAAGCAATCATGCCGGTGGCCCAACATCACAGACGAGTACCCATCCACCTACAGCCACAAGTTGAAGAAGAAATCAACAGTCTCCTGGCGCAAGACATAATTGAGCCTGCTGAAGGGCCGACGCCCTGGGTGTCTCCGATAGTGGCAGTCCCAAAGAAGAACACTTCAAAGATCCGCATCTGCGTAGACATGAGGATCCCAAACACAGCAATCGCGAGAGAGCGTCACCCGGGACCACACCTAAGCGACATGATCAGCTGTCTCACTGGAGCCTGCCAATTTTCGAAGCTGGACCTGTGCAAAGGGTACCACCAACTAGAACTAGACCACCAGTCCAGGTACATCACAACATTCTCCACGCACTTGGGCCTGTTTAGATACAAGAGACTGAGCTTCGGAATCTCATCGGCTGCGGAAATATTCCAAGAGACAATAAGGCAGGTGATAAGGCCGGTACAGAACAGCCTAAACTATAGTGATGACATCTTAGTGTTTGGAAAAACAGACCAAGAACATGACACTGCGCTGCGTCAAGTGTGCACACAACTGGAACAAGCAGGACTAACGTTGAATGGAGACAAATGCGAGCTGGGAAGAAAGGAATTGGTGTTTTTCGGACACATTTTCTCCAAACAAGGAATGAGGCCAGATCCCAGCAAAGTAGAGACACTGAAAAACGCGAATCCTCCGACGGACGTCGCAGAAGTAAGATCATTTCTAGGACTTGCCAGCTACTGCACCAGATACATACAGGATTTCGCCACAGTAAGCACACCACTAAGAGAACTGACCAAACAAGGACAGAAGTTCATGTGGTCACCGGAGTGCGACAGGGCATTCGAGGAAATCAGACATGCGGTGATGACCGTGGAACATCTTGCTTATTTTGACCCCATGCTCTGCACTGAGCTGACTGTGGATGCCAGCCCAGTAGGACTAGGAGCGATACTAGCGCAGCATCTGCCAGGGAGAGATTCACCAAGGAAAATTGTCGCGTACGCAAGCAAAAGCTTGACAGAGATTGAGAGGGCATACTCGCAACCGGAAAAGGAAAGCCTAGCGGTGGTATGGGCGTGTGAACATTATCACATGTTCATCTACGGGAAGCCATTCACCATCACAACTGACCACCAAGCGCTGGTAACAATCTATGGCAGCCCGTCGGCCAAAATGCCACCCAGGATTGAGCGCTGGGGCATAAGGCTGATGGAATACGATTTCAAGATTGTGCACAAGCCCGGGAAAGAGCACAATCCGGCAGACTACATATCGAGACACCCATTGCCGCAGGCACAAGAGAAGAAATCGATGGCAGAAGAGTACCTCAACTTCGTGCTAAAACAAAACACACCGGCACCGATAACAGTAGTGGAGCTAAAAAACGAGACCAAGGAGGATGCCACGTTGCAAATGGCCATGGAGACAATGAGAAAGCAAAGATGGAAACACATCAATAATAATTGCACCTGGGGAGAAGGAGTACGCAAAGAAGAAATGCTTGCCCTAAAGAAGATAAACGAAGAACTGTCAGAAACAGCAACAGGAATAATGATGCGAGGAACAAGAATAGTGATACCACGCTCACTGAGGCGACAACTGGTCGATCTGGCTCATGAGTCACACCGAGGAATAGTAGCGACAAAGAAACTACTAAGGGAGAAAGTATGGTTCCCTGGTTTAGACCGCATGGTGGAAGACACAATTGCGACATGCCACCTCTGCCAAATGACAGGACCACCACCAAAACATGAACCATTACAAATGTCAGAACTCCCAAGAGCGGTGTGGACAACACTAGCGGCTGATTTCTTTGGGCCACTAGACACAGGCAGCTATCTGCTTGTGGTCATTGATGAATACTCGCGATTCCCCATCGTGCGACAGGTATCATCGACGTCAGCGACAGCAACCTTACCGATACTAGATGACATCTTTGCGGCCTGGGGCTCACCAGAAACACTGAAAACAGACAACGGGCCCCCATTCTCAGGAGAAGAATTCCGAAAATTCATGGCCTACCTGGGAATAAACCACAGGAAGGTAACTCCATTGTGGCCGCAAGCGAATGGAATGGTGGAGAGGTTCATGGGGAACATCAAAAAGGCGGTTCAAAGGGCGAAGTTGGCGCAGATATCAATTGGCCAGGCTCTATGCCAGGTGCTAAGTGACTATAGAAACAAGCCCCATAACTCCACCGGAAAATGCCCTGCAGAGCTAGTACTGGGAAGGACAAGCAGAACAAGACTGCCACAAGTAGAAGCAACTATGACACCAGAACACAGCAGCATTGAGGCAAGAGACAAGGAGGCTAAAGAAAAAATGAAAAGATACGCAGATGCTAGGCGACACGCCGTCTCGTCGCACCTGAAAGAAGGGGACACTGTGGTAGTGCGTCAACGACAACAAAGGAAGTCTGACAGTACGTTCTCAACAGACCCGCTAACAGTAACTCAAGTGAAAGGCCCAATGATCACAGCGGAGTCAGAACACCGAAGGATAACACGGAACAGCTCACACTTCAAAGGACTGAAGGAGAAGAATGAAGAAGACCAAGAAAAGGACACAGCAGAAAGAGAATGGTCGGAACACGAGAGAAAGGGAACACATAATGGGGAGGAGCCATCAGAAGAGCAACAGACGGAGGTTTGCCCAAAAAGAGTAAGCAGACGGCTGAAAAGACTAATAGAAGAAATGTAACGATGGGAGACGCATTCATCTCTATCTTATCTGTTCTTACCTCTATCGACACACCTCTGTGTTTCAACTGCTCGTCATTTCTTTGTGACAAAAGGGGGAGATGTAGTGACCTGGAGACGGGCACTAGGACCCAGAGTGGACAGTGGGGACAAAGGAAACCGGACACCACATCCGGTCAGGGTGTGGGGACACGGGGGCAGTACCGAAGAGCAGGGGAAGAGGATACACGTGTGTGGGCAAGGGAGCAGAGAGAGAATAAAGAAAACCAAACGTCTTACCTGTGTCCTGCGTACGTCTGTGGGGGACAGCGGGGACACGACAAGTGGCAAAGATCCTGAATGATAGGGACAGAGACACACTTTTCCGTAAAGCAAAGGAAAAAGCGCCACTCTTGTACGAAAATTCGAAAGTTTCTCTGTTTCCGGATTACACGGTACAGGTGCAAAGGCAACAGGAGGCGTTCTATGGGGTCAAGCAACACTTGCAACAACTTAACCTGCGATATGCACTAATTTTCCCAGCTAAACTGAAAGTGCTGCACGATAATGCTAGCCACTTCTTTGAAGATGTGGAAACAGCGTGGATGTGGATAGAGGTGAATTTTCCGAACCTGGCGATCCTGGATGAACATCGACAACCGCGAAGACCAAGCCAATGCCGCAGGCGCATGGGACCGCAGAACACGCAGAACCTGAAGACGCAGGACGAGAGCGTGCCTACACTTGAGAGGAAAATTGAAAGCAGAAGAGTGGCTCTGAAAGCAGCTGCAGCATGGAGAACACTGAGGGTGACCAGCGGGCGTGAATCGTTGTCGGAAGGTGCGCCGGCAACGGACTCGGAGGACAGTAAGCCACTGTTTCCATCCTTGACACTGCAGACCGCCAGGGAATTGGAGGACTAAACATACTGATAGGGCAGAGCATGAATATGCATGTAGTGCACTTGCGGTGGCGAGTGAGGGGTTGAGCGGTCGAAAGCCAGAGACACTGTCAACTCACACGAGTTGAAGGCGTACGAAGAAAGATGGAGGTGACTGGTAATTGTATTGGCATGGTTGCTCCAATTTGCATTGTATAATATATTCTATGGTGGGGGTGTGCCCAGGGCCTGGGAAGCAGTCCCATTTCTCCCCCTTTGTTTTTTCTCATTCCATTTATTTCCTGTTTTCTGCAAGGTCTGCTTTGTCCTTCTGATTTTACTTTTGCAACTACTATAGTGTAATTACGGAAATGCAGCTGTCTGGTACAACACGGAGGTGCTGGCACTGGGCAAAATCGTCTGCGGCTGGCGTACCATCTTCCCCCTTTGCGAAAGCTGAACGCGAGTTTCGGCTGTTGTTGTTGGTAGCAGCTGTCTGGTCAAGCACAGTTTTGGGGTTGAACCTTCGAATTGGGGCAGTTAGAATGTTAAGTATAGCAGTTACAAGGGAATACTTGAGTGCACAGGACAGATTACGCAGAAAACCAGAGACAGGACACACAAGAAAATACTACACATTGCAGGTAGGATGAATGGAGACGAGAGCATCATATAAATTTCTCACGTGGAATGTGAGAGGGATGGGCTCCCTACACAAGAGATACCGCATTCATGCACAGCTTGGTAGTAGGAAGGCACATATAGTTCTCCTTCAAGAGACTCATTTGAACAGCAGTGAGGTGAGCAAACTGAAGTTTGTGGAGTATTGCTGTTACAGTTTGACCTAAAAGTGTGAATCAATACCTGTAAATCAATCACCTCTTGCAGCATCATCTCTGTGCAACCAGTCAGCGAACTTGAGTCATGTGTCGCCGCACAAAGAAGATGAAGTAGACTGCTCGCACAACTGCTTTCCTTGCTCCTGAACATTAACTTTAGGAACACTTGGGGTAGCCGCAATTCTGTGCACTAATGGTTCCTTTTAAAAAATACATAGCTGTAAAGTTTTAGGTTTGCATATATGGTTGCGATAATTATTTATAATGCATTATGCATCTGCGTGATGATTGGCGGTCTCACGTGTGCATGTAGCTTTCCATTTGAAGCAATTGTAATGAGGGGCTGGGAAGCTAAAGTGGGACTCAGAGGGGAGGAGACAGAAAGAGCGGCCGACGACGGAGGGGGCAAGCAGCGCTGAGGAATGTGATGGGTGGACGGGACAAGTGCCCTCTGAAAACAGCAAATGTGACAAGATAAGGACAAGATTTACATGGCTGTTTACAGAAACGGTACGAAGAGCATCAACACTACAAAGAAACAAAAGGGAATCTTCCCAAAACACAGGCTGAGAGAAACTGAATAAATAGTGCACATACATGAACTGAAATAGGCAAAAGTGAAAGGATCCAAGAAATAGAGCACTGCTCTGTGGCAGGGAGCAAAAAACAAGAAAGAGGGGAAAAAACACAGATTACCCACATAGAAACAAGCTTTTGGGAAGGACATATGAAGAAATGAATCAAAAGCAATGGGCTGGCTGTAAGACCACAGAGTGGATACAGCATGCACTGCCTACGTGAGACCTAAAAAAGAATTTCCAATAAGCTATGAATCTATTCCTTCTTGTAGAGAATCTGGGCCGTTCTTGTGGAGAATCAGGACTAGTCTGGCCATTTGTCTCATCTGGCATTTCTCCAGGGTGGGCTAGGCCGGTTTTTGACATTCCATGTGCACCACGTGTCATTCCCTGCAGCTCCCCAGATTTTATTGTAACTGGCAAAGTATAAGCCGAGACGGCAAGGGAGGAAGGAAAGAGACATGTGGGAAAGAGAGAGGAAGGAAAAACAACAGATGGCAAAATAGACAGACGAAGTCTGACCTTTTCATTTTTTGGGGATAATCCATGCAGCTTGTGTGATCTTTTTGTACAATTGTTTAGGTGTGAATATAACAAGGGTATTTTTAGTACTTTTGAGAAAGTGTTTAGATATACCTGTTCACAGTGGCAAGGAAGGTAAAAAAATCATATTTTATTTTGGTCTGTCTGTTGGGAGATCTCGCTAGCATTGCCAGAGTAGTGCATAATATTAACAAAAGATGCTGTCAGGAAATGTATACATATCAAGCAAGGTTAATTAAACATTTCACTATTAGAATAAGTCTTTGTTGCATTTCATTGATGCTTAACTATGCATGCTGGGAATTTTTGTAATAATGCTATGTGCTCTCTCTGGTGTATATCTGACACCCAGTCCTGATGAATTACACCCCAATGACCTAAACCAGCCATGTTGCACAACAATTGTGGAAGACTCACATACAATACTATACTGAATCTGAGAGATACTGTCCTGATAAAATATACTACAACCAGTGCTGGAAGGTAGTGAGATCGGGCCGAATCCCAGTTCCAGCAGCTATATCTGGCCAGATAGGGGATCCGGCCGACCCAGTGAAATATGCTGAATTTGCCCAGATGTCCTTTTTTGACACCGGGACACAGTTTAGCAGCACATGCATGTTGTCTGCATTCTATTCAGAACAGCAATGCGAAGGCAGCAAGTGGGCTTTCTTATTTATAATTCCAGCTGGGCCCAAAATAAAGGCCTTATTTAAAGGGACATCAGACCTTTTTTTGTTAAAGTATCGCACTGCCTGGAAGCCATCTGGAGCCTAACACCTAGATGCCAATGCAATGGAAGGAAACAAAGGCACGCATCTTATCGTTTCACAAGTACTTTAGAAAAAATGTGACTTGGAGGCAGGTTTTATACTTCAATCCCCTTATGTAACAGATGTGCATGCAGTGTAAGAATGCAATATTTATCTGTGTGTATGAGTAATTACACAAATAATGATTTAAATAGCATGTACTAATTTATTTTTTATTTTATTATTTTATAGCTCTACTCATCCCACTGTAAGGTGTCAGCAAACTTTGTATTACCCACATGGGCACAATAAATCATACAAGTGTGTAAATCAATGTATAGGAAATGTTGCACAAGACAGCTAGGGTTACAAGGTGTAGAAATTACGCATCATGCATAATTGTAGACATTATATGTTAAGAGTGAATGGTCGGGAGAAACAAAGCCAGGATATCAAACGTAATGCAGTAAATGGGGTCGTCTGTACTAACAAGACTTTATAACTTCCCAAAGAAATCCTTCTATGCAATCTTAGAATAACAACAGTTTGAGAAAAACAACAATAAGGATCTAAACCCATGACTTATGTTTTGTTTGCAGTTCCTTGATGCCGTAAATAGATCACTATCCTATATAAAAGGATAGCAAGTCATGATTTGGAAGTAACAAAATTATCTCAGTGTCAAAAGCAGTAGTCCACTTACCTGTCTACATATATTGCAAATCTGTGATCTCTATGGTACGCTATGTGCTTTGTAGAAGGCACATTAACCTGCTATGCTACTTTATGAGTCAAAACTGTGACTTGACCAAAATCAGAACTCTCCCAGTATTAACCACCAGAGTAATATTATAAACCCTCAAAAGTGCTGGCCACCCATATATCTCTGCAGCAAAGTCTTAGCCCTGTAAGATATTTTAAAATGCAGCCTCTTTGTGACCTATTAAGTAAGCTAGAACAGATGTACTGTCATATTTGTTCTTGTTGGCAATTTCATTGCAACTGATTTTTTTTAAAGTAAATGTATAGGTTGACTGACAGACTCTGCTTTTGAGTCTCCATCTCGGGTGACTCCACCCCCTTTCCTCTGCCAAACCTTCACCTTCAATTTATGGGTTCTCAGAGTGATTTCTTTCCAATTCCAGCACTAATTGCAGCCTAGGAATATCTATGAATTTTCTCCAGTGATGAGCTGTGTGACTACTGACAATATTAGTCTTTCAAAATTGCGTTGATGTTTTAGAACATATGACTTTAAATTCTGTCTTTTGTACATAGAGGCACAGTCTCGCAGCAGATAAGAGCCCACAGTATGATGCATAATGCCAGTTTATTCACTAATTATCAGTCCCAGTCTCAGATTGTGGTCTCCATTTTATAACACTTGCTTAGTTAGTACTCGTTCCCTGTGTCTGTAAAAGCCTGTTGGTCGGGACGTTAAATTTGCACTGAGCATGTTTGAGGACAGCAGAAGGAAAGCAGGTGAAACGTTCCCTGCCTGGTTGTTCCTCCAACTTTGACCCATGTCAGCAGCCACAAAAGTGCCCCAACGAGTGTGGAGCCTCAGCAGCGTGTCCGCAATCCGCCAGTATGTGCTAAGCACATCACTGATTGACTGCCCGGACAGTGGAAAAGGACCAGCCATGCTGCCTATTTTCTGCCAGGGTGAAGACCGTCTCACCAATAAAAAAGGAAGTGCACTTGTAAGTGCCTTGTACTCTAAATGGAGAATACTAATGTACTGCTACTCAGACGAAAAGAGTATTACGTTCAGCCAAGTTGAAGAAATTGACTATGTCGAGGAAGTCATCATATTCTAACCCGAGAGATATAGAGAATGGGTCACAGGCTCAGACCATATCAAGTTTGGCTGTGTCCATATGCCATTTAGTTCTGCAGCATTTTTATGGTTAAAATCTCTTTATTGTTATTAGTACACAGAAAATGCATCATAACCATGAGCTCAGAGTGCTCACCGTCTGCAGTATAGATATGAATAAATAGAACATTCCCCAAACTCCCCCCTCCCCCTGGGAACCACAGTACTAGAAAGTGTGATAAAAAATGTGGTCTCTCGTGTCTAAGCGTGTCTCTTTAATTAGTAACCTCCTGATTGGAATCAACAGAAGGCTTCGTTAGTCAGAGCAGTTGGAGATATATGGGGCACGTGAGTTCACGAAATTCTGAGGATAGCAAGACAATAAAGGGACGCCAGAGCTCAGAATATGAAGTCCTTGTGCTGTGAGGGTGAGCATCTCCATTCCCAGTATATACCAGAGGTGGTGGTGATGGAGCAAGGACTCGTAAAAGAGACTTGCTCGGAACCAATCCTTTCGTTTAACTCATTAACGATTTACTAACAACGTGTTTGTAATTAATAATTTGTATTTAGAAACAGAACGCGGGACAGTGAAGCTTGCCTATGTGTTTACTAACTGCAATAACATGAACGAAGGACTAGAACGCACTTTAACAAGGGATCTTTTCTGCGCATGCGTCTGCTGCATCTACGTAGTATGAGGTACTAATGCTTGGAGGGAAAATCTTGCGCCTGCGCAATAGACAATAAAATGGCCGCTTGAAAGCTCACATGCATGGCACCTGCTTGGTTGAATTAGAAAATAAGTTTTATACTAACGCAAATGCAGAAAGGGTAATATTAAATAGAATGGGTTAGAGTAGAGGTTGGTGGTATACAGTGAAACCATTTATTTTTGAAAATAACATCTCTTCTTTTGACTTTATTATTAGTGCGCATTTGGGCACTCTATATTTGTCTGAATCGAGCTGACTGACTTGACCCTACGCTTGCGTACTGGCGAGAAATACGAAAAGATGACTAAGGACTTGTCACGCGTCCAAGGCCAGCGAAGATGTGCCCTGGGAACATGAGGGTGAAGAGTTCATATGAAGGAGCTTTATTCATAATATCGCAACATTTTGTATTAATAAAGTTTGGCGATGTATGGGAAAGGAAAAGATTTAATAAAGTTTGAGGGGAGGGGTTTGAAACAATGGTTTAATGAAATAAGTGAAAAGTAAGTAAGGTGTGATGGTCATCCCCCCTTGCCTGACCAATCAGAAGTTAGCGTTTTACAATATTGAAACATTAATGGGTGGTACTCGGTAATGAAAAGGTATAATTGAGGTAGTTTTAGTTAGTTAGGGAAGCGCGCTTATTGGGAGCTGACACAGAGCTTTACGGGAGCACAGAAGCAGAGCTCGGGATGCTGTCGGTGCTGGGGGTGGTGCTGAAGCTGTGAGACGCTGATGAAGAAAATACAATGCAGAATCATCTATTTAATTTAATTGGGTTAGAAAGAAGAGAGTGTCAGAGAGGGGTGCGACGGAGTCGTCGGTATCTAGAGAGGTGAAGTATCCTGTCCTGATTCTTGTTCTGATGTCTTTGTCTCCTGATCTATCCCGGGGGACCCTTACCAGCCCTTTGGCCAGGGGGTTGGCCTTCACACCATACTTGGTAATTATAAATTAATCGTATTGATAGATGCTCTTCTCTCTCTGTCCTCTTCTTTCTGAGCATAGTTATTTGTGTGGATCTGAATTGCTATTTGCCTATTGAAACTTGATTGAATTGACACTTGCGAATGAGGGTGTTTGTACTGAAACGTTTGAGATGGTTCACACGCAAATAATTTAGATAAAGATTTTAAAACTTCCTGAGTCTGTGATTATTTAATTGAATCAAGAAATGTTTAAAAAGTTATGTCAATTATCACCATCAACTAGTTCCAACTAATGGTCCATTGACCAGAGGAAAGAACTATTTGATCAGTGAAAAGGTTTAGTTAGGGAAAGAAAATAACTAGAGCTTGAAGTATGAAAATCATAAACTAAGTTCCAGCGGTCTACTTGCTGTTTAGTGGAAGTAAGTTGTATGGGCCCAGGTGAGTATATGGTAGTGGAGTATCTGCTGCTAGTACGCCGCTGGATCAGTTTTCTGGTAGCAGAGTTGTGGTTGTTAGTGACTAGTTTGGTGATAAGTATAGATTATTGATTTATGTTTAACAAAAAGAGTTAGCGTCCTGTTTTATGTCGTCTGGAAAATTCCCGGGGAATGAATAGCGGGTGGCGATAGAAACCACACTGCAGTGAGGTTACTCGTCTGTTGGAATAACACTGAGAAGCTAGGTAGGGCTGGCAGTGTTAAAGTAGGAACTATTTTCTGTGAAAGGTGAGAGAGTGATTGATAGCAAAGAAGTTCGCTAATGAAACTTTAGGCGTTATATCACCTAGAAAGGGTAATCCTGAAGGAGTAGCAGGTTCTTCCAAGCTAGATTGATAGCAAAAGGAGTTATCTGGTGAAACTTTGGTCTCAGATTTCCCAAACGGGTGACACCAGAGGAATAGCAGGTTCTCTGGAGCTTATATGAAGGGTAAGCGGAAGGGTTTTACTCGCAGTGAAAAGAAATAAACTATCCTTTGATTTTAGCGGAACAGACAGAGTAGCGAATGTTTTTATGTCGTTAATAACAAAGGATTTTAAAGAAATTTTTATTGAAGAAATACGTTTTCGTGTTACCTTGTAAAGGGAGGGTCAGTTGCCGGAGTGGTACTGACGTCACAGTGAGCCGCGCTGGGATTGGTAGAAACAGCGGGCGTGTGACAGGAGCAGCTTTGTAAAGGAGGGGTCAGTAGTAAGGAGTAGAACTGATGTCAGGAAAAGGCCATGCTGGCATTGGTCGAATCACGAGTGTAAGTCTGATTTGATTGGATAGCTCATTAGAAACCGCGCTAGGATTGGTGAAGAGAAAAAATGTATGAGGGATTTTGATTTGACTGTCAGTGCCAGGCGTACAGGCAGAAGATTTCAAGGGTTTGCAGAATACAATTTCCTACATCGTTCTTCAAGAATGTCTGGAGAGAAAAGAAAAATGTCATTTCTAAAGAAAATTAAGAATTTCTTTGTAAAGGATAATCCTGTGTTGACTAGAGAGGGAATTCCTATTCCGCCACCGAAGACACCAGCATCTTTTATGATGATGGAAAGAGGATATCATACCTGTGTGCGTTTGGAGAATTGGATAGAATATACGAAGGATGATGGTGTGCTAGCATTTCCTTAAGATGGTACGTTTAATGGGAGGATTCTTCAGAATTTGAGATTGAAAATGAATGATTTGGAACCTAGACCTAGGTTAACTCAATATGAGGCTTTGGAAGAATGGGAGACTGAGTCATATGAACGGGAGAAATGCAGAGGTGGAAGATATAGAGGATTCTTTCCCAGACACTTGCATGAGTCACGTGAAGGGCAGATGAAACAATGGAGGAGAGCTATGGTATCAGAAGGGTTATATCCAGTGTTGATGGCTGAGGAACAGTCTGGAGGAAAGTGTAAGGAGAAAACGAAACATATGAACTCAGCAGGATATGGTGAATCAGATGACGAGTTGTTAGAGGATATTTTAATTAAAAATCCACCACCGTATCAAGAAGCAGCTAGTAAGGTTACCCTGAGTTCACCAGTTATGGGAATACCATTAACCCCACAGATTTTACATGAGACATCATACAACAGAGTGTTGCAGGATAGTGAAAGAGATGTTTTAAACAAAACTAGAGAAGAACTAGTTCAGAAGATAAGTCAATTAAATTTGAACACTGAAGCTTTGACAGTGCCAGTGACCATTGGTCCGGTAATCCCATTGTATGGAGATAATAAGATTTGCCAGAAACCACAATCTGTGACAATTCCATTAAATAGTCCTAGAAAAGAAATAATAATTACAGATGATCAGGTCAGCGAAAGTGAGTCAATTATTTCACTAATGGATCTCCCAAATGTGGAACCTTTAATGGAAACTCCAAAGAGAGTTACGCCCATGAATTTGAGAGAAAGAAGACCTTTGGTTCATACTGGAACTGGAGGTGCAACAGTAGTTACCTCTGAAGAAATAGAAAGATGGGCACAGGAAAGAGATAATCAGAACCCGACACCAAGAATGTTAGACATCAGCAGATTGAAAGTGGAATTGGAAGAGATGATGACAGGATGTGTGGGCACAGAAAGATTGAATGCTTACAATGATGAGGAATTATTATTTTTATGTAAGAGTATAACTAGGAGAGCAAGAGTATTTCATGAGAGATTGACTGAAGTTGCTTCAGAGATTGGAATAGACATAGGAAAATCAAAGTTGTTGCAGAAACCATATTGAGTGGACTTTACTGATAAAGATTTAGAAAGTGTAAATGGTTCTGGAAAGAGATTACAGATAAAAGAATTAATGAACATTTTACGAAAATGGGGAGACATTGATAAATGGAGAATTAGATGGATAAGAAAGAAAGAGGAATTACAAGCGAGAGAAGCAGCAGCTGCATTTCCAGTAAGAGAATCAAGCAAAGTGGAAAAATTGTGTCCAATGAGAGAGGTTCCTGGAGGTGGATATGTTCATGTTCCTTGGAGTAGACAAGATATTTTGTCATTTACAAATGATTTTCCAAAGCTGAGAGAAAAACCAGTTGAATGGTACAAACAGGTAGCAAGATTTGTGAAGGTTTCAAAGGTTTTATTGAAAGACTTGAATGGTCTATTTGATATAGTGGTACCTGCTGATTTATGGACAGAATGCAAAATTACAATTGATTGGCCTAATGAGGAGTACGCTAGAGATGCAAAGACAGGGGCGCCCTCGGAGGAGGTGATGAAAAAGTATCACCAAGTGATTACGTATTTGAAAGGGAAAATCCCTCCTAAAGAAACAGATTGGGTAAATATAGATAGAACAACCCAAGAACCAAATGAATCTGTACATGCATATTATGAAAGGTTGTTGCAGGTGTTTAAGCAATATAGTGGTTTTGAGAATATCGGTGATAAGGATATGGGACATTTTGTGTATCGGTTTGTATATGGTTTAAAACCAGAAATCAGTCAGATGATACAACAACACATGTTGTGTTGGCAAAGCAAGACAGTGGATGAGATTTTAAAGTATGCAAAATATTGCGGAGATGACATTGAAGCCAGGCATAGGAAACTAAAAGAGAAAATGATGTGGGCACAAGTTAAATTGGCAGAACAGCAAGAAGAGAAAGCAAATGACCAAAATAATAATCAAGTGAAAGAACAGAATCAGAATAATCAAGGAGCGAATGGTAATAAATATAAGGGACGAATGGACAGAGAAGAAGCTAAAAAGAAGTTTCCTTGTCATGCGTGCGGAAAGCTTGGACGCTGGAAGAACGAGTGTAAGAGTACTCAGAATAATAAGAGTAATAATGGGCCAAATCAAAATTTAATCCCACAGATGCAGAATGAAGTACTTATGAATCAGCAGCAGCAGGTAGTTACTCCACAATATCAAGTGCCACCAGCTCCTATGCCAAATTTTGTGAATCATCAAAGTTTCAGTGTGAACACCGTATTTCAAGGAGAAAGTGGTAAGAATAATAGAACAATTACACAATATTTTTTACAGAATGATGAAGAACATTCAGATGCCGCACAATGATGGTGCCTGAGGGGGGAGGAAGAGGAGTGCGTGCTTGGTGCATCCTTGCCGGTAGATCAGTCAGGTCCATTTGTTGATGGGAGAGTAGAAGGTAAAGACATTACTTTCCTATTGGATACTGGTGCTACCAGGTCTACTGTGAGAACAGCAGACATCCCAAACCTACCCCTCTCGGGAGAATCAATCCAAGTTGTAGGCGTGTCAAACCAACAGATTAGAACCCCAATTACCAAACCAATGGAGGTGCACATTGGGAATTTTAAGGAAATGCATCGGTTCGTGGTTTGTGATTCCAGTCCTGTAAATTTGTTGGGAAGAGATCTTTTGTGCAAGATGAATTGCACGATCTATTGTACACCGGATGGTGTTGCTTTCCAAACCCCTGATGAAGACGTGGTGTACAAGATGATGTTAGCCAAACAGGGAACATAAGTAGATGAAATGTTTTCACTAATAACTGAGAATGAATTACCAGAAGAGTTGAGAACCACAGTTAATCCAGAAGTGTGGGATTTTACAGGAAAAGACATTGGGCTAATGACAAATATAGACCCAGTTAAAGTGACAGTGAAAGAAGGTGCAGTGTATCCAAACACCCGACAGTACAAAATGAGTCCAGAAGTAAAAGCAGGAATTATTCTGGAAATTGAAAAAATGGTTAAGCAAGGTATTTTAAAAGAAGTGATGGGTAGTCCCTGCAATTCGCCAATAATGGGACTGAAAAAGCCTAGCGGAAAGTACAGAATAGTGCAAGATTTTCGGAAATAAATAAAATTGTAGTGCCATGTTGTCCAATAGTGCCAAATCCAGCAGTGATCCTTTATCAGATCCCTTGGAACGCAGGTTGGTTTACAGTAATTGATTTATGCCAAGCGTTCTTTTCTATTCCCTTGCACCCAGACAGCCAGTATCTTTTTACGTTTAAGTTTGAAGATCATATTTACGCATGGTGTCGAGTTCCTCAAGGGTACACAGAGAGTCCTTCAATCTTTAATCAGATTTTGAAAAAGTGGCTAGAATCATTGGTTATGCCTGGAAAATCTGTTTTGTTCCAGTACATTGATGACCTATTGGTGGCATCAAAAACACGAGAAGATTGTGTCACAGACACAATTGCATTACTGAACCATTTGGCCGAAGGAGGACACAAGGAGTCTCCAGAGAAGTTACAATTCTGTCAACGAGAAGTTAGATACTTAGGGCATAAAATAGAAAGAGGAGTTAGAAAAGTGACACCGGAAAGAATAAAAATAATCAAAGAAATACAATTGCCGCAGACTCAAAAAGAAATGAGAATGTTTCTAGGAGTGGTTAGATACTGTAGGCAATGGATTAATGGTTTTTCGATGTTAGCAAAGCCATTAATACAGATGATCCGGAAAAAAGCAAAAGATCCGATTGATTGGAATGATGACTTCATAGAGGCATTTGTGAAACTAAGAAACTGTTTGTGTGAGGCTCCTGCTTTGGGTATGCCTGATTATTCAAAAGACTTTGCATTGTTTTGCTGTGAAAGAGAAAATTGTGCACTTTCAGTCTTAACACAGAGACATGGATTGAGTCGACGTCCAGTGGCATATTTTTCAGCTACATTGGACCCAGAGGCTTCAGCATTACCTGGCTGCTTAAAAGCAGTAGCTGCTACTAGTATGAGTCTGGAGCAAAGTGAGTCGATAGTGATGGGACATCCGGTAAAGGTATTCCTTCCACACTCAGTTGAGATTCTTTTGACAAGAACAAGGACACAGCATCTCACCCCTAGTCGATTGACTAAGTATGAAAGAGTGATTTTGGGAGCTGAGAACGTGACTGTGATAAGGTGTACGATCATGAACCCAGCTACCTTACTGCCAGACCCCTGCGATGAAGAAGTGAGAGATGAGAGTGATCATGATTGTTTGGACGTGACTGAGTTATGCACGAAGCCCCGGCATGACATAAAGGAGACACCTTTGAAAGAGGCTGACCATGAGTTATTTGTAGATGGTTCCTGCCTTAGAACACAAGAAGGAGGATTAAGTGCTGCATATGCTGTTTGTAAAATATCTGGGGTAATTGAAGCATCCTGTTTGCCTGGGGTCAAGTCTGCACAAGTAGCTGAATTGGTCGCCTTAACAATGGCATGCAAAAAGGGGAAAAATTGGAGAGTAACCATATTTACAGACAGTCAATATGGGTTCGGGTTGTGCATGACTCCGGCCAGCTGTGGATGCAGAGGGGATTTCTGACTTCTTCAGGATCTCCTATCAGAAACAGCAAAAACGTAAAGGATTTGTTGGAAGCATTACAATTGCCAAAAGAGATAGCAGTTGTGAAATGTGCTGCACATCGGTCAGGAAATGACTATGTGACTGCTGGCAATAATTATGCTGATCAAGTGGCAAAATACTGTGCCAAAAATACAGTGGCCATAAACAGAAAAATTGAAACGGGTGAAACCAGATGCCAACTTATGTTTTTCTCAGTACCAGAAACATGGGATGAGATTAGACAATTGCAGGAAGAAGTTGAGGAAAAGGAAAAGGAAATTTGGATAAAGGCAGCCTGTGCAAAGAGACCACAAGATGAGGTATGGGTGTACTTAGATGGAAGACCAGTCATGCCAGATTGTTTGCTTTCAAAAATGGCAAGGGTATATCATGGAGCAACACACATAGGGAGAGACTCAATGATCAGGTTATTCAGACAGAGTTGGTACAATCTGAAGTTCAGGGTAGTCGCAGAGAGCCTTTGCCAATGATGCTTAACCTGTCAGCAGCAACATCCAGGTAGAAAGACAGTGGTAAGCTGGGAAAAGATTGGAAAGGCAGAAGGGCCCTTCACTAGATTACAGTTAGATTTTATTGAATTGCCCCCATGCAATGGACTGAAATATATACTTGTCATAGTATGCCTTTTCTCAAGATGGGTGGAAGCCTATCGCACTCGAAGAAATGACAGTCTTACAGTTGCAAAATTGTTGTTGAGGGAGTTGGTTCCGCGATTTGGTTTTCCAGTCACTTTGGAATCAGATAGAGGCCCTCATTTTAATAATGAAATAATTTGATTAATCTGTGCTGCATTTAACATTGAACAAAAACTGCACTGTGCTTACCGTCCAGAGGCTTCTGGAATTGTTGAGCAAATGAATGGCACAATCAAGTCGAGATTGGGAAAGGTGTGTGCATCCACAAAGCTGAAATGGCCAGATGCATTACCTCTTGTATTGATGGGTCTCAGAAGTATTCCAGACAGAAAAACAGGAATAAGCCCACATGAGATTCTCATGGGAAGAGCCATGAGACAGGCATTTATTCCTGGAAATAAACTAATGAGTATAACTGATGATCTGGTATTGGACTATTGCAAAGGATTGGCTGAAATGATGCGTTCTGTCTCTCACCAGGTTGGAGAAGACGCAGTCGAAAGACAGCCAGACCAAGCGCATGATTTGAATCCTGGAGATTGGGTGCTAGTGAAGAAACACGCAAGAAAGTCGTGCCTAGCACCAAGGTGGGACCAACCGCGGCAAGTCGTACTAGTCACTACCACAGCAGTGAAGTGTACAGGTTTGCCCAATTGGATTCATGCCAGCCATACCAGAAGAGTTCCAAGCCCATCAGAACAACAAGAGCAACCACTGACTGAGCAGGCTGAAGCGTCTGGAGTTGTAAACTGTGAGATTGAAGAATCTAGAGTAATAGATTCTGAAAGACAACCATATGACAAACAGCCAAGTACAAGTCAGGAAGACTGGATACCAGTGATTGAAATAATTGATGATGTTATTGAAACAAGAAGAAAAACAGAACTGAAAAGACAGGAAAGTAGTCAGGAAGAGACAGGGGAAGAAGAACACACTCAGGTGGAAAATAAAAAAGATTTACACGAACCTGAGGAGGGAAAAATAGAAGAACACGTTCAGGCAGAAGAAGAAAAGGTTTGAAGTAAGACCTGAACAGGGTCAGATAGAATTAGAAGAACAAGCTCAGGAAGAAGAAGAACAAAATACGGTAAGACCTGAGCAGGTGGAAGCAAGAGAAGGTACAAGCACAGAAAACAGAGAATCAGAACAGATTGTTCCTAGAATAAATGAAATAAAAAGAACTTTACAAGGAGATAAAGAAGGTGAAAACGCAGTGCAAATCAAAAGAGTCAGAAAGGGAGACATTTGGCCAACTGGAGTAAAGAAACTAAAATATCAGTTGAGAAAATCTGAAAAGATACCAGAATAAGTGAACGAAGTGACAAGTCAAACACAATCTAAACAAACTTTGGCAAAGATAACTCGAAGAAGTCCAAGATTGAGAAATTTAAACAGGAGATACAAGGCTCCTGAATGGACTTACGTTATACTCGAGGAATTTGAATCCCTAGATCTGACTGATGAAACAGAAGAAATTCATATTGTCCAGATTGATGAAAGCAAATTGAGGCCTCCTTAAAAACAAAAAGAAAAATAAAACTGACAAAGAAAAGATAAGAGAAAAGAAATTTTCTTAGGAGTGAAATGGCAGAAATTGAAGTGACCAAAAACCAAAATGCGGATTAAAAAGAAAGTGTTTTAGATTTTGTTTTTGTAGTATTTTATTAGTAGCATTAGTATTGTTATTCCTAACAGTAGGAGTACCTTTGTTAATGAAAACAAGTGACAAGAATAATACAGATATTAATGTTAAAGTAGATAGAATAAAAGAAAATGAAATAGAAATAGGGGTAGAAAATGAAGCAAACTATCATAATGAATCAGACTATAATACGTCTTCTAATGTGTTTATTAAATTGTTATTTCAATATGTTAGTACTATGGAAATTAATAATTGTTACGTGTGTACGAAGTTGCCCTCATCAGTATCAGAAGAAATGACGTATCACCATATACCTTTAACGTATGGTGTGTCATGCATTATTTTATGCTACAGGGAGACTTCAATATTTCTATTCAGATATAGATGTAGTATTTCCAGAATTACCTATTAGAAAGAATATGAATCCAGTAGCTAGTAGTAAAAATGCACAGTTTATGGGTGAGTTTTTCTTAACAATGAGTTCAATAGATTTAGTTCAGGCACATAAAGATAATCTAACATGTACATTAAGAAAAGAAGAAAAATAATTTTTGGATTTAGTAGAAGAAAGGAGACAGAATTTAATAAAGAAAGCAATTGAACAGAAAACCCATGTACCTCCATGGGTTGGGAAGGAGGGAATCTATGCTAGTGGCAAGGCTCATGCTGCGATGTCCCTGGATTTTGTGAAAAGAGGAAAATTCTGCCTCCATAGATTAAAGACAGAGTATAATAATAATTACATTGGTTCCAGTGAATGTGAACACAACTTCCTAATTTTAGGAGGGTGGGGACTAAAAGGGGGAACTGATCCTGTGTTTCCAGGAGTGTATTATGTCTGTGGGAATAATGCCTATTATAGGTTACCCGCAAGATGGTATGGGAGCTGCTACTTTGGAATAGTTTTTCCAAAAATGTATCATGTAGATAAAATCAGTGGAACCAATGGAAATTCTAATGGACTAACACGTAGAAGAAGAGCTAGTTTTTCTGAAATTGTAGGAGACACAGAAATGGTTGCAATTAGGTCTATGGTTTTACAGAACCGTCTTGCTCTTGATATAGTGTTAGCAAAAGAAGGTGCAGTCTGTGGCATGTTGAAAATTCAACATTTCTGCACTTATATTCCAGACAAGAGCAGAGAAATTAAAGGATATATTGAAAACATTACGAGAATGCATAAAGATTTGACCCAACTGGAGGTTGACAGTGTGTGGGGAAAACTAACAAAGAGCATAACATCAATAGGGAAATGGTTTCTTGATTGTGGGAAAAGTTTTCTAGGTAAAATAATAATACCGTTAGTTATGATAATAACAGTAGTGATGATAATAATGATTACATATAAGTGTTGTAGAAGAGGAAGGAAAGAAAAAGTACATTTTGAAAGAAAGGGAAAGGGACAGAAACGAAAAAGAAAATATGATGAAATACAGCTGGAAGAAATGAAAGGCAGATTGTTTAAGAAAATGAGGGATTTAGAAGGAAACAAATTGACTGATGAAAAATTGAGAAGAGAAATAGAGAAAACTGAGAAGTGCTAAAGTTGGTATCTGGGATGGGATGGAAAATTTTGTGATGGCTTAAGATGCCATCAGAGAGGAGATTGATGGAGCAAGTACTCGTAAAAGAGACTTGCTCGGAACCAATCCTTTCGTTTAACTCATTAACGATTTACTAACAACGTGTTTGTAATTAATCATTCGTATTTAGAAACAGACACGCGGGAGACTGAAGCTTGCCTATGTGTTTACTAACTGCAATAACATGAACGAAGGACTAGAACGCACTTTAACAAGGGATCTTTACTGCGCATGCGTCTGCTGCATCTACGTAGTATGACGTACTAATGCTTGGAGGGAAAATCTTGCGCCTGCGCAATAGACAATAAAATGGCCGCTTGAAAGCTCACATGGATGGCACCTGCTTGGTTAAATTAGAAAATAAGTTTTATACTAAGGCAAATGCAGAAAGGGTAATAATAAATAGAATGGGTTAGAGTAGAGGCTGGTGGTATACAGTGAAACCATTTATTTTTGAAAATAACATCTCTTCTTTTGACTTTATTATTAGTGCGCATTTGGGCCCTCTATATTTGTCTGAATCGAGCTGACTGTCTTGACCCTACGCATGCGTACTGGCGAGAAATACGAAAAGATGACTAAGGACTTGTCACGCGTCCAAGGCCAGCGAAGATGTGCCCTGGGAACATGAGGGTGAAGAGTTCATATGAAGGAGCTTTATTCATAATATCGCAACATTTTGTATTAATAAAGTTTGGAGATGTATGGGAAAGGAAAAGATTTAATAAAGTTTGAGGGGAGGGGTTTGAAACAATGGTTTAATGAAATAAGTGAAAAGTAAGTAAGGTGTGATGGTCATCCCCCTTGCCTGACCAATCAGAAGTTAGCGTTTTACAATATTGAAACATTAATGGGTGGTACTCGGTAATGAAAAGGTATAATTGAGGTAGCTTTAGTTAGTTAGGGAAGCGCGCTTATTGGGAGCTGACACAGAGCTTTACGGGAGCACAGAAGCAGAGCTCGGGATGCTGTCGGTGCTGGGGGTGGTGCTGAAGCTGTGAGACGCTGATGAAGAAAATCGAATGCAGAACCATCTATTTAATTTAATTGGGTTAGAAAGAAGATCGCGGAAGAACCACGAGGAGGAAGAGAGTGTCAGAGAGGGGTGCGATGCAGTCGTCGGTATCTAGAAAGGTGAAGTATCCTGTCCTGATTCCTGTCCTGAAGTCTTTGTCTCCTGATCTATCCCGAGGGACCATTACCAGCACTTTGGCCAGGGGGTTGGCCTTCACACCATACTTGGTAATTATAAATTCATCGTATTGATAGATGCTCTTCTCTCTCTGTCCTCTTCTTTCTGAGCATAGTTATTTGTGTGGATCTGAATTGCTATTTGCCTATTGAAACTTGATTGAATTGACACTCTTGCGAATGAGGGTGTTTGTACTGAAACGTTTGAGATGGTTCACACGCAAATAATTTAGATAAAGATTTTAAAACTTCCCGAGTCTGTGATTATTTCATTTAATCAAGAAATGTTTAAAAAGTTATGTCAATTATCACCATCAACTAGTTCCAACTAATGGTCCATTGACCAGAGGAAAGAACTATTTGATCAGTGAAAAGGTTTAGTTAGGGAAAGAAAATAACTAGATCTTGAAGTATGAAAATCATAAACTAAGTTCCAGCGGTCTACTTGCTGTTTAGTGGAAGTAAGTTGTGTGGGCCCAGGTGAGTATATGGTAGTGGAGTATCTGCTGCTAGTACGCCGCTGGATCAGTGGAACCAGCCCTGATAAGTAGGAACCTGTCCCATCCCCCAGTGTGTCAGGATGTTCTACAAGGCTGCTCCCAGGACCCATCCAATCTGTCACCCCCTATGGGATTTGAGTGGCAAGGTGAGAGCGTTGGGCAGCCTCGGCCCGTGAAGGTAAGAGCGGCGGGGCCAGGTGTGGGGGATTTTGACAGACAACAATGAGGGGAAATTAATTATTTATTTAATTTTCGCTCGTAGTGCTCTGTCGAAATCCCCGCCCCCACCCAGCCTCACTGCTCTTACCTGCACGGGCCACGTCTGGCGTTGGGCAACCTCAAAATTGTATAGGCAGGGAATTGAGGGAGATGAGTGTTTCGCACCTAAACACTCATCTCCCTCTTCCACTGTGTCATCCAGTAATTGTGTCCAGTAAGTGGTGAGTTTCGGGCAATCCCATAGTAATTGCAGTAAGGTGCCGGGGGAACCGAAGTTGTGCCAGCACTCCGGTTTACACGCGGGGTTGCCCCGGTGAAGCTGGACTGCCGTGAGATACCGGTACGTGGCGATCTTGGTGGCCATTTCAATACTGCCCGCTTTACGGGCTGTGTGCCACATACAGTAGTATATTTCCTCCCATTCCTTCTGGGTCAATGAGCGGCCCAGTTCCAATTCCCATCGTCGATGGCTTGTCGACTTGACCACCGGGGAGGGTGGGCACAAAAGTCCGTAGAGCTCGGTAATGAGGCGCCTATCTGATGCCTTAGTTATCAACCAATTTTCAAATGTGATGAGGGGGCATTGCGCTCTCGGGTGGAATGTAGAGTGCATCACCCAGTGCCGAATCTGGAGGTAGTGTAACCACTCAGGTTCAGGTATGGCATAGTTGGATTTGAGTTGTTCAAAGGGTATGGGACCCTCCTCATCAAATAGGTGCCCTATGGACCGGCGTCCAGCTTGCTGCCAGCATTGAAATGCAGTAGAATTTAGCCAAGAGGTGAAATCCTCATTGCTCACTATCGGCGTCAATGACGAAGGGAATGTAGTTAGACCTCCTCATTCGCTCACTTAGCCCCAGGCCTCTAGAGAAGTTTTGGTGATGGGGAGAGATAGAGGCTTCTTGGTCGGGCAGTCTTATGTAGAAAAGAGATTTTCCACAGGTGCTGTCCCACCACTACTTTATCCATGAACAGACAGTGCTTTTCAGATTCCTCTCAGAACAATTCCAGGAGGAACCGGAGTTGTGCTGCTTGGTAATAGCGTACAAGGTTTGGGATGCCCAGGCCACCCAAATTAGGGGGTCTGTAGCTCAGTTCCTTCTGCATGCAAGAGTGACTATCGACAACTGGCAGAGCCTGGAAGAGGAATAAGATCTTGGGCAGGATTGACATTTTCAGGACGGCAACCCGGCTCAGCCAGGAGAGACAATTTGAACTTCATCAGGCTAGGCCCATTTTAATCTGTTGATGTAAAGTCTTATATTTGAGGTATGCAGTTGCATGAGCAGTGGGGGGCAATTGTATACCCAGGTAGGGGATAGTTGCCATTGCTCATTGTATCGAGTAGCTATGGGAAAGAGCCAGTTGTGTAGCTGGCATAAGGGAGCGATTGAGGGCTTGGGATTTATGCACCATCACACGGTATCCCGCCTCTTGGCTGAAGGCCCCCAGTTCATTTAGAAAGGCTGGGAGTGAGGTGGAGGGCTCTTCAAGTGCCATTAAGACATCATCAGCATACAAACTAATGGTGTAGTCTTCCCCACCAAAAGTGATCCCTTTAATTCCCGGGTTAGCTCGTACTCACTGGGCAAGGGGCTCCATGTAGAACGCAAAAAGCTGAAGGTGAACGAGGGCACCACTGGCGCGTGCCTTTGCATATAGGAAACAGAGTTGATGTCTGCCCATTCACAGTTGCAACTGGGTGGGCGTAGTTGCTGAGGACCCACGAACAAAACTGCTCACCGTGTCCTAAGTGTTTAGGTGTAGCCTCTAGGTATGGCATTGGACCCAATCGAATGCCTTTTCAGCGTCGATACCCAGAAGTATTCGATCTCGCTTTGAGCGCTGGGTCTTGTCAATTAAATGTAGGATTCATTTCGTATTATCGCTACATTGGCGATGGGGAACAAAGCCCGCCTGGCCCGCATCAATGAGGCTCGGCAGAAGAGGACCTAAACGAGCTGCCAAAATACCTGTGAATAGCTTGATACCGATATTTAGAAGGAATATTGGTCTGTAAGAAGTGCAATGGTGCTTATCTTTGCCTGGTTTCAGGATGACAACAGTGGCAGCCTGTTAGAAATGGGGGTCTCTAGTTGGCAATGGTTTGCACCTTTGTCCAAGTAGGGGCCCTTCCTTCTAGTCAGCATAAGGGGGATACACTCCTGAAATAACCCCTGCTCACCCCCTTGGTAGCTTGGAACGAGCAGTCAAGCTAATCTCAGAGGCAGTGTGTGAAGCATTTGCACACAACCAACAGTAATACGTTGAAAACACTACAAAAGGACACCACACCAGTTTTAGAAAAATAACCAATATTTATCTGTGCAAACAAGACCAAAACTATAAGAGACCAATATACAGTAATCAAAAATAGGCACTTTGCAAGTATGACTTAAAAATGCAGTTTCTTCAAGTCGGTAGCTCTGTCCGGTGCTACTGCGGTGCTGAAAACAACAGAATCCAACAGTTACAGCCGATCGCGTTGGTGCGGCCCAGCGTTAGTGTCAGCAGACTCGTAAACAGTAACTTTGGTTCTGGCCAACCACGTCGGTGTGGGCCGCTAGTGACAACTGTCGTGGTTGCAATATGAAGCTTAGCGGTGTGGCATACAGTGCCCTCAAGTCGCGGTGCAGGCAGTGGCTCGGTTGATGGTCGTCCAGCAGCATTGGTGAGACCAGGGCTGCGGTGCGGAGTGAGGCGGTGCTCGTGGCGGTGCTGACACATCACGGTGCAAGCGACAGTGCCAGTTCATGGGAGCTGGCGTCAGTCGCCCAGACTGCGGTGCGGGACGGTGCATCGCGTGACTCACGAGCAGTGCCCCCAAACCACGGTGCGGTCACTGGTGTCACGGGCAGCAATGTCGTTGGTGAGACCAGGGCGGCAGAGTGAAGCGAGGTGGTGCTGAGTGCAGTGCCCACAGGTCGTGGTGCAAGCAGCAGCTCAGTGGCGGTCGTCGTCGTCAGTGAGATATATTTATGACGTCTGGTGTATATGGAAAGGTACAGAAACATCTTTGAAAGAATTCCACGTTTGGCTGAACAACCGCAGTCCCGATATTAAATTCAGCTCGTCGTTCAGCAAAATGAGTATGCTATTTTTGGACGTTGAAGTAAAAACATCAACCAATGGATTGATTGTGACACTGCATATCAAACCAACATATAAAAACAATGCACTGCATTTCAGAAGTTACCACCCAAGGAATTTGAAGAACAATTTGCCATTTGGCCAGTACTTACGCATTCGGCGTAATTGCACTGGATCCGAGGATTTTGAACTACATACAGAGGTGCTGACTAACAAACTAATGGAGAGAGGATACCCTAAAAAACTCCTTAAACTGTCGATGAAACGAGTGTGGTTTACGCCCAGAGAACATCTCCTCACGAAAAAAAAAAAAACACCGACTGATTGCATTGTATGCGTTACCACCTTTGGCCCTCATACACAATCTGTTAAGAAGATAGTCCGGAACAACTGGCATCTGATTGAAGGCTCGATACCCGGTGTAGTCCTACCGCTATTTGCACTAAAGAAAAATCGGAGTATTGGTCAGCAAGTGATATGTACCTCTCCCCCCCAAGAAAGACGCGATACATTGAGGACAATGCTCAACCTGCAACCGGTACAGGGGCACCATAAATGCGGCAGCTGTTCTGTGTGTAGCACTACAATAGAAGGAAACATCTTCAGTGACGGTCATAGACACTGGCGTCATAATGATTTCACCAACTGCAAGACTAGAAATGTAGTATATGCAATACTTTGCCTGTGTGACAAAATGTATATAGGCAAAACTAGTCAGGAAGTGCGACAAAGGATTATACAGCACTGTTCTAGACTAAAGAACAAGGTCTTAACAGCGCCTATGGTGAATCACTTCATTTCAAACAATCATACTGAGAATGAGTTCAAATGGACAGTCCTAAGTTCCATTAAATCAAAGTCAAGAGGTGACTATGACACACTGTTGACTCAAAGAGAAGCATTTCTGATTCTGAAATTTGACACTGCGATAAGAGGGCTGAATGAACTATCAGAAATAGCGAGGCTGTAAGACACCCGGCAGACTTTATCACTATGTGGACCACGATACCCAGAATGCAATGAATCAAGTTGCCTGCTTTTAGATCCACTCTGGGCTTTGCCAATTGCTGACTGGATTTTCAAAAAAACCAGCATAACTGAAATTCAGTTGTTGGAGCCGAACGAGCGAGTACCGGTGGGCTGAAGGAGATTCACGCTAAGATTCCGAAAGGTAAGTGATTGGGAACTACGTGGGGTCCATGAAATTGCATGGAGCAATTATGCGCTGAGACAGGCAGTAGTATGTTTTCAGTCTAACCTTCCAACTCAAAAGATTCGCTCAGACAAACACGCGCTGTTAAGCTTTCATATGCAACTGAAAGGGAACAGATAAACATACCGCATCGGTTAATACTGAACCTGGGTCACATTCATTTGACTTTTAGCATACAAACAAACCACTTAGAGAGCGTTTGGCTTGCTGCAAAAAACAGCGTTTCACTCTGGAAGCCTTTAACACAAGTGCAACCTCTTGGTTTTCAGTAACGAGGACAGATCCTACAGAAGTCAGAGTGTTTCAAAGAATTCCGTCATCAACATAAAAAGAAGAAATAAGGTACAGGTCATATGCCCCTTTAAAATATCCATGCTAACTGGCTAAAGGTGCTCTGTTCAGAGTATAATTATCTCTCATTTTAACAGAGCAGTGACAATTGGAGTGTCACAAGGAAACAGCCCATCAGTAGCTGAAACAAAGTAGGTTCTATTTTTAATACACACAGGGTGGTTAAGTATGGGTGGAGTTTAGTGACACAATACTAAAAGACACATTCTTTGGTTTTAATTTTTAGTTTACCAAGACCACCAAATCCGAGTCCTGAGGAGAAACCCCAAGCAGGCCAGGGTTCGAAACGCGTTGGCTTGTGCTCACGGTATAAACAGTTGGGTGTGCAATGAGGGAATGCATACATCTTTTTGTCCCCCTATAGACAACACACTTTGAAAAAAGTATTCCCTGAGCGTTACACACAGGCAGGACAAAAGGCAGGAGCCTTTACAATTATCTTTGAGGGTCCGCCAGGTGTATTTGAAAATCACGGACTGGTTACTTGCACTTGTACTGTTTATGTAATGTTCTATGTAATGTGCTTGCGAATTTTGTTTTGCATTTTGTGGTGTTACATTACTGGTTATTGTTTTGAATGTTTAATATTTCTTTGAAAAATCTGTGTGGTCCGACAAGATGACATGAGAATATTGGCCTTATCTTGTTTGAAGAAAGTACAAAAAGAAGCCAAACAAAAAACACACGGGCTTTAGAACAAAGCACTGAAGTCTCATATGATTAATTAAGAAACGGTCTATCTGGACACTGTGTTTGTTAGTACAATTTAAGAGTGGTCTAGTCCAGATAGAGCACAGACCCAAGCCTTCCGTGTTCATAAGGTTGGTGAGACCAGGGCGGCAGAGTGAAGCGAGGTGGTGCTGAGTGCAGTGCCCACAGGTCGCGGTGGAAGCAGCAGATCAGTGGCGGTCGTCGTCGTCGGTGAGACCACGGCTGTGGTGCGAAGTGCGACAGTGCCTTATGCGGTGCCTTCTGAAACCCACGGTTCCAGAGGTGGTACCCAGAGGTAAGGGAAGTGTTTGATTTCCCTGATACTTCGAGAACAGCAGGCAAGCTCTATTTCAAGCCCTTGGAGATACTCAGAAACAAGTGAAGAAAGTTCAGTCCAGTCCTTTCACTGCCAAAGGCAGAAGCAGCAACTACAGGCCAACCCAACAAAGCAACAACACAGCAACAGGGCAGTACTCCTCCTAGCAGTTCTTCCAGCTCTTCTTCTTGGCAGGTTCCTTGATTCAAGCAAGTTCTAAAGTTCTGGGATCTGGGCCCCAATATTTATACTGCATTTCTCTTTGTTCTCTTGGGCAGAGAGTGTCTGTGCTTAGTTCAAATCAGTTTGGTCCTCTCTGGCCCAGCTTCCCGGCAGGAGGTGGAGACAACATTGTCCAAGACTGACCAGGCCCATTCAGGTGCAAGGAAATCTCCTCCCCCTACTCTAATTGCAGCCCAGGTCTATTCAGCCTAGCCCTGACTCATCCAGGCAAGGCAGGACACACCTCGATCCCCACAGTGGCTGTCTGAAGAGAATGGGCATCCCCAGCCCCAGTCACTCAAAAGCCTGACAGTCAATCCATAACCCAGCAGAAACACCCAGGATGGCTAAGCAAGAAAATACCTACTTTCTAAACACAAAATCTAAAAATCATCTTTACTAAAAGATGCATTTCTACTTTCTGATTTCAGGCATACTAAACTCCATTCCTTTATCTTGTCACAATGGGAAGATATACTTGCAAGATGTTACAAAGTATTCCCCATTCTATCCTATGTGACAGATAGCCTTTCAATAGTGAAAAACGAATTACACTATATTTAACTATCAGGACATGTTACACACACCTGTACATGTCCTGTCTCTCACATACACTGCACCCTGCCCATAGGGGTACCTTGGGCTGACCTTAGGGGTGACTCACATGTAATAAAAGGAAAGGTTAGGGCTTAGCAAGTGGGTGCACTTGCCAAGTCGACATGGCAGTCAAAACTGTTTGCAAAAACTGCAGTGGCAGATCTGAAAACCCTTTAAAAGGCTGCTCGTGTGGGTGGCACAATCAGTGCTGCAAGCCCACTAGCAGCATTTGATTTACAGGCCCTGGCACTCTCAGTGTACTTTACTAGGGACTTACCAGTAAATCAAATAAGCCAATCATGGAAACACCAATCCATATTATAATTTACAATAGGAGCACTTGCACTTTTTTTAAAAATTTTTATTTATTGGCATTTGTGAAAAAAACATAAAGTACAACCCAACAAAACAGTCACCAGTGCAGTTCTCAGTGCCACCTAGGCGGTGATATGACAGCATCAGGGTGTTACTTTCGACACATAGCAATTAAGATCATCAGCAGTACAGTACATTATCATTACAGTGGTGTTAGTGTGTGTTCTGATGTACAGTTTGTTCAGTGGTTGAGGGCTATCAGATCTCGGCTCACGACAGCTATGAGCCATCAGTTCTTTAGGCACATTAAAGGTCATCTGTGTTGACTGTGGTTAGCCAGTGTACAAACAGCTCCCAGATATCCCGAGGGCGGGACCGCACTGGCATCAGTTCCCAGTATGTCTCCAATTGTGTCTTACATTGTACTACATTAGTGATCCAGTCCTTAGTTGTCGGCGATGTGGCCGCCCTCCATTTGAGGGCCACCTGGCACTTAGCCATAATTAACAGCATGGCCGTTAATTTCTTTGTTTTAGGTGGTACAGCAGTGTTTACACCCAGCAACGCCGCCAGCGGCGTGCATGGCAGCTCATGCCCAGTTATGGCATGTATATGTTGCAGAGCATGTACCCAGAAGTTGGCGACCAAGCGGCAGTGCCACGCCACGTGCAGGAATGTGGCCTGTGCTCCCCCGCATCTCCAGCAGCGATCATCCGGACGCAAACCCATTCGGTGGAGTTGCACCGGGGTCCGATACAATTGGTGGATGTATTTGAAGTGAATAAGTCTCAGGCGGTAATTTGAGAACAGTATCTGTAGCTGACCGCAAATTATGTTCCATTGTTCGTCAGAAATGTCCACCCCCATGTCTGCTGCCCATGTCTCCCTAGCCCCAGGGATGAGAATCGGGGACTCCCACTGTGTTATATTATATATACGAGTGATCAGCTTGCGTCCGTGGTCATTCGCAAGTACATTTTCTAGTGCAGGTAGGGTAGGGGGGGGATTTGGGAACGTGTTGAAATTGCTTCTACAGGATGCGCGCAACTGATAATAGAGCAGCATATCCGCAGCCAAAGGGATCACCTGTCCGCACATTTGTTGTAGTGTTAGGAAGGTGTCTGCGGGGAATAGGTCCTTGCCTGTCCGTATCGCAAGCTGTGTCGCCCTTTCTCGTGCCCTGCGATCGCCTAGTGGGGGTATCTGTGGGTGATTAGCTAGTTGCATAGAGGGGGCGTAAAGTATATCTAGCTTCGCTCTCTTGCGCAGCCCCATCCATGCCCATCGCAGCGTCTCAACTGTGTCCACTTCATTGCGCGGCCTCCTGTATGCTTGAGATATGGCGGTGGCAAGTGGTACCGGTGCCGCTCTGTCTATTTCGATTGCCTCGTGCGGCTGGAATGGTGTTGGGTGTACCCAGTATTGTAAGAACTGTGCCTGCGCGCTGTAAGCATAGAGTGCAAAATCGGGTGCGGACAGTCCCCCCTGGGACTGTGGTAGTGTGAGTATCTCCCATGATATTCTGGGTTGGCGTCCCGCCCACACCAGTTCAACCATGAGGGAGTGCAGTGTTTTAAAAAAGTGTGTCGTTAGGGGGATGGGGACATTCACGAAGAGGTACAGTAGCTTAGGTAGGATAATCATCTTGGCTACTGCGATGCGCCCTATCAGCGACAGGGGAAGTGCTTTCCAGCATTGTACCCTCTCTGTAATCCATTCCACCGCTTTACCATAATTTTCAGTCCATAGTTCGTTAAGGTCATTGCTTATCCTGATCCTCAAATAGCGAGTTGGCCCAGTCGCCCATTTAATCGGGTACTCAGTTTCGAACGTCCGAGTGCCGGATGTCAGGGGGATTATAACAGATTTACCCCAGTTTATGCGCACTCCCGAGATCTCCCCATATCGAATCAGTTCCCTCGTCATTGGTGCTAGGTTGTCTTTAGGGTCAGTCATGTATAGCGTGATGTCGTCCGCATATAATGACACTGTCAAACCTCTTGTAGTGAACCCAATGCTGCGGTGCGTGTGGTATTGTCTGATTCGGGCAGCAAGTGGCTCAGTTGCTATGGCAAAAAGTAAAGGCGACAGAGGGCACCCCTGTCGCGTTCCCCTAGTGATATCAATGGGTTCAGAGATCAGTCCGTTCACCCTCAATCGCGCTGTGGGCATAGTATAGAGCAGTTTTATCTGCTGGATAAAGATGGGACTGAGGCCGATCCGTTGTAGCAGCGGGAAAAGAAATCCCCACTCCAGGGAATCAAATGCCTTGGTGGCATCCAGCAAGGCCGCAATCGCAGAGACTTGCGGCGCGAGATAATGCATTAAGGCAAACAGCGTTCGGAGATTGTGGGACGTGGACCTACCCGGCACAAAGTCCGATTGGTCCGGGCATATTATCAGTGGGACCAGTGGTTGCATTCGGGTAGCCAGCATTTTGGCGAATATTTTGGCGTCTATGTTGATCAGCGAAAGTGGACGGTAAGAATTGCAGCTGGAGGGGTCCTTATCTGGTTTTAGGATTGTTATGATAATGGCTTCGTGCATGGAGGCGGCAGCTGTCCCACCTCCATGGCCTCCTGGTATACTGCCAGTAGCCGTGGTGCCAGAATATCAGCGTATTCTTTATAAAAGTTGGCCGTCAGGCCGTCCGCTCCCGGGGCCTTATCAGCCGGGAGACCTCCTATGATCTGTTTGACATCTTCCACCGCAAAGGGCGCCTCCATGTATTCACGATGGGCGCTGTCAAACCATATTAGTTCAATAGAGTCGAAATATTCACGCAATATCTCCTCCGCCGGGCCCGAAGTGGACTTGTACAAGTTTGCGTAGAAGCTGCGCATTGTGGACAGGATGTCTGGTGGGGAGCGTACTATTCCACCGTCTGTAGTGGTCAGTTCCGTGACATAGGGGGAGCCTCTAGGCTTCCTCAAAAGGTTGGCCAGCGTTTTCCCCGTTCTGTCCCCCTCCCCGTATCTGCGCGCTGTTGCATGTTTATGCAGGAATTTAGTTTCTCGTTCTGCGTCTTCCTGAAATGATGTGAGCTTAGTGTGTATGTTCACCAGGATGGAGGGTGATGGTGCCGTGCAGTATTGTGACTCTAGCTCGTGTAGTTCTTTCTCTGCTCTGCTCAAACTGCCCCTTATATCGCGCAGCACTCCGGACTTGCCCGCTATGCAATGCCCTCGAATCACTACTTTGAATGCCTCCCACAGTGTGCCCTCCGTTGTCACCGACCCAGTGTTATACTCTAAATATTCCTGGATGTGTGTACGGAGGCTTTCGCGAAAAACTGCATCAAGTAGGGCGTTTGGGGGGAGACGCCATGAGAATGGCTGCCTATATGGTTGCGGGATCGATAGGGCCAGGCTCACTGGGGCGTGATCTGACAGAGTCCGTGCCTGATGAGCAACCTCTTGCACCCAGACCTGTAGGTCTTTGGTCAGGAGCCAGAAGTCTATTCTGGACCATGCTTGTCGGTGGTGGGTGATACATGTTCCCTCCCTTGCCGCGAGGTGTAGGGCGCGCCAAGGGTCAACTAGACTGTGGTCTTGTATTATGCTATGCAATACCGCTGTTGCTTGTGGGTGATGAGCTCGGGATGTACCCTCCCTATCCATTTGTGGCATTAGCGTGATGTTGAAATCTCCTCCCCACAGTATTGCGGCTTCTCCCATCAATTGGATCTTGTGCCATAAGTGGCGGAAAAAATCAGGATCGTCTATGTTTGGGCCATAGACGTTTACTACAATTAGTGGCCTATGAAATAGTGTTCCCTTTAGGAGAATGTATCGACCCTCTGGATCTTGTATTGACTGTTGCGTTTGCCAGGGCACCCCTTTCCGAATAAGAATCGCCACCCGCCGAGAGTAGTTTGAGTAGTTTGCAGTGTGGATCTCACTCCAACGGGCGGCGGACAGTCTGGTGCCGGTCGTTCCTCTGAGGTGAGTCTCTTGTAATAGGCAGATGTCCACCCCGTGTCTGATCAAATAAGCTTGTATAAGCCGGGCCTTACGATGGTCGTTCAGACCTCGCACGTTCCAGGTTAGACAAGTAAGTTTAGACATTGTGCTTGTGCATTATCTAGAGTGCGTCGTTGTTATGTACCTTGTTGCCCCGCCTCTCTGTTCCGTCCCAATCCACTGACTCTCTCCCTGTCGGGTCTTACATGTGGGTCTGATCTGTGTACTAGCTATGTACGGCTGTCCTCGAATAGAATAATGAAGTCTGTTGCCTGAGTTGCATTGTGACCAACAACAACAAACATTAAACACAAATGAGCCAGGAATGGTTGGGAAACTGTCGCGCTGTGTTGTGTATCGTAGTACACGATCAGTTATAATGCTCAAAGGATATAGGTGAAGGCCATCCACCAACACCAAATATGCGGACAAAGCCCACACATACAAACTCAAAAACCAAAATTATATCCTGAGCAAATCAAATTCAGTGATTCATAATGTCCATAAAGTCAATAATCAGAAAATTCTCTTCTTATTCTGTAAGTGTTCTTCTTTATTTCGTTTGTGTGTTGCTTCAACATAGGTAAGAGCCAGGTAATAGCCGAGCCAACACGTGTTTCGTCACACGGAGTAACCGCTGACTTCTTCAGGGCAAACGTAAAGTACAACTAGGTAAGGAGTACCAATAAAATTTCAAAGTGTAGCTGGCAACATGTAAGCACCGAAAAAACAGATTATAAATGTCGACAAAGTGGTCAGAAGTAGAAAAAGTAATCAGTTAACGATCTGCGTCCAGATCCGAGTATGTTAACCTGAGTAGGGCACACAACCGACCGAACAGCAACCTGCTCTCACCCTGGGGGGTTGTGAATCCCTTATGTAACAACATCCCGTGCATGGGATCCCATTGAACCTCATGTAACAGGGAATCATCCCAGAGGGGCGTGGAGTCACCTGCTTACTGCCCTGTCACGGTCGGACAGTGTGGTAGAGCATTTAAAGGCGGCTCTGGCTCTAGGATTCATCTGCAGGTAGTGGCCCTGTGATCCAAAGTGTGTGTCCCCCCATGTCTCGTACAACTTAATCATTGTCACTCATCTGGTTGCTGGAGACCGGCGAAGTCCCTCCGTCTTGGTTCCGGCGTTTCCTCATGGCCTGTTTGGCGTACTTCAGGGCAGCACCGGCGTCGGTGAAAAACAGCGGTTTCCCCCCAATGTGGACCCGTAGCTTAGCCGGATATAGCATTGCGTACTTCGTCTCCGCTTGTTGTAGTAGCTTTTTGGCCAGTATAAATTCTCTTCTTGCCGCCTGCACGGCTTGAGTGAAGTCTGGGTACAACGCTATTTTGTTCCCTTGGTATTGGGTGTCGCCATTTTCCCTTGCCACCCGCAAGACAGTGTCTCTATCCCTGTAATTAAGTAGGCGTGCTAGGATCGGTCTCGGTGGGGCTCCCGGTGATGGCCTGGGGCCCAGGGTGCGGTGGGCCCGTTCTACCAGGACCATCGGGGTCAGTTCCTCTGCACACAGATCACGGAGCATTTTTTCCACGTACCGTTCCATATTTTGAATGTTGGTGGATTCTGGTACCCCAGTGATACGAATATTGTTTCTTCTGGACCTCGCTTCCAGGTCCTCATTGTGGGCCCTTATTACCTCCTGCACTCTTTCCATTTGTAGCATGGTGCCCTGTGATGTTTCCTGCCGGTCCTCCGAGTCTGACATCCTCTGTTCCAGTGTGTCCAGCCTGCTGTCATGCTTGTCTATTCTTTGGGACATGTGGTCCATTCATGACGCCATATTGTCTAGTTTCATGTCAATTGCTCTAAGGCTGCCCCTCACCTCCCGCATCATTGCTCTGATGTCGTCGTCATGGTCCGAATCCATTTGCGTCTCAGGAACCATAGTAATCGGGGTGGCGGTGGGGTCTTGCAAGCGCGTTGATCTTTTGTCAAAGGAGATCTTAGCCTGCTTGTTGTCGGTCTTCCCCATGTTGATTGCTCTCCCCCGCCCACGACGCTTCTGCCCAGTGCCCCGGATATCTGTGTCTGCTTCAGAAGCGCGTGTGATCTAAATTGCAGGGGGAGGAGGGTCCCCACGGGTCGTGTTGCGGTCCTCAGGTTGGTGCTGTCGTATGACACTGCGGGTAATTTGGAGCGCTGTCCGCCTGATCTTCCTTTCCGTGTTGATTACTGCATTTCGGATCAATCAGCCGCTCTGGTCCTGCTAGGTCTCCACACGGCAGTCTCAGTCGTACTTTACTCTGTGCTCTTGTGCCTTTAGTCAGATACTTAAGTGCGCGTTCTCTCTTGCAGTTTATCGATGGGTTGCTCTGCTTATGTGTCGTGTTACAGGGTTGGGGCAATCATCCCTGCTGTTACTCAACCACCTTCAGGTCCCATGTATCTCACTTGGCCGTGCACACTCACAGCCCGTTATCTGCTCGCAGCAGGGTCAGACTTGAGGTTGTTCTTTGTATCGTTCAGGCAGCGGCAACCCCACCCTTGCCCCCTCTCTGCCACTCTTCAGTCACTGGGGCCGACTCTGCATCTGGGCGTGATTTATTGAGTATTCTTGCCTCCGTGGGTCCCATGGTTATGTGCCCCGGGCAATCGCGGTAGCAGGTCAGTGCGCCTCAGTTCGACTCTCCTGCTGTCGCATGCCAGGGGATTACCCGGAGTGCAGCCCCCCTCGTGCTGTCCTCACCTCTGTGCCTGCGCTTGGTTGTCCCTCTCGCAGCGCCGCAGTCTTGGGCCTACTGTTTTGGGAAGGGCTCTTGTGCCTCGCCGGGTTTCAGTTAGGCCGCGCGTCGTTCGCACCCTGCTCTGGCGCTTCTCTCTTCCAGTGCAGTCACTGACCTGTTAGTTGTCTTAGGTGGGCAAGTACGCCAGCTGCACTGTCTGTCCCCTTCTCTAGATGACCGCCACAGTCGCCGGGGCCGCCGCTGCTGGTGGGCCGCAGTCCGTCTTCCTGTCTTGCGCAGCTCTCACGGGCTTCACATCAACGCTGCCCTCATACCCTGCGCCCGTTGCCCTTGCTGTCCTGCCCCCGGATCAGCACTGCTTGGGTGGCGGCAGCTCCGCCCCGGCCCCAAGAACACTCGTCTCAGCATCCGATTTCTTGCTGCCAGCAACTCTCTGCTCTTCCGAGCCTGTCCCGCACACCGCCGCTCGGGCTTCAGGGCTTCTGGTGCTAGGCTGCCGTATAACGGGCCCTGCAGGGCCTCCCCAGCACTGTCTCGCCCTTCCTGCTATGGTGTCTCCCTTCGCCCCCCCACCAAGGCTTCCCGGTGGTGCAGGGGCAGCTGTCTCCCACCGATGTCGTGTTCGAGCTACTGCTCGCTTACCGGCGCTTTGATGCGTGCGGTTCACCGATCGATGGTGTTCCCGGTCTGTGGTGGCTGTGTTTGCCCACTCGGCTTCGCTGCACCTCTCGGGTGGGTTTTCGGCATCAGTGGGCCACCATTTTGTTTCACGGTCTCCCGCGATTCTGATGTCCGTTACCCCCAGCAGCTGTCTTTTGCTTCCCGCACTCTGCTCTCTCAGCTCTCCGGTGGCCAGGATGGTCGATTCGCTCCCCGCTCTGAGGAGACCGCTCCAACGCCTAATCTACACTTTCCGCTTTGCGCCTCCGCCGCTGTCCCACAGCCCGCTCGAGGCCGCGCTCCTGCCCCCGGGTTCTGCCATTTCCGGAGTGTTTACAGCCCCTGGAGTCTCTTGAATTACAGCACAGGGGAAATCTCACGCTGTCTCTTCTTTTGGGCTCCCGGATGCTCTCCAGGCCACAGATATTGGACGGATTATGCGCTCTGCCGGCAGAGCCACCTCACTGTGCGGCCATTTTGCTGCTCGGCTCGGCCACACCCCCCAGGAGCACTTGCACTTTAACACTGAACAGCAGTGAGAAAGTGCGCAGAGACACTACCAGCAAAAACAGAGTCAAAACCAGAAGGTCAGAAAGCAAAAAGACAGGGGAAACACTCCAAAAGATGCCAGGTCTAACACAGCCTCTAACATAGAGAGCGGGAGCGAGGCTGGGCTCCTGATAGAGTTGAAAAGGCAGGTTAGAAGGGGTCCACGGTCGTGCAAAAAGTTTGGTAGAAGACTGCAAGGAATCCATTGGGCCCAGGGACTTATGTAACTTTTGCCTGGCAATGATGGAGATAACCTCTTCGACCCGGATTGGGCAATCGAGGTCAGCCACCTGTGCTGGTGTCAGTTTTGGGATGTGGGGTCTCTTAAGATATAGAACCGAACTGTCTTCAGGTAGGTCCTACCGCACGTATAGCTCTTTATAGAAGTCTTGAAAGCAGAGGTGATATGGACATTGTCAGTACGTTCCAAGCCAGCCGTGCTTAAATAGCCTGAACTCCGGTAGCCTTTCACTGCACCCGTAATCTATTGGCCAGGAGGTGTCCGCACATATCTCCGCCAATATAGAAGGAGTGGCGAAGTCGAAGAGCAGCATATTCTGCTCTGTCGAGATCAATGCCAGCCAGTTGAGTCCGGGTGGCTTCCAGTTGAGGCCATACTTAGGGGGCCATGGTATGTTTATGAATATGCTCGAGCTCCTGGACCTAGAGGGATAATTGCTCTCTCTTATCCCAGCGGAGCCTATTGTCTGCTGTGGAGATCACAAGTATTTCAACTCTGACCACCGCTTTCAGGTTTTCTCATAGTGTGGATATCGAGACCTCTACAGTGTCATTTATTTCAAGGAAGTCTACTAGCACTTTGTTAAGTTTCTTGACAACCGCAGGACGGTGCAGAAGGGTTTCACACAACCGCCAGGTCCAGAAAGAAGGCTGTAATAGTCAGAGTGAGTGATACCACCACATGATCTGGCAATGAGCGAGGTTCTATCTCTGAGGCCATGACTATGGATTGAATGCCTGATGTACCTAGGAGATAATCTATGCAGGCGTATGTTTTATGTGCATAGGAATAAAAATGCGTAGTCGCACGTTTGTGGATGAAGAGGGCGCCAAGTGTCCCCAAAGCCCATCTCCCCCAACCTGAGCGCCTGCTCCAGTGAGAGAGAGCTCCAGTTTGTCCTTGGCGTTGTGCCAATCTGTCTGGATCATTATTAAAAACCAGATTTAAGTCCCCACCCAGGAGCACCAGCCGATATTGTGTAGCCCTAACCTCAGCCACTGCATGGCAGATAAAATGATCCTGTCCCTCGTTGGGAGTGTATATAATCCCCAGTGTGAAAGTGTCTCCTCAGAGATACTGAATGAGCCAATAATCTGCCTTTAATTTTGGCCTCTTTGGGGCATATCTTGCCTCGTAAGGATCTGGACACGAGTATCGCTACACTCGCAGTTTTAGGAAAAGTGGAGAAGAATTGGTGCGGGAAGGTCTTGGAGCACATTCTATGCCATTCACTGACGAGTAAATGATTCTTGGAGAAGACAGATCTGCACCTCAGAGTGATCTAGACAGGAGAGTATGGCCTGGCGCTTAATAGGGTTGTTGAGATCCTTCACGTTAAGGGTAAGAATCCGTAGATTATGGTAAGTAGCTTTCTGTGGAGCTGCTATGCGATATGGGATGAGCCATCCTATGTATTCTGTGGTATGGAGCATGGAAAGGTATGAGTGTGGCTCATTGAGATGATAGAGTGAGACCGTTGTCTGTAGGTTCCCCCCCAACTAAACAAGAAAAAGGTAGAAACGAAGATAACTTGTCGATCATTATCCAATGGGGTCATTGTCGCGGGTCAAATGACCCAACTGGAAAGCTATGTTAGGGAGTGTGTAGTGGCCCAGACTCCCTGTCGCCCAACACCCGCCCCATCCACCCGCCTTAAAGGCAGACCAAAACTTCTCGGCCAGGACCACATCGCTTCTGTGCCCACACAGTCACCGTAGAGCGTCTCTAATACGGTCTGTCATTCTCTGGCCATAGTCGCCGGGTCAGGGCTAAGTCTTGTGGATGGGCCCTAGCATTCCTCCGTCGTTGGTGACTATAGGCTCCCCTTTCGCATTGACCAGACCCATTTCGCATGGGTCAACTCCTCGATGCCCAGGAGTTGACATGCTTAGTTGAGGGAGTGACATTGGTGAAGCTTGCTGTTCAGGTGGAAAACAAGCCGGAAGGGTTGCCCCCACGAGTATGATATGCCTTCATTTCTAAGGTGAGAACCTCAAGGTCTGGCCAGTGGACCCAATTGAGCACCTTTTCAGTGTCGATAGCCAGGAGTATTCGATCTCGCTTTGAGCCCTGGGTCTTGTCAATTAAATGTAGGATTAATTTTGTATTATCGCTACATTGGCGATGGGGAACAAAGCTCGCCTCGTCCGGATCAATGAGGCTCGGCAGAAGAGGACCTAAACGAGCTGCTAAAATACCCGTGAATAGCTTGATACCATCATTTATAAGGGATATCGGTCTGTAAGAAGTGCAATGGAGCTTATCTTTGCCTGGTTTCAGGATGACAACAATGGCAGCCTGTTAGAAATGAGGGTCTGTAGTATCCTCAGGTCATGTCATTCTGTTCCCTGTACCTAGCTGCTCAGCCAGTGTGAGTGTTCCGCGTAGAATGTTAGTGTGAGTGGAATGCTTGGGTGCCTGTGTGTGTGTTGAGACAGTTGGGAAGATGGGCTGAGCAGCTAGGAGGCTGCTCCTGGTGGGGCCTGTTCCAGCTTACAGCAACTACTTAATAAACTACATCAACTACAACTCGGCTACGTCTACTTTGTATGCTGTACACGTGGGGCCAGCCCACTACATATTTATGGCGACGAGGATGGGATTCGAACCCACGCGTGCAAAGCACAATGGATTAGCATTCTTCTTTCTTTCTTCGTGCTTCCGTTTTCCCTCTCGTGATGTCATTCTTTGCATCCCTGGGTTAATGGATGGTTTACTTCATGTGTACATTATTGTGTATAGTTGTTTTCATTGTTTAGTTGTTTTCATTTTTGTTTGGATCTTTTTATTGTTCAATATAAAAGGGATAGGATATGTAGTATCCTCAGGTCATGTCATTCTGTTCCCTGTACCTAGCTGCTCAGCCAGTGTGAGTGTTCTGCGTAGAATGTTAGTGTGAGTGGAATGCTTGGGTGCCTGGGTGTGTGTGAGACAGTTGGGAAGATGGGCTGAGCAGCTAGGAGGCTGCTCCTGGTGGGGCCTGTTCCAGCTTACAGCAACTACTTAATAAACTACATCAACTACAACTCGGCTACGTCTACTTTGTATGCTGTACACGTGGGGCCAGCCCACTACAGGGTCTCTAGTTGGCAATGGTTTGCACCTTTGTCCAAATAGGGGCCCTTCCTTCTAGGATGAAATTTTCTGCATTTCATGAGCGTGGAAGCCGCTAAGTCTTGATAAAGCATCAGCTGGAAACCTTTGAACTGTATTGGGTGTCGTCTCTGGCCGCGTGCAGGATGTGTTCCTTTAGTGGGAAATCATGGATACATACCAGTATGTCCACCGGTGGAGCAGAATCCGGTCTCTTTGGGCCCACTCTATGTGCTCTATCAATTTTAATGTTCGCCTCCGATGAAACCTCCAGAATCGAATGAAAGAGCTCTGTGATAAACAGGGTTATATCAGTTCCTTCAGCCCTGGTGGGTATGCCTCTAATGCGTTTATTGTTATGCCTCGATCAGTTTTCTAACTCTGCAGCATGGGCTTGGAGGTCAAGCTGTTGGTCCTAAAGTGAAATTACTTCCTTCTGCAACCATTCAATCTCCTCATCGCTGCTTGCTTTGTGGTCTTCCAGCGAGGAGACACCTTAAGGTCGGGGGAAAGATCTTTCTTGAGGGTCTGGAGATCATTCCGCAGTGAAGCAAAAAGGACCTGCACGAAGGGATGGGTGACCAGGGCCTCCGCCCCCTGTTTATCTGGTCCTGCTTCCAAGCTCGATGCTGGTGTAGGATTTCGAGCCTGGAACCCCGTGGGGTTGGTGAGCAGATCCTTCAGTGTGTGGTATTTCTTTCCTTGTGTGGCTGCCATAAATGCTATTGTCGATGGGGCACCTATCGCCAAGGGAGAGGAAAGAGTCCACCATCCCCTTCAATCTTGTAAGGCTCACCTCAAGTAGGGTGCTCGGTATGGTCTTTGGGATGCCCAGTGGCAAGTTGGTCATGGTGCATAGCCATTCGCTGGTGATGCCTCCAATTCCTAAAGCTGTTGGGGCTCGCCTCAGTGCATTTGTGGCAAGTTGTGCTGCTGTAGCATAAGAGCTGTGCTTAATAAAGGGAGCGCCCAATCTTAGAAGCAGCCCTTTGGTGCCTTGGCCTCTTCCATATGCTCGTGCAAGCTATGCCTGTGGGGCCATCTAGATGCGGGGCAGGAGAGGCCCCACGTCTGGATGGGGACCTGCAGCCCCTCATGGCATGTGGTGGTGAGGGCCAGGGTTTCTTAATCCAGTCTGCGTGCTGCCGCGCGGTGAGGAGGGAGTGGAGAAGTGTGGCTCAATGGTTAGAGCGGCAGACCCTGATGCAGAGATCTGGCCCGGGACCACGGTTCAATTCCCGCCTTGGCGGGTCTTGGGCTCAATTTCCTCGGACCTGATAATTCTCGCCTCAGTGCCTATTCTAATCATGGGTCCCACTCTGCAACTCTGGGCAATAGCTTGCTTAATCTCCACAATGGCCCCACCAGCGCTGGGATGCCTGGCTTCACCTTGGGGGTGCCCAGGAGTGGACATTTCACAGGGAAAAGCCAGGAAGGGTTCCACAGCGGTATGCGTACAGCGCCACGACGCCCCAGCTGGGGTAGCAGTGCGCTTTACAAGTACAAATTTCATTTCATTTCATTCAGGAGGGACGGTGAGACGGATGTCTCTGGAGGCTGTCCTTCAGGGTACCTGGGCCGGGAGTGAGTTCAGGCCCTCATATCTGGTTCGACGACCCACCATTGAGATAGGGCCTGGGCCCGGTTGTTGCAGACCTGGGAACCTGCACCGTTGGGGCAGCTCGGGCCCGAGTCAGTTTTGCGGTTGTCTTGGCCATGTGGGGGGTCGCTTAAGTCACTATGGTAGTACTGCTTTCAGATGGGGGGCACCAGAAGTCCTTTAGCAAGTCGAGGTGGTGGTTCACTGGGCCTTAGGGCCATACTCGAGAGGCAGCTGCCAGTTCTAATGAGCGTAAGGACTTTAGTCGGGGCCATACTCGAGGGGAAGTCGTCCTTCTTCTCTTGCCCCCGGTGGTGGACTGCCGGAGAGACATGTGGGCTGCCGCCAGTTCTAATAAGCGCGAGGACCTTAGTCAGGGTCCCCAGCAGCAACCCCCATGAGGCCCAGATTGATTGTAGTAGAAAGAAGGGTCCGCAGCACTTTGGCGGCGGGTCACTCCATCCTCTCACTGCCGGCTCTCGGGGTCAGGCACCTGTGGTCTGCCTCACTACGCATTGACAGGGAAGGCCTCAGACGAGCTGCTCAGGGGTGGTGGAGCGTGCTTGGAACCCACCACCTCAGCAGACCATCAGCCTGGTGAAGTCCTGTAGCGATTGCCTCGCCACGGGCTCTAAGGGTAGCAGCCTCTGCCCTGGGTCCTATTTGCTGGAGGCTGCAGACCATGCAGTCCCATTTTGCCACAGACAACGCTCTCTTCCTTGTCTTCCTTGGCCCGGAACATTGCCTCACTTGTGCCGTGTCCCCACATGCATTCCACCAGTGATTCACAGCTTCCCCTGGCTGGAGCTTGCTGGTCGGGGCAAATTACCCCAATGGTTAGCTTTATATGCAGGATGGATGAGCGCTGGGGACGGAGAGACTCAAAAATACATCTCACTCGTCCGCCATCTTGGCCACTCCCCCGTTCTGCAATTTTTTAAAGGAAAAATTGTTCTCACATTGGAGGACAAGCTGCCCGCAAAGGACAATAGTTTGTTGTACAGTGCTCATGAAGGTCCTCTTATGGTACAAATTTAAATATTGGCATTAGTGATCCTTGAACACATCTTGGTATTAGTCTATGTCTATTGTCTTCTACTCATTTATCCAACAAAGAAAGAAGGAATAAAAGCATTAAGCACATTATGATAGCTTCAGATTGCCTTTTTAAGATGGTTTAAACTGAGTAGTCAAACTCTATTAGTAATGCTGATGCTCAGGGTGTTTTTATATTTCTAGGTGGGGCCAGAGTCACTTATTTTTTTTCGGATATTATCTCATGGCAGAACTCTCCTTAGGGCATTCTATAAAACGTACTGAAAAAAGAGGCTGCTACTGCCTGGAAGCAGAGCATATCTCAGGGGAAAAGGAAGGACCCTGGCCCAACCTACTGTAGAAGAAAACAGAAAGTTAAATAGGGGAAATTTAGTAAGGAGGCAAGGTTTTTTTTATCAACTTGGGAGACCCTGAAAGAGAAGACATATCTAAGCAAGGATGATCCCCTGAAAATCATGGAGATCTGGAGGGGCTTCAAAAAGAGCAAAAGGTCGAGTTGAATCGAAGAATAAACTCAATGAAAATGTGTGACAGAGCAGTAAGTCCAGCGTATATGGTTTACTTTAGCATCTCTTTGAAGTGTTCCATGTTGTCCCCTTAAAGTAGAAATATGCTTTTGTAAGTATTTGAATATAAGGCCAGTTTGAAGACTATAGTGTCAAATTATTTAAAATTGGTTGGTTTCTGTGCATAAAAGGGCAGAGAAATCAGTAAAGGTGCAATATATTCCAGTTATATTTTGAAGGCAATCATTACTGTGCAGGATGAACTTTCTCAAATTAGCTTAGAATTGCTCTCTCACCTAACCTAAATGAGCAGAAGAAGGAAAAAGCTAGGATGCTTCTAGTCTGTCATTTAGGTACAGTTCCTACACAGCTGGATTTTGAAGGGACTAATTATAGTTTAGATCAATTCATATCTAAAAAACTAAGCACAACCAAAGTTGTGAAGAATTTTCAGCCCCACTAAGGTGTATGAGTAGTTGTTCGGAACAGTCTACTACGCTACAATCTCAAATGAATAACAGAAAAAGGGAGAGCACACATAGTTTAAAGCTTCATACTGCACAATGTAAGAATGCAGAGGTGAAGGCAACATGTTTTTGTGATTATTCAAAGAACAATGGGTATCCTAGTAATGTTGGTCTCTTGGTTTGGAATGCTTACAAGAATGCTGCCAACTGAATTCCAGGAATATGGTTTGTTGTTTTCTTCAAGAGACCTGATTGTAGGCATGTTAAATTATGGCGGTCTGCTAACTTTAATCTTAAATTCTTATGCTAATTCTGCTGGAATAGTGCATAAAATGTGCCTGGATCCAGTATAGTTAAATTATGTGCAATTAATTTAAGATGTGTTTTAATTAACATATACATTTATCCTGGTGTTTACTGTGAAGAATTCAATTAAACAGCTCTACAAAAGTATCTGTAAAGATAAAGGGATCTTATACTGATTATCAATTGATAGTTGCTGGAGGTTTTAATTTATGGTTAAATCAAGATGAGACAGATAATATCTTGATTGAACAACAAAGGGGCATATTATCAAGGGGCCGCGATAAAATTATCGCCGCTTTAGCGTCCGTTTTCGGGCGAAAAGCGGCAATAATTTTATCGCAATATCATCAAGGACACGCTAGTGCGTGTTTCCTTGACTTAGCGCCCGTTTCCAGCATGCCTAACTTCGCATCTCTAATGAGATGCAAAGTGGGCATCACTGGGCGTACCCCTGACGGACTGCCTTGTTAAATATCGCGAAATGTACATCGCGATATTAACAAGGAGTCCCACGCATTTTTGTAGACGTTAGTTTTTGGCGAAAACCGCGGTTTTCGCCAAAAACTAACGTCTGCAAAAATGCTGACTTACCTATACCTACCAATTGGGGGTGGATTATGCTTATACGACCTCAGGGTCGTATCAGCAAGGTTATCGCCGTTTTCCATGGAACATCGCTGGAAAACCAGCGATTTTCCATGGAAAACACCGCTATCGCTGGGAAATTATCGCCATTGCGCTATGCGTTGTTAATACAGCGATAGCATGGCGATAATTGCCAGCGATAGCCGGCGATAAAAAAAATCTCGCTAAGAGCGGCCAGTGATAATTATCGCTGCCGCTTGATAAAATGCCCCAAAATGCTTATAGAATTCTGGAGACACAAGCATCTGCTTCATCCCTTTCTGGGGGAATGGGGTTACTTTTAGCTGAACAAAATTTGATGTGCTTATTGACTCCTACGCAAGTAATAGTCCAGCACACACCACCTTTCATAATGAATCAGGCAAAACACCTATTGCCTGATTCTATTACCAGGAGACGTCTTTGTCTCTTGGTAGCACTTTTACTTATTCAATGATTTTGAGGTTGAGGATGATAATTTTAGTGAACATAATGGTTACACCTGGCATCATTGGCACAGTTTCCCCATATTTTGTAGTATTCTGCACACTTTACCACCGCTATTTTCACTAAAATCTTTAAAATTGCATATCTCCAGTTCTACTTGAATTTATGCCGTTTTGGTCTTGTTTTATTTATCTCTATTTTCTAACTTGATGTGGGATCCTTTTTGTGTGGTGTTTTCACTTTATTACTGTTTGAAGTGTTGGCAAATGCTTTACTCATTGCCTGACTGGTCTGCACCAATCTACCAGAGGGTTGAGCACAGGTTGATATAGACTTGGCTTGTGCCTCACCCTGACCAAGATTGTGGTTGCTGCTTGACCAAGACTCACACTCCAGTCAACCAACAACCCATATTCCTACAATATGGTTTTGAAAACAGCACTTTTTAGGTCCTTTCCTATTCAGGATAATCATTCTATTTTGCCTTCTGCAAAGTATCTGCAAAATCAAAATGGCATTGTAAAATATGTAGTTGTGAACTGTGTGAGCTCCTAGCTCTGCCAAGATTTAATTGGTCTTGTATAATAGTCCGATTGCTAAAGTAGTGAAATGTGCTATAGTATAAATGCCCCAACTTTGCACACTAACTGACAAGAGGCAAGATAATAATTGAAAATTTTCTTTGTCACAGAAATATGTGCTTATGATGAAACAGGGTAGCTGGCCGGTTCAGTGGGTAAGCAGTCACATACAGGTGTAGACATCCAAGCACCTAGGACAGTAAAAAAAAAATATAGAAATGCCACGTTAGAATGCAAAATGAAATATAATACTAATAATTCAGAGAAAAATGAGTGCACCAATCCAAAGATGAGGCTCTAGGGAATTTAGACTTTTAGTTAATGACTTAGGGCTTCATTACGAGTTCAGAAGTCTCAAGACTGCCGAACCTGTGGTTGCGGTACGACCTCTGCTTCCTCGGCAGTCTGACCGTCATATTATGAGTGCGGTGGTCGAACCGCAACCAGCCTGCTACAACACCGCAAGCACCGCCAGGGTCCTGGATCCTGCTGTGCTGGCAGTGTTCAGAGTGGGGAGGAATGGAGGTGGTGCTGTCCATATTACGACTTGCCCTTCCGCAAACCTTTTCATGGTGGTGAAACCATCATGAAAAAGCTGGCAGAAAGGCAAAGAGGGGGCCCCAAACAGGGCCCCAGAGCATCGTTGCCCATTTAGTAATGTGACTGGGGGTACATGTTTTGCATGCACTGTGTGGCATGCACGAAATGGTGCATGCCACCAGTGTAGGCACAAAAGTGCAGGCACTGCTGGGGTGCTGCATTGGCTTCAGGCTCACTCATTGAGCTAAAGCATGCAGAAAACGCAAGACCGTGGCCCCCACACCGCTGGCCCCATGGTGTAATCAGAATACGGTGGTCTTACGGCGCAGCAGTATTGCAGTTTACGCGGCTTTGGCGGTCCAGCGTTCGGACCGATGAAGTTGTACTAAGGCCCAGAAAGTCTAAATCCATTACATATGTTGCTTCTGAAGGGTCTTGGTCTAATTTTCTTTACAATTTACATAAAAAATTATAAAAGTGAGCATTTTGTTTAAGGGAATTTGCCACGTATACTCATCTAGATCTGCTACATATAATAGAGACCGAAATTGTTTATGATATTATATTCAAAACCAGCCCATAAACGGCTAGTAGCCCTAAAAATACATCAGCTATGCTCATCTGTACCAATTCTTTAAAATGGTTCATGATTTTATATTATTTATTGTGGTGCACACTGAGACCAGGATATCCCACACACCTAGAATTCAGCTATGCACAAGAAGGACAACACAGATTAACTAGCTAATTACTAATTAGTTTAATTACTGGATTCCATAACAAATATATGCTCAAATCTTTGCTTAAAAGTGATCGAATTGCTAGGTCAAAATTAAGATTTTGATCCTCTGTTATCAAGGAGGGTTTCACTGTGGCTCATTTTTTTACCTTTGGCCATCAGCCCAGAGTCCCATTGAGGGGGCTGACTTATTAAGCTGCTGCTCTGTTGGTTTTCACTCACTGTTCCACTTGACTTATCTCTTCTCTGTGAGCAAAACTAGTGAGTTGGAATATTCCCTTAGGTCATATTGCTATTCTCCAGAAGTTGCACTCAGATAACTGAGGTAATGTGGAATGTGATGCAAATGGATGAATGGTGCACAAATAGCTGGGGACACTGGATTGAAACATGGTTGCATTCTGGCACCAACGCTTTTTGGGTCGTTTTTAGCAGGTCTCCCAGAGAAGCTGACAGATATGACCTACATTCTGCCAAAACTGGGGTGTGTCACATATCCTGTTGTTTTATGCTGATGATGTTGTTAATATGGACTACTAACCAGTACAATTGCAGAGAAAACACCAGGCTCCGGATGACTATTGTAGAGAAAATGTTATAATAATTCATGCCGATGAAACTAAGACAACGATTTTTTAAAAGAAGCATCTTAATTACACCTGGGACCAAATTATAAAAATTTCCCTGGTGGACCCACAGGTGTGCCCCTGCTTTGTGCTCCATCAGGGCACTTTGGTATTACAGAAGTGGCCGCAGATTCTGTGCATCCCTTTCTGTAATAACGATTGTGCTTGCATACATATAGAACCAATACAACCCGAAGGCGACTTTTCATCATTTACATGGGGGTGTGGCCGCATGCAAATGAGAAACAATTTGCCTGCGCCATAATATAGATATGGGTACTGAGGCAAAGAGTCTGTCAGGAGGTGCATTATCTGTGCGTCACATAGAGGTGATGCACAGTCAGTGGGCCCTGAGGGTGCACCTTGGACTCCCACTCGAGACGTCTCACTACAGGCAGGAGCAGTCCATCACCACATCAGTCTGCAGTGGGATCTCTGCCCCCTTTCAAAAGAAAGGGTGGCCAACTGCACAGTGAAAGACAAACCAGTGGTTTGAAACAGCCAGTCTGTTCCTCATTAATTTGTTGCCCCCAGTGCAGGCGTGAGTTTGCCGATGTACCGGTTGGGTTTCTGGCTCGCAGAGGTATGCACCCTGTCCAAGCAGGAACCACAATCCTAGTCATAGTAAGTCAGAAACACACTTTAAATTAACCTATGCTCCCCTCTGGTAGCTTGGCACTGAGCAATCACGTTAATTTAAGAGGCAATGTGTACAGTGAAAACACCACAAAAGGACTCCACACTAGTTTAAAAAAATAATCAATATGTTTATGAGTAAAACAAGACCAAAATGACAAAAATCCAATATGTAAGAGTTAAAGATATACATTTTTAAAGAATAAACTTCTTTGTAGTGCTTAGAAACAAACAGCCCGAACTGTGGCTATCTGGTCACACTTGACTAGGGCAAATCCAAAAGTTCAGGCCGACCGCGATGGAGCGCAGGTCAGATGCAGGGACCAGCCTTGGCCCGCTGAGCAGTACCGTGGATGCATTCGCCTTGAGAGCTATGCATGGAGCAAAGGAGACAATGTGTCGCTTTTGATCCCACACATGTAGGCGATGCGACAGTTCCGAGCGGCGAAAAGTTGAAGAGGCATCGAAAGTCAAGATGTGATGAACATCGGGGACGTGCATTGACGTTGAACGGCTGGGGTGCAGGTGATGCGAGCAGCACAAAGCGATGCGTTGGCACCGAGTCGCAAAAAGTCGGAGATGCGTCGGAAGCAGGGGACAATGCGTCGCACAGTCGGCAATGCGGTGTCCATGGTTCATGCAGCATCGCCAATGCGCCGGTCTCGAAGGAAATGTGCTGGTTCCGATTGGCGCAACATTGTCGATGCATGGATTTTCTGGATTCCAGCACTGAAAACTCACTTCTTTGGGCCCAGGGCTGGAATAGCACCACTTGGCAGAGCAGAACTCAAAGCAGATATCAGAGTCCAGGTGCTAATTGCAAGTTGCAGGGTGAAGTCTTTGATATCCCTGAGACTTCAAAAACAGGAGGCAAGCCAACAAGCCCTTGGAGATACTTTGGTTCTGGGATGTACAGATGCAGATCCAGTCCTTCTCACTTCCAGGCAAGAAGCAGCAGGCAGCAGGGCAACACAGCAAAGCAGTTCATCAAAGTAGCAGTCTATCCTGGCAGCACAGCAGTCCTTCTTCCTGGTAGAATATCCTCAGTTACAGAAATGTTCTGATTTGGTGGTGTCAGAGGTCCAGTACTTATAGCCGGATGGGCCTTTGAAGTAGGGAGACTTCAAAGAGATGCCTTTGAAGTGCACAAGATCCTGCCTTTCCTGCCCTTCCTCCAGACTCACTACAGGGGTGTATGCAACCCTCTATGGGAGGACAGCAGCTCCTCCCTCCAATCCTGCTCAGGATGACTCATCAGCATGCAGATGGCCACTCAGTCACACTTAGCCTTCCTTTGTGTGTGGCTGTCTAGAGGGAATGAAGAAAGACGACTTTCACCCACTCCAGACGTGTATCCTGGAGAGAGGCAGAAGTCACCAAATGGTTACAGTAAGAAAATGCAATTTTCCAAAAGTGGCATTTTCAGAATTGCAATTTGAAAACTATCTTCACTGCAAGATTTGTGTTTTTAAATTGTGGTTCCAGAGACAGCAAATTTAGGGGTCCCATCTTTTCCAATTGGAAATTACACTTATAAAATGTAATAAGGCAATCCCCATGTTATCCTATGGGAGAGATTGCCCTTGCAGTATTGAAAAACAAATGTAAATGTTTCTCATTAGCTGGACATGTAAAACTTAAAAGTACATATCCAAGTTTTTAAGTACAATGCACTCTGAGCTTGGGGCTGTCTAGGGCCTACGTTAGGTATACCTTATATGTATTAAAAAGGAAGGTTTGGGCCAGGCAAGTGTGTTACCTTACCAGGTCGACATGGCAGTTTAAAACTGCACACACAGGCTCTGCAATGGCAGGCCTGAGACATGTTTAAAGGGCTACTAGAGTGAGTGGCACACTAGTAGCATTTAAATTATAGGCCCTGGGCACATGTAGTGCATGTTATTAGGGACTTGTAAGTAAATTAGATACTCCAAATGTGGATAAGCCAATGTTACCATGTTTTAGGGACAGAGCGCCTGCACTTTAGCACTAGTCAGCAGTGGTAAAGTGCAAGAATCCTAAAGCCAGCAAAAATGATGATAGAAAAACAGGAGGTCAGAAAACAAAAAAAGTCAGGGGAAACCACGGCAAGGGTGTCGGGTCTAACACTAGCGCAAGTATATTTTTGAAGCCATCCATTCTGGAGAGCTGAGGTAGTCCTAAAAAAAGACTCTGAGGACGTGTTGAACACAATCGACAAGCAACACAGCTTTCATGCATTTTCCGCTCCCTCCCTCTGGGTGAAAATGCAAGTTTTCAAGAACGGGGCAAAGATCTGATTTTTAATGTCTAAAAAATCGTATTTAACACCCATATATAAACACCCATTTCACATAGACACAGAATGGGTAAAGCCCTTTGATACATCTGTCCCTAAACCCCTACTACAAGTAGATGGTCGAGGGCATGTCTACGGTTGTTTAAACTATATTCGTGGTGGACTGCAAGCTTAATTTTGTAACGCTATCTTCCAACGTTTGCAGTGTTTGCATTACTCTAAATGTATGGATCGCATGGCACTATCCTTCCTAGCTGCTGGGGATATAATTAGTCTGTGTCTGACTTTTTTCATAGTCAAACGATGCAGCAGATACCTCTGAGATTAAACCCAGGGCGCATCACATGATTGCCTGCAAATTAATGTTCAGCTAACTGTGCAGGGCCAATGTCGAAATCTAATGATTAAACACACTGCAGTATGAAATGCGTAATACACTTGGTTCCTTGCCCCCGTTTTTTTTCAAATACAACCATTCTTCAGATAGATTAAGAACATCGAGCTAGTTGCTGAACTGTCCCTTTGAATGCAAGTGACTTTGAAACTCCGTGGGATTAAGTTGGTAAAGGTTGAATAAAGAGGCCGACATGGTAAATACGGTTAGGGTGCATAGAAAGCCCACAATTGGATGTGTGTACATGCATGTAGTATTTCTGAGTGTGTTGCTATACATATGTTTTTGTGTCCGCATATTTAGTATATTTAATATTTAAAGGGGAAACATGAGGAATTATGTGTAGCCATGTGGACAGCGTTTTTGACTGTTTGTGTGTGTGTTTTTGAGAGTGTGTTCTGTGTTGTGTGTGTGTGTGAAGGGGATCTATGTTTAGATACGTGTGTGTGTGTGTGTGTGTGTGTGTGGGCGTGTGTGTGTGTGTCAGTGTATTGTCTTGAGTGTGGATGTTGTGGCAGTCATCTTAAACATAAATACACTTACAGCCAGAAAGTGTAGCACTAGGGGAACTCGGCACTCACACGACAATTTAGGTGTATGCTGTAGGGTCTGCCCCTTACGAACCTTATATTTCGATGCTAGCCTTCTCATACAAAGCACTATACTGCAAAGCACTTCAGGGGTCGGTAGTGCACAAGTAGATCAATTGGGTTCGCGGTACACTGCCATTTCTAAGGATTGAACTGGTTGTTCTACATCTTCGTAGAGTCACTAACACTGCTTGCTAGGCCCATTGAAAAGCAGACCCCACCAGGATTTTGCGATTTCGCAATTTGCAAAAAAATCACGAAATCGGCACTTTTGTAAAAAAGCTGCGTTTTTTACAAAAGTGGCCGCGAAATCTGGGCTATGGTCGGAGTCTCAGGGTAGAAATACTAACTTGAGATAAAACAGTGATAGATTCCAGTCAATATAGGTGCATTAAAACGTTGTATAACAATGTAAAGGACACATACTGTCATGTAACACTGTCACACCTGCCTGTAACCGCAGCCTGTGCAGTCAGCAAAGGCATTGAGCAAAGCAAAATGGCTGAAGGGAAAGCACTGCTACAGCCACGGTCAGAGGCCTTTGGATAGGGAAAGCAGCAACATTGTAATAATTTTTCACAGGCTGGTGGGAGGAAGCAGGTTTCTCCCGGGCCCCACCACACCCCCAAGCAAAACAGGAACATTTCTCTTCAGTCTGCAGCTCCTCTTGGGACTGCAGCAGCGCAAGACACATTGGCCACCAATCAAGTTGAAGATCAGGTCAGTTTTATAGTTTGACACACAAAATGAAATCATACCCGTTCTCTGTTTTCAAAGTAGCATTAGGTAGTCAGTGAATAAACAGTCACACTCAGCCAGAGAGCATGTTGCTTGTATATGGGGGCTGAGCTGGGTAGGTCTCTCCTGTGGTTGATCACTTCAGCCATTGCCTGCAGCAAGCACAAATGCATGCGTCTCCCATATGTTGCAAACAGCCTTATAGCGTGTCTCTGCAAGCTCAAAACTAATCTGATTTATAAATATGGGGTTCTTTATCTGATTCGCTAATGAGTCCAGGTTTATTTTGGGTTTCTAGCCTATTTTCTGTCACAGTCCAACCCTGAGGCTGAGAAGGGAGACAGAGGTTCTGTCTTTTAAGATCCCATGACTGTGGCCCCAAAACTGTTAAAAGAGGAAAGCAGGTCTTGGGAAGTGATTCGATGAGTAAGGAAACAAAATTATTTTGCATTGCTATGAGAGAATTGGTGGGTGGGATTGGTTTCTTGTAGTGCTGCAGTGAATATGCTTCTAACCCCATAGCCATTCAAGTCCCTCTTTGTTTGTTCCTGAAGAGAGGAATCTACCTGACATGACTTCTTCTCTTTGATGATAGGAATCCTCCACCCTCAGTCTTAGAAAAAAATGTTTGCTCATTCCAACAGCTTATTTTAGCATAGAAACACATGCTCTTACGTCTTTATAGGTGTGCAGAACAACAGAGTTTACTGGATTGGAGTATGGTGTTAGTGAACTCAATGAAAAGACAATTTTCTGTATTTTTCCGAGGGCAGCATTAAGAGTTAGTGGATAGAGACATGCAAGGCCACTGCTTGCATTGGAAAAGGGAGGGACAGCAATCTCAATTTCAGGAAATATAAATTATGGCCGGCTACCAAGACTAAGCAGAACTAATGGCAATGTCAAAGTCTGTATATTGTATTGTAGTGATATAACGCTTCATACCCTTAACAAGGTGCTAAACGACATGCATATTTGTGGCTGCATATGTGTCCACTCATATGTATGCTGGTGGGTGAGTGTGTGTGTGTTTCTGTGTGATGGACGTGGGGAGGGGAGGCTGTCTTTCTATTCCCAAACTAAGACAGAAAAACCCTACCAGTTTTGTTGAGTCTATTATTTTTAAGCAAAAATGCCTTTAGTTTTTCCCTCTCCACTTTGACAAAAACCTCCAGTTCAATGTGAATTAACATGTTGATGTGTATGGTCATTTGTCTACTTGCACAGCTATGGCTGCCCAGCTCACTGGTATGCCTGTTTATTGACCGAAGGTGTAATTGAAACACAAGAAACCTTTGTATGTTGATGATGCCCAGAATCCCCCAGTGCCTGGCCTGGCACTGAAGCCTTGCAAGATGAAGGGAGATTCTTTAATGTGGCACTGTTCACAGGAATATTCTAAATTGACTGTCTTCCTCAGCTGTCTCATTCCCTTTCCTGGATGCAAGAAGAAATCTGCCTTGCACAGTGATTCATTTGCAGGAGAACAAAAGACCTTCTGATGGCAAAGCATATGAGATAAATGTTAGCAGCTCTAAAGTTGAGCCAGTAATTCATTTTAGAGCATCAGGACAAAACTGTTTTTTTTTTAATCATGCTTTCAGTGACCCTGTTATGTCTTAGTAGCAGGGGCGTAGTAGAGGCCTCCACAGCCCCCAGGGTTTCTTGTTTTAAAGGGGGACCCCTCACCCTCTAAGCCATGCCATTGCAGAATGTGTGCAATGGCATGAAATAAGAAATAGTGAAATGCTCTGGAAAGCCACTCCCAAGCAGGCCCCTGCAGTGTAAGGGGGGCCCCAACTGTTCAGATGTCCCCCATTGAGCCCAAGACCAATAAATCTGGGATATGCCAGGGTCCTTCATCACATTCTGCAAGGGGGCATCATTTTGCCTCAAGCCACTGCTCAGTAGTTGTATATTTTTAACAAAATGAACCACCACAACACTGCAGCTAATTGTGAGTGACATGTACGCATTTTATTTCATGAATGAGAGAAGTGAGAGTGGTACCAGTACCACCCAAGCACCTCTCCCCTTATAGCCTGACAACTCTTGAAGCAGTAAGGGTGGTCCAGGACAATCAGTAATATGGTAGCAGCTTCCTGTCTGGATCGGTATTTGCAAGGTTGCATTTACATTTGGATTTAAAGCCTGTGTTAAAAACAAATCGGAGCACTCAAGTCAACCTATGAAATACAAGTAACCTATCAATTTGTTTTTTACATTGAATCCTGTTTCTAGTAGATAGGCGTTTATTATATATTAAGAACTACAAATACCAGAATGCAAAGGAAACAAGCAGTGGCGTAGCCAATAGGTCTAGCCTTTGGGATCTTATAAGTGTTTGGCCATGCAGCTCACAAGCTGCGAGTTTACAAACATCAGAAAGTAGATATAACAGCCAGTCACATTTGATGTAACAGCGGCAGGACCCGAATAATTCCGCCCTGCATGCCCTGTGAGTAGGATAAGCAAGAGCGTTAACAACCGAGCTGTGGTGGGTGCGGAGGAGACATGGAAGGCAGTAAGGCAAGGGGTGCCAGCCACGGCGAGAACCTGGTCCATCGAGCGGAAGGTGACGACTTGAACCATGCAGCAGGCCTCATGCGAATTGAGGCACAAATGCATGCACTGAGGTGATGTGTGGTCTTTGGAATACATGGGAGTTCAATGGACACTGATTTACAAGATGGTTTGAGTAAACTAAATATGGAGTACTCTTTTTTTTCAATAATAAATTGATGTGCGTCCAAAGCATCTAGATCTACCTTATTGTTAGTGGTTAAACTTCCACGCAAAAACATATGAAGGTGTACTAATGGAACAAATTATGTTGCCTAGCGATGTGTAACAGGCCTTTCAAACAAATTGCAAAATGCAGCATGGCAGGTGGCTTTCTAAGTAAAGGGTGGGGTAAGAAATTAAATGGTTACAATCAATCAAACATGTAATTTGTTATCGGATTCTCGGTGTACTGTTTGACAGCACATTAGACCTTACATATCAAAGCTGTTTACAAAAATATTTGTGATGGGTAAAGCTTTAATTATATTTAGTTTTAAATGTTGTCAATGCAGTTTTTTTCTATGAAATTAGTCGCATGATATTCCTCTATCTGAGATTGTTCTGGCCCACGTTTTCTGAGTTTCTTTGTTGAACATCAAGCTTTTTCTTGGAGACCAGGCTGAGGCCGGAAGAGCTGTGCTCCACACAGGTTTTCCCAAGACTGCGCTCCTGGGGGTCGTAGTATGCACTTAATAGCACATTTGCTGGGTTTTGGTTAAACTTCAGAAGGTGCCCTTGTGCTTTAAGATTCCATTTGAAATTTCCCTAATAACCTTCATGGCCCTGTTCTCTCTCACCCTGTGTATCTGTTGGAGCAGATAAAGGTAGTAGTTGGTAACGGGGCTACAAGAAGCCAGGCTCTCCTTTTCGTATTCAACAATTTCAAATGGCTAGTGGGTGGCAGTAAAGTGCAACTGTTTTGTGACTGCATTCCAGTTGCAAAACATTCATTCCTACCAATGCGAATCGGTATTTGGAAGGGACGCCCTGAACACGCCTCTTATAAATACCAATTTGCACACCCAAATTGTGATTCGGTAAAACGTTACCCAATTGCAATTTGGGGTTTGTACATCTCAATGTTTTTTTGCGGTTGCAAACTGTCCGATGCGGCAGATCGGCCTGTTTGCGACCGGTAAAAAGTTTTGTTCATCTGGCCCCTCTGCGCACCAGCTACCACTCTCTGACACTTACTTCATTGTGGCAGCAACTACTCATCTAAGTATGGGTAGCCCCTAGCTCTGCAAAGGAGCCAGTACTGGAGTAACAGCCTTAGTGCTGTCTTGAGCCCAAAGGGCATGGTGCATGTATACGGTGTTTGTATTGGCTGGCCCCAGGCAGTCGCACTGGCCGAGATGCAATCAGAGTGGATCTAGTCTTGGAAGGCGGCGGGGTCGGCAGAGTGCCAGCTGTTTCTGTCTCCACTTTCCTCAGACTGGGAGTGGACTCGTCCGTCTTCCCTCAGTCTCACACGCTTTTATCGCATTGCCAATTTAAATACGAAATTACTGTACATCCTCTAGATTCTCAAGTTTTGCTGTTCCACTCTTGAATAGTTAAGTCAGTCCAGGGATTTTATTTGCATTTTGGAAACGTGTCCTGATTTTCTAACAGGATAAGCAAGGCTACATGTCTCAGCGTGCAAAGCAAAAACCGGGACTGGACAAGCGGTGCTCGCGCACTCACCTTTGAAACATAAGAGCTCTGCCCCCGCTCCCTCCACCTTCCCCCAAGGTGTGAGGTGCACACTACTACACCGCTAAAGCACTCGGACTTCTTATGAGGGTCACGGAGCACTATAAATTAATGAAACTTACAAGACAAGCACAGTACATGTACACCCAGGAACGGACACGCCCAGTGACCCGCCCTGCTGAGGAGGGGGTCCTCACTTTCCTATTGAGGAGACAAATGGTGGGTTAGGTAGCATATACCACTTACCTGTAGCCTGCGCCCTCTTCCTGCTCATGCTTCTGCTGTCCAACAGGGGACCCTCTGGATAGTACCCGGCCTCACTCAGGACAGTAGAGTTCCAGTTTTTGACTCTCATTTGACCACCTAATGCTCGCAGCACCTGTGAACATGTTTTGCTCCCATGGAGCTGGCACACCTAATAACAACGATTTGCAAAAGAAAAGCTTGGATGCGGATGGCAACCGCTGCCTAAACCCCCACTCCGGTCCCGAATCTACTTCCTCAACCACTCCCTTCTACAGCGAATTCATGGCCTAATTTAAGCTCAATAGGCGAACAGTCACAGTTTTTAGATCCCTGACTGGGAGATGGGATGAACTTCACGATTCCCTTACGGTACAGCGGGTTGTTATCAGGCTGGGGGTGGGCGGGGCTTTATTCGGTTCGTGCTCCACGCGCACCGTAGCAGATGCACTGGAAGCTGGGCCCCGTCCCATCATTAAGGAGAGGGCGGGGACTGGGGCGTGGAGGTAATGTCATTTTACACACACTGCTTGTTCTGCCTGATTCCATTAGTGTCTCACTCTCGCTCATTAGCATGCGCTAAATGTATGCTTGGCAAGCAAACAGTGCTAGCCTCCATCTCGTTTAAATTTCAAAGCAGTCCACCACTGCTTCCCCTCCACCCCATAAATCCCCTCAGTGTCTGTTGGGCTGGGGTCTCTGATCTCTGTCTGCCACTCACCCCCCCCCCCGGAGGAGCGACATGTAACGTCTGGCCCGGGAGGGATGGAGAGATGGGCGATCGTGCCACACATCTGCCCAGCTCAGCCCATTTCATTTAGTGGCGCACAAAGTCTCTAGGTTTAACAAGTGCTGAGGGGGGAGGGAGGCAGCGACAGTTAAAGCGCGCTGGTAATACATAGAACCAGCCGCCATTGCCAGCGTCCCGTGACTGCTGAGGGGAGGCACGGGAAGAAAATAGTTACTGTGCAACACTCGAAGTAAAGGGGCCAGTAGCCATGGAAGGATACAAATGACGACATGGCCATCATAAGGAGGGACTAACAAGCCTAAAACCAATCGGAAGGCAGGATTTAGGAACTAAACCAATGAAAAAGATGGGCGGAGAGTGGGTGGAGCTTCCATGGAGCTTCCACTCCATACTGAATACTGCATGCCTCGCAAAGCGAGCAGCGCATGCGGCCTGCCGCTATAGGCTCAACCTAAAAAGGAATAGAAAAACTATAACAAACAAAGAACAGCTGTAGGTTAAACCAACAGTGCATGAATGTGGAATTCTGCAGTTTCACAAAACATTTTAGTCTGCAATGTATTGGTACTTATGTTCAAACCTATTTGGACATCAGTAAGTTGCAGTACATTGTACAATTGTACATTGTATATTGCATAATACTGGCAGTAGGCAAAGTTGAGAGTGATTTGGTAAGAAAATATTTGAAAGCTGGCTCCATACTAAATACTGCATGCCTCGCAAAGCGAGCAGCGCATGCGGCCTGCCACTATAGGCTCGACTTAAAAAGGAATATGTTTAGTCTTAAATTTTCCTACCGAGCCAAATTGATTGACTCTCATTCACCTCATGTGTTAGCAGTGGAACTGTCAGGAAAGAATCTCCCCACTTTGCTAGTGGTAAATTTTTACAATTCCTTCTCCAGAACTCATGAGACCGAACATCTTCTGGCCTTAGAGGATTTTCTGGAAAGTTATGGGGAAGGAAGACAAGCCTATTATGACACTCTAATCTTAGGGGATTTTAACACCCGCAAATGCTGCCTTAATTGCTTCTCAATGTTGGAGGAGGAAGATGGCTTGCAGGTGTCAAACCACTTTGAACACACCATCAGGCATCTTTTTAGAAGGCTTCCTCTCAGCCCATAATCTGCACTGTTTACAGCAATCAGATATGTCTGCCCTGGTTCCTACCTATGCAGGCAATGGTAGCTCAAGCACAATTGACCACATTTTGCTATCTGCTCTACTAATATCGGCTGTAAAGAATCTAAGCGTTACTTGGAACTGCCTTAGTGACCACAATCCTCTAATATTGGTTCTCCTCCTCTCGGCTGCCCTTAAAGGGGGGGTTGCGAGTCAAATCTCTAATATAAACATCAGCACCAAAGACCAAGCACGGAGATTGAAGTGGGAAAGGATTACCCCAGAGAGTTTTTTAGAGAACTTGTATACCAACTGCGCTTCGGAGTTTCAAGTATGTATGGACCTGGCACCACATGATAGAGCTATTCTAGATGCTTTTGATACAATCACTAAGCAGGTTGCCTCTAATTTATCTATTAAAACCAGAGCGAGATGCCCAAAACTTAAAAGGTGGTTTGACGACACTTGTTCGGTTGCCCACAAGGAGCTAATGCAGGCCCTTAAGCAAAAACCAAGGGACTCAACACTAACTAGGAGTTGTAGGAAGGTATATAAAACTGCAGTTCAGGAGAGGAAAAAACAGATAAGGGAGCAGGCCTGGGAGGAGCTCAGTCAAGCTAGTGTCTTGGCTGGCAGCTCTAGATTTTGGTCTGTGCTCAACAGTCCTCTCTTCTCTGACACGTCAAATTCTAGCAGAGATTGCACAATACCTGCTGAGAAATGGGTCTAGCACTTTGGTAATATTTACAGTGATACCAACTTAGCAGAAGCCGTGGGAAAAACAGTTCCCGGACTAGCAAGTTCTTCTCTCCATTTTAGAACGGATGAGATTCACAAAGCTATCACTTCAACATCCGGTGGAAAGGCCCCTGGCCCTAATGGGGTCCCAGCGGACCTTTACAAGGCCGACCCCAAAGTCTGGGCCAAGATTTTAAACATGTTTTTAACGCTGCATGCTCCTGTGGTTTCACCTTGTCATGGGCAAAGGCGGTCATTATCCCCATTTTTAAAATGACATGACATAACATGACCCAGCATGTTACAGACCGATTTCGCTCTTAGACTCCGCGGCAAAAATCATGGGGAAAGTAGTACTGGATCGCCTAACAGCCTGGCTTGATCACGCTAATATCATTTCCGATCCCCAATATGGATTCATGCAGGGGAAAGGGACACTGGATCAATGCCTCAATCTCCATTTGGTGATCGGGAAGTACACTGTTGCCAAGGGGGGGAGGGTTTACACCTGGCCTTCATGGATCTAACCTCAGCTTTTGACCTTGTTAATAGGTCTAAGCTGTGGTTGATCCTGCGTGACATGGGGCTAGATGCAGAACTGATCTCTTTCCTGCACACTGCTCACGTAAACACCACGGCTGCGGTACGGTTTAACGAAGACGGCAGCCTGACAGACTCCTGGGCAGTAGGAAGGGGGGTCCGGCAGGGGTGCATTCTGGCTCCCCTGCTGTTTACGCTATATATTAATAAACTGGGGGATTCTTTAATATCCTGTTGCAAAGACATACCCAGGGCCGGCACCAAAATGATCCCCGCATTTCTGTACGCTTATGATGCGGTTTTATTGGCCAGAACCGCAAGGGGTTTGCAACAACTTTTAAATTGTTTTATAGATTTTATGGATTCACTAGATTTAATTACAAATCTAAAGAAGTCACATGCTATTACCATAGGTTCCCGAAAGGCGGCCAAGGCCAAATTTTATTGTAATGGAGCCGAGCTAACCAAAGTGTCCACGTTCCCATACCTAGGGGTACTTTTTGATGACCAAAGCGCTTGGTGCGCGCAACGAACACTCAAAAAGAACGTTTTAGCCAGAGCTGCAGGGGCTACTCTGGACTTTGCGAAGAGACTAGGGTCAAAACCCCTTCCCGCACTATTGAAGATTTATAATGCAAAATGTATCCCTATGGCCACGTACGGATGCGACATCTGTGGCTACAAGGATGCGAAGGGAATCCAAGGGGCCGAGAATAATTTTATGCGTAAACTCCTTGCAGTCCCTGTTGCTACCCCCGTTTTTAATCTACATGAAGAATTGGGGGTGGGTTATATCTCGGATCAGATTGCGGTCGCCCCGTTGTTACGTTGGTTGAGAATCTGGGCTCAACCGACCCCAAATTTAAACCAACTCATAAGTTCGGATTGCATTGCACTGGAGGGGACCTTACACATTCCTTGGCTGAAATACATAAAGGAACAGACAAGTTGCCTCGGTTGTCCCGAGTTGTTCCTGACCCCCAGGCTCCTGGGCAAGTCCGCCATCAGAGACCATAAACAGCAGTTCATGGACAGGCGGCAAGGCCTTAGGGAGGAGGTCGAACTAGCCAAACCTTCAGTGAGAAGGTTTGTTACACTGAGCTTGGGTCCGCAGATGCAACCATATTTATCCTATGTCAACAAAGCATATCATCTTTTTGTTTTGACGAGATTCCGTCTGAACATGATTCCCTGGTTACTGGCATTCCCCAAAGGTTACTCGAAACCAGAATTACTAAAATCTTGCCCCTGTGACAATTTCTCGGAGCAGGATACCCTCCTCCTAATGTTCTTCTGCGCCTATTACGATCCCTTGCGCAGGAAGCACATTTTTCCCCTACTCAGAGATTGTCAATTTGTCCAAGTGAGGCCGGCCTTGCTTTACCTTCAAATGCTAGCCTCACCCATGGTTTGTTTTGGGGTGGCAAGTTTTTTAATTGGGGCCATCAGACACAGGACTAAGCTGCCTCTGCAATAGCTATCCTGTGTTATCAGTCAGTGTAAATATGTTCTCCTAAACTATGCAATGTACTTTCAATGAGATAATATTTATGGTTTTGGATCACCGTTTTAGCACTGCTGCACTTTACATGATATACCCTTTGTAGGTTTCTAATATGACCATTGTAAAAGTAAAGCTGGATGCCTTTTATTATATAATGTATTTTGATGAAATGTGTATTTTTATAAAATTGTTTGCTTTTATGGCTCTTGGCTGCCGAATAAAGTACTTTTGGCTTGACGTGACTTGAATAGAAAAGCTACAACAATCAAAGAACAGCTGTAGGTTAAACCAACAGTGCATGAATGTGGAATTCTGCAGTTTCAGAAAACATTTTAGTCTGCAATGTATTGGTACTTATGTTCAAACCTATTTGGACATCAGTAAGTTGCAGTACATTGCACAATTGTACATTGTATATTGCATAATACTGGCAGTAGGCAAAGTTGAGAGTGATTTGGTAAGAAAATATTTGGAAGCTGGCTTTCATTTTAAAACAGTAAGCACTGCAAACTTCACATCCAGCTGATCAACCTAATGAGAGACAGAACTTATAAGAAGCACACTATTATACATGCTGGACCAGCTACTGTTGAAGGGTTTACAACGAATCTCATCAACCAGCTTTTACATACACAATCATACATGCAGCACATACAGACTTCATAGCAGAACACTAAGCACACTACATATTAAGCAAAAAGACAGGCCATAGACGCAAATATAAGTCATCACAATTACAGCACATATAAGCCTTGCATACTAAGCATATAGCACACACATGTCACTAAACAACAATCAATACATACGGAAAACACGCACACACACACATCATGCACAGTTATATTTTCAGCTGCACTTTATCTCTCCCCATAACTGATACAGGTCTCGAAAGTGTCCCTATGTAGAATAAGTTATTTTTGCTTCAATGAGAACTGGGCATTGTTATTTGTTACATACCATACCTCAATTTTCAGTGAACTTCTACTGTCAGAAAGGAGCAATTAGTAACTGTGTGTGTACCAATCATGACCCACAGCCCCAACAGGTCATTGAGAATATCACTTTTGTGCATATCTTGCACAAAACACAGTGGCTAAGGCTTTTTAAAAAAAATATATCTCTTTATTACCGTTTTCAAGCATGAAAAAAGAGAACATTTTGCAGTATTGTTACTGTAGCTCTGGGAGGGGAGCAGTCTTACGTCAAAGGGTGGCTAGGGCTTTTTTAATACTGATAAGTCTAGTCTGCTCTCGTTAAAAATACACGCAATGGTTGAATCAGCAGTGGTGTAGAAAGAGTTGCTCTCCCCGCCCAACAAAAACTGGCCATCAAAGCACTGGATTCTTTTATGAGTGGCATTTCAGATGACTTGGCTTTCTAGAAAATTTAATTGAACACTGGTCTAGGAACATTGCAGGGTTGTTGGGAAAATTTCAGGATCCCTTATGGATGCAGTTCATCAGACAATTCTCTGTGATTTGTTTTCAGGAGACTTGGCTTGTGAACTGTAACCTGTTTTTGGAGGGATATAAAGCCTTCTTTGTCCCTGCGTCCCCGTCTCCTTGTGGCAGAGCTAGGGGTGGTTTGGTGACTTGCATATCATTGGCTGTGACCTGTAGGATCCAGCAACTTCCTACTGCTAATAAGGATTTTCAAGTTATTGTTTTAAGGAGAGGAAATGACTGTATGGGCATTATTAATTTTTATAACGCACCAAGCGCGCTGGGGGAGTGCAAGATTGCCCAGCTAGGCTGCCTCATAAGACAGTCCTGTGGTTCTGTTGCACATAATCTTATGGTGGCGGGGATTTTAATATTCACCCCTGTGGAGACCCCAAAATCAGATGTATGGCTCAGCTGGGATGTGCCAGGATGCGGGGATTCCATTTTGAGCATTCCGTTCAGGGGGATGCATTGAATGGTTTGCTTAATGAATTTGACTTGTTATCATAAATGTCCTTAGCTGACCCCCTTAGCACACAGTCCGTCCCTTCTTTTAAAGGATGTAGTGATGGTTCGTTTATAGATTACATCTTGATCTCCACCGGCCTCCAGTTTAATTTTCGTGGGTTTACCATCATGGATAGTGTTTTTAGCGATCATAATCCTATCTGTGTCCACCTTGGAGGTAGGCTGTTGTTAACACAAGCTAGGGTGACATTCCCAGGCATGTTGAGACCTGTGGACGGTAGACGCCGCCTAAAATGGTCACAGATATCTCCAGACTCATTTTATGGCAAGGTACAAGTGTCTTGTGCAACCGAATTAGCTTCCTGTGTGTCATCTGGTTTCCACCCGGGGGGTGTCCTCAAGGCTTTTGATATCATTATTACCAAGATAGGGGCACTTCTAAGTGCCCCCTCTCATAGGACGGTGCTATCTGACCCTAGATGGTTCGACCCACATTGTTCTAAGGCAGCGAGACATTTAAAAGATGCTTTAAAATCTATCCCAAGAAATCAATCTTTGATATGTGCCCGCCGTCGTGAGTATAAACGGGCATTGGCCACCCGTAAGGGCGAACTGAAGGAGGAAATGTGGAGGGACCTATTGGAGGCAAGCACTTTGGGGAATAGCGCAAGGTTTTGGGGCATTATTAACCGACCTTTATTTGAAAAGGCTAGGGATGGAGAAGTAGGCACTAACATATCCGAGGATGAATGGGTGTCTCATTTTAAATCTATTTTCAGATGCCCCATGGATCCTCATCAATCCCAAGGTAGGGTTAACATCAATGCTCCAGTAATGTTTGAGCAGAAAGAGGTGGAGAAGGCCATTTTAGGGCTGACGTGCAATAAGGCCCCAGGCCCGGATGGCATCGCTCCAGACCTTTTTAAATCAAACCCATTTCTTTGGGCCCCGGTACTGATGGCTGTCCTTAATGCGGCGGCCAGGATCGGTTGCCCAGACTCCTGGGGCATCTCAACCATTGTGCCAGTATTCAAGAAGGGCGATCGTAATAGCACCCTGTGTTATAGACCGATCTCCCTTCTTGACTCCGTGGTTAAGGTTGTGGGTGGGGTGTTACTGGGAAGATTATCCTCCTGGGCGGCAGAGAATGAGATCATCTCTGATATACAATACGGGTTTCGCCCAGGGCGTTCCACCTTGGCCCAATGCCTTAATTTATATATGATCCTGGGAAAGTATACAATCGCCCGCCAAGGTACAATCTACATGGCCTTCATGGATCTTTCCTCTGCCTTTGATTGTGTCAATCGGGGGAAACTGTGGCAATCCATGAGGGCCATGGGGGTGGAGGATAACTTGGTTGACTTCCTAGAGGATTTGCACAGGGAATCAAAGGCTAATATCAGATATGCCCAGGATCTCCGTGTATCTAGGGATTTTAAAATAGAGAGGGGGGTTCGGCAGGGGTGTATTTTGGCCCCCTTTTTATTTAATTTATACATTAATGACCTGGAAAAAACTTTGATAAAAACAGTGGTCGATTTCCCATATGTGGGGCGTAGAGGTCTGCCCGTCCTGCTATATGCGGATGATGCGGTCCTCGTTGCTAGGACGGCAAGGGGACTTCAGACACTGCTCGACACCTTTCGGAGCTTTATGGAAGCCCGTGATTTAGCAATTAATAATTCTAAATCCTATATCATGCAGGTCGGGATTCGCCCGAAGAAATCGTTCCCTTTTAAAGAGGGTAATGAGAAAGTACCAACGACTTCGATATTCTCTTACCTGGGTGTTTTAATAGATGATCGTTTGAATTGGGGGGCCCTGATTCAGAGGAAAAAAGGGGAGGTTACAAGGGCGAATGCTGCAATCTTCAACTTTGCCGCGAAGATGGGTAAGCGCCCAATTGCGGCAATGGTGAAAATATTTCAGGCCAAAAGTGTTGCTATAGCTAGCTATGGGAGCGAAATTTGGGGCTATGCAGCAACTGATGCTCTGCAGGTGGCGGAGAACACTTTCTTAAAACGTCTCCTAGGAGTGCCCACCGGAACATCAAACCTGGTGGTACATGAAGAACTGGGGTTGCCATTTTTATGTGATACTTTGGCCATGCGCCCCTTGCTGTTTTGGCTCAATTGTTGGTTAAATAAAGATCTAGCTCTCAATCATCAGATCTTAAGAGAAACTATGAGCCTTGTTTATATGTCACGCATTCCATGGTTAAAATATATTAAGGGTTGTTTTGAAGAGCTGAGGCGGCCGGACCTTTTTTTAAAGCCTGACTCTATTACCTTGAAGGATGTGGAATTTGTAAAGAAAACCTTTACTACTCTAAAAAAGCATGGTAGAGACGATCTAGAAATTGGGAAATCTAGCGTCCGTAAATATGTGATGCTTAAAACAATCCCATCCATTGAGCCATATCTTTTGTGGCCATTGACGCCCCATGAGCGGTTTTTATTGATCAGGTTCCGATTGGATTATTTTCATTTGCTACTTGCTGTCCCAAAAGGGAGCTGCAGAGGTCAGGTGTTAGCATCCTGTGGCTGCGACGGAGTGTCTCCTCAGGATTTGCTACACTTTATGTTTTATTGTAAATTTTATGAAGTACCTCGCAGATATTTTTTAACACCTCTTTTAAAGAAGCTGAACTTTACCCAGGTCCGCCCAGCTCTTTTTTACTTATAACTGTTGAAACTAGACTGTGTGACTTTTATAGTAGGCTTTCTGAAATCCTCTCTGAGATCTAGGATCTGTATGGAGAGCTAGTAAACTTTCAACGTTGGTAGGCACCCCCCATTACTACCCACATAGATGAAGTTTTGGCCTCTGGCGTTGTGGTTTCTCCCCTATATTATTCCTTGTATTAGATGTATATACCTTTGTATTTTAGGGGACCATTTGCCTTAATATTATTGTTACGAATTGTATGTTTTAATTGTTATATGGAGGTGTGTAACTTTTATGGTTTTTATCTTAAAGCCGAATAAAGTATTTTTGAATTGAATTGAACACTGGTCTAGGACTGCAAAATTCCCTATTTGAGCCACTTGAAGAATGCAGGCGCTCTTGCTACAGTCTTATTTTTGAGCGTTGTCCACAGTAGTGGAATTGGGCGGCAACATTGGTAGAATTGGGATACGTTTGAGAAGAAAGTGAGTAACTTCTTATGAAAAAAGTTGGGGCCCTTGTACTTATTTATTTATTACAAATTAAGCACTGCTCCACTGCATTATGAAACAAATCTCAAACTGTTTCTTTAATTTTCAAATGATCAGTGAAACTGCAACCCCATATGTATTTAGAAAAATAAGCCTGATGTGGAGATAATTATATTGCTTCATCTATCACTTTAAGACACTTATCAATGAAATGCTTGTTTTGCTTTTCGATTTTCCTTTTTTTTAAAGGGTCATCTTCCTAAAATGCTATTTCACATCTTGTTTTTTTCCAATATATTCCTTCCCAATACACTTTATCATCCCATAACTACTTTTTATACCACCAAATCACTCGTGCATGTGTATCCCAGGCCTTGTGACTCTTCTCTCCCCTTGGTGCTTTGAAGTCAACGTAGGATGGGATAAGTAGTTTAGAAGCAAACAATGCCATTATGTGAGGCACTAAGGCTAGTACAGTGTCCCAATGGGGCCTACACTAAAACTAGGAAACTGACACAGGGGGACCAAGAATGACTGGGGGCACTTACAATGGGCCTCCAACACTGTCACTAGCACACTGCCAAAGGAAACCATTGATGACATGGGGACATTTATGTGACCACAGTGACAAATAGGCGCTTGCACATGAACAACAAGAGGGGGACACTGGCACAGGGGCACTAGCAAATGGGCATTGTTAGTTAGATAATGAGACAGGCAAATCAACACTGATGCTAGGGCACTGGAACAAGGGTACCGAAACAGGACCATCTATACTTACATGGGAACAGTAACATTCGGACACGTACATGGGACACAAACACTAATTCTGGAACACTGACACAGGGATGCCAGGGCACAAGGATATTGACACTAAACAGTGGGACATAATATTAGACTGTGACATGATATACTGACAAAGGGACACTGACTGGGGAACACATCATTAGTGAACCTGTGAATGCTGACGGAGGTTACTGATGCAAGGAAACTGACTTGGAGACCCCTGTCATTGGGACATAGACACTAGAACACTGACCAGTGGCCCCAATAATGGCATGGGGATGTTGGTAATGTGGCACTGAAAGTTGTTCATTGACATGAGTCACAAATATTGACACTGGGACACATTAGGACAGTAACACACCAGCACCATAGTGATGCTGACACAAGGGCATTTCCACTGGGACAGTACCACTTGGACACAGATAATGGAACACCAACATGAAGAGATTGACTTGGGGACAAAGACACTGGCACAAACATTGATGCTGGTCCAATGCCATGGGACAGTGGTATGGGGAGATTGTCATAGGAGTTTTAGAGTATAAACACTTAGGTATTTATGCTTGAACACAACACCGGTTGATAAAAGGACAGTAACACAAGGGCACTTACTGGGGGGATGCAACATTCAGGTACTGAAGTGTGATTGCTGAGTTGGGTCACTGACACTGGGATACAGAGACAAAGGCATTGGCATGGGGGCACATACATAGGGTCACAGACACTGAAATTTACACTGCAACGCTGACATGGACAATGGACAGTGCAACACTCCCAAGGGGTAACTGTCCAGAAACACTGTTTGGGTACAAAGACAGACACTAGGAAAAGTAAACACTGACACCGCAGCACTGAAACTAACAAGGTACATTGGAATTAAGATACTAACATGGGCACATGGACAATGACACAGAAAAACTGACCAGGGGACAGTGACACTGTGATACTGGTGTGAGGGCACTGCCACTGGGACATGGGTAGATAGGGAAATAGGTACATTGACATTGATACTGGAACACTCATGATGAAAGAGAAATAAAGGGACACGTATGCAGTAACAGTGACATGGGGACACTAACCCATTAACACTAATAAGTCCACAAACACTACTGCTGTGGTAAGTACACAAGGGTGCCAGTATTGGTATACTGTGTCATAGATCCTACATGCAAAGAGGGCATGAGAAACAAGCATGGACTTACTGACACTTGGTCATTGGCACTCAAGCACTAACACAGGGAAACTGTTGCATGGACCTCAACACTAGAACACCAACACAAGCACACTGGGAAGAATATATTGACATAATAAAAAAGAGATAATGCTGACAATGGAACACTTGGACAGCAATAGAGCAGTCCATCACTGCCACTGAGACACAGCCACAAATATTGTGTGACACTGGATATGTTACACTTGGAAAATGATGGGGATATTACCACTGGAAAACTGACGCAGGGATTAAAGGCAGTCAAAGAGACACGTGGCATGGGGGCGCCAATACTGGTTTGGGACATTTGGACACTGATATGGAGATAATGAAAGACAGACTTACACTAAAATCCGAATATTGACACTATCACTCACAGTTGGGAAATAGGTCTACACGGACACAGAGGCACAGACACAGGCACTAAAACGTACACAAGTTCACTGACACAGATGCACTAATGCATGGATACAAATATAGGGAGACATACCAGAGACCACAAACACTTGGACTATAGACATATAATCAAGTCTGCGGTCTCATCTATACAGCATTCTTTAACAGCACCAAGAAGGCATAATGTTAGCAAGTGTTGATCATCAGCAATACTTCCTAACCTTTTAAGATAATATGGCAGCCTGTCAGAGATGGCCCCTCAGTCCTGCCTAAAATCACCCCATTCTCTGCCTGGTAAAGTTTGAGTTGACAGAATACAATTTATGTTTCTAGAAATAGTGAAGACACATGTTTTCTACTGTCATAGTCCAGTGGGGCTTCAATCAGGCCAGGCCTGCTGCATGTGGAGGTTATTGGATACTAAGCCTGTCAAGTCTTGATTCCACCGCATGCCTCTTTCTTCCACCACCCTACACTTCCTGCCTCTTTTTCTTACTCTTGCAAGATCTTTTTTGTCCCTGTGTTCTGTCTTTGTCATCATTGTCCAATATTTTGATTCCTTCTTCTTTCTTTCTTTTCTGCCAGTCCTGCTTTTGGTCTGGATCACAACATGATGTTGAAAAATAGGTTTGGGTCCCAAAAGATAAGTGCTGGTGCCTGCTACCTGAAACCAACTGCACAAATTAAGTACTGGGTACAAAACTCTGAAACAATTGACTGGGCAGCTGCCTGGCAAGTTCCTGCTGTTCAAGTAGTAGAAGGGCCTTTCACCACACGCACTTCCTCAGCTATGCTCATACTCCCCCAACATCCTACGATGACCTTGTCTATCTCTCCTACTGGCTGTCCATTGAGGTCTCTCTTGCCGAAGATGGTTTAGAACTGCCTTAAAAACACACTCAATTATTGTTAATGGTTTTTAGAAAATGTGCTTAGAAATGCTTGATTTGCCTTACTTTTCCCCAAAGGTGTCTTGAGGGAGGGTACACAGGCCCATGCATAATTGCATTTATGCACTATTTAGTTTTCCACAATTATACAGGATATAAGTCTGTGGAAAATACTATTTAACACAGAGTTCATTAACATTTCCTAGTGTTCCTTGCTCACTGTACTTTAAAAGGTACAATTTCCCATTTATTATCACTAATAGTGGTAAATGTAGAAAATAGTAATACTTTAGAAAAACTGCAAAATATACTGTATTCTTTAAAATCTCACCATATTGTGTCTTTAATTAAAAAGAATACTGTGGGGAACCAAACCAATGTCAAACATTGAAAACCGAAACCCTTCTGTAGTTATTCTTTGGGGCCATGCCCCCCTAAACATGTACCCCTGGCTACGGGCCTGAACCTGCCGCTTGGCCTCTTCTCTGAGCAATGGAGAGAAGCGTGGCCCCACCCCATACCAACCCACGCGCCCCCCCTGCCCACAAAAGATAAAAACGGTATACTACTGGTGCGAAAAAAGCTTTAGAGGAGCAAGATTTAGAAGGGGCTTACAGGACTTACCTATTGGTTCAGCTAGAGATCACTCTGTCAGGGAAAGTCTGGCCTCTGTTCTTTTTCAGACAATGCTTCCTACAATGAGGAAGTGCGCTTACCTGCTTCCCGGGGTAGGGCACTCCAACTTATGAGATGAGCACGAGTTGACATTCAAAAACGTTAAACTAGTTCTACTGCAAGTCAAACTAACTCATGAATGAACAGTAACAACATCACGAATCCCACTGAAGTTGATCACTCGCACTAACTGCGCTCGTGTATGGAAGCCCCAGCTAGTGATTTTGAAAAAAAATTCTTCCTTGTTCTTTATCTGTTAGAGGCTGCACTTTAGAGCGGAAAATGCCCAAAAAAGGCAACATTTTAAAGCAAAGTGTTTTCCTTTGTCTTTTTGGACCCATTTCACAGGGGAACCAATGAAGGTAAAAAGAGGGTAAGCGCTGTTTCTTGAACTTACGGTTTTCAGCAGGTGAGGAAGAGTGAGGTAGAGATAGAATGAGAGGAGAGGGAGAGAGAGAGGGGAGTATTTTTTTTCTTTTTAAAAGAAAAGATTTGGGCACGCTGGGGTCAATTTTTGTTTTGCTTTTAAAAAGAAACAAACATTATTTGCCGCAAAAATGCCACAAAATTTCAGTTTTTGTGCCGCTAAATTTACTAATTTACGCCGCTTTATCTTGGGGGGGGGGTCTGGAAAAATGTGCTGTGTGGGGCCACTGATGCTGCTTACCAGACCCCTTTAATGCACACACTCTGCATGTAAGGTTACCAGATTACTCCATGTAACCAATGACGCAGTTGGCCAACCTGGGCTTTTCTTTCACAGTTATTTTGTTTCTTAGTTTAATTGGATCAACTGAAGTGTGATATGACCACATTTCACAAAATCCTCGGGAATGTTAAAGGAATATCTAAGACTAGAGCACTGCATCCACTGTGACATCAAATCATCTGGTAGCCTTATCTGTGTGGCCACTGACGTTTGTCATTAGGCCCATTTATGGATGTTTTTGGGGGCCGGCTGATGCTATTACTGAGCCCACTAGTGCCAGCACTGTGTAGGGCCACTGGTACACAATGATAGGCCGCTGATGTGTGCATGCTTGCATTGGACTGAAAATAGCATAATCTGTTGCTGCAGCACATACAACAAACACACTTAAAATAAGGCAGTCCAATTGACTGTGCCAATGCCTGTTGTTTTGGTCGCTGATGATGAGTTACTCGGGCCAATATGTAATGGAATTCAGTCAACCACTAAGACAACATAATTAGATATAAGTTTGTTTTTAATTATATGTTTAGCTATTGTACAATACAATGCTGAGGAGCAGCACCAACAGGACCAGTACAGACATTTTTAATTGTGATGGAAATACAGATGCATAGTTAACTGGCTATAACCCACGGATAAACCAGTGGACCAATAGACTGAAGTAGAAGGGGAAAGTACACTAAACATAGAAAAAGGATAGTGCATCATAAGTAAATATAACCTGGTAAATGCATAGGCCTAAGAACTCACCATACACAGTTGCAGTGAAAGAAGAATTCTTAATACAAAAAAAATAATACAGGGGTAAAAAGTATGGACCGAAGAAACCATTATCCAAAGTTACAATTGTACGACGCAAATCGAACATGTACATATGTTAGGCATATGAGTATGCAATTACATCTAAAAACTTGCATAAATGTATATCAATATATTAGTGACAAAATGACTTAAAACGGGGGCACAATAGCTCACTGTCACAAATGACGGTTTTTCATTCATGGATGATTTTTCCCGGACACAGCCAATCCTAAATACGCTGAATGACATGGGCAGTGTAATATGCATTTCTAACACTCAGTTTGTTTGTTTATTTGTGTTTTTATATAGCGTTTATATAGCTTGTCATAGAGAGAGTACTTTAACTATACATTATACATACTAGTCACAAAGTGAGGCAGAGCAGTATTAAGGTGCACAGAGAACTTCACTGGGCTGTTTGGGGCACTCCTTGCAGCAGCGGCCCGCTCTGGGATTTGTTCTGGGGGGGGGGGCTAATGACATGCCACGGGGGTGGGTGCTCAGAGGAGGCACATGTTGGGGACTGAGCAGGAGGCTTTGACCTCTCGCGATGATGTCCCAGTAATGAAGGCAGTTCAGGAAAGTAAGGCCCAAGCGGCAGGAGGCAAGGCAGAAGGGGGCGGTCCTTAGAGCTCCGCCTAGATTTTAATGAATGCATTATGGAGGGAGTATGGAGGGGCAATGAAGCAAGGAGGGGAAGGGGAGAGGTGGAGGAGGAGACAGGGGACATTGGGGAGGATGTGGGCATTCCAAAAGAGATCAGTGGGAGATGGAGGTGAAAGGGCCGGGCCCATTAGTTCTAGACATGTTCCAGAGTCACAACCTGATGGTTCTTTTTTGCAATATGAAGGCGTAGGGGAGAGAAAATTTGTTATTACAGTCAATCAATTGACTCATAGTAACCACAGACAACTAAGTATGATTAGTTTGATTTATTATAAAGCCAAAAACAACTGAACATAGAGACACCTCAATATGAGAGTGTAGAAATACATCGGAATCAGCAGAAAGCCAAATCTGCATATCCAATTGAGAGGATGTAGAATAAACAAAACAATTAGTTCAAGAAACAGAATGCAGAGTATCAGAAAGCATGAGTCCAAATTTCCCTGCATCGAGGGCTGATGAAAGAAAAACATTAATCTATCACTACACTGACACTAAAGTGACATCCCTACTTAAGTATCCTCAAGAAGAAGGATAAAAGGTGTCAGAATGTGAAGTCTTCCTAAAAAGTCTCTCCACCATCAATGGGGCATGTAGCATAAAGCTACCTAGACAGAGCTTATCCTCAGGTGCTCTCTATCTCTCAAGGAAGAAGAAGTTTGCCCCTCTCCCTAATTCCATCATCACATTATTGCAGGTAACTTTCCAAAGATTCATTGCGGATCACGCCATCTGCTCTTGGTACAATCCGAAAGATAGTTTTCCATGGATAGCGGTGTTCTTCCATTGCAACATTTTGTCCTTGGTTTGCAGGCCTTCTCCTGTGTGAAGCTTAACAACCTTCCTTTATCGACTCAAGCCACACAATTGTAACTTCTTCTCTCCTTGCCTGACTAGTAAAACAAAAACATTATTCTAGCTAACGAGCACTTCTTTCACCTGCAACACAAAACATGAGAAAGAACAAATCCACAGCATATGAAATTCAAACTGTTAATTCTAAAGCGAGAGTTTCCAGGAAATTGCATTTCAGGCCTACAAAGTTCAGCTAACATAAGAAGCATCATAGGAACTTTACAAAATCACACAGGAAATAAGGCACCTTCGATTAAGGCATTTACCTACATTTAAAACAACACAATTAATAAACATTTTTAGAACATGAATAATTGTCAGTTTCACAAGACAAGTTCTTCACGTTAATGTTTTCTGCTAGTTACATTTACTTACCACGTTAATTCTCCATGGTATTTTCCAAAGGCCTAAGCACATCACGTTTCAGGTTAATACATTTCAAAATTCTAACACTTCATGTTAATACAACAAAGGATTATATGCGGGTGCGCTCTACACTTGTGATTATAATGCACCCTACAAATAAAATGAGATTTCCGCTACATCAGTTCCCCCCTCTGTTGATTTTGAGTCATCACAAACACCCTTAAATCCCTGTAGAGTAGATCGATCTAAACAGATGTCATAGCTAGTCTCCTCTGTCTGAACTCCTCCAAACACTTCAAGTTCTCATAATGACTGTCCTGCAGTCTTTCCACCCTTCGCTTTTTTTCCCTTAAGGAGTTCTCCAATTGCCTCACCTTGTGCCATTTGTCTGCCCTTATCATACCTATGAACCTAATAACACAAACCTCAACAATTATGATTGGCTTAAAGATATATCCAAGGATCCCCTTTACTAGGTTAACAAACCAATTTCCAATTGCATCAAATCCCTTTAGATCTTATCCCAAACTCCCTCAGTTGTCGGTGTCATGTATCCCATGATGTATCTCAGTGATATTACTTAGATATCCCCTCAGATCTTTACTTTTATCAGTGATATAAGTACAAAACTGTTGGACCTTCAGCATCCAACACACTCCGCCTTACTTTGCTAGTAACTCAACTAATGGAAGACGGTTTTGCATTACCATCGCCCTTATCGAAACCATCTCACCATCTATGAGTAGCAATGACTGAGCTGTGTTGACAACAACTTATCCACAATGATAGACAACTTCCTGATCTTGATGTTATTCAGCACCATACCCAAACTAGGTATGCTCCGTCCAAATATGTCTCCCACAACTTCACCAGCACTCAGTCCGCATTTTTCTCTATGGTTCAATTTTCCTTCTAAACACTCCAAATCTTCCACATGGTATATCTTTGGAAACATAACTGCCACTTAACAAATACCATACCAGTTGTTCGGAAGCCGAACATATGCATTCTTCCCACACACAAAATATACACCTGGCACCACTTGCACTGTTTTTTGCAGAAACATCTTCCAAGGACCATCGATTATAAAGATACGATCACACACACTTCGCCCACAAATATAGTCTCATAACGACTCTGAACTTGTCGTATGCAATGCTTGCCTTGTTGTTCCCAATCTAGCGCTATAGTACCATAGCTTCCTTTAACCTTGTGAGCTAACTCCTCCTTGGTACATTCAGAATTTCCGTCTCGACTATTAAGCTTAACACTTAATCCCTGATGTGTATCTTCTACTTGATCTACAAATTTCTTTTCTATGTCTGTTAATATACAGGTTAGGCTATGTCTATGTGCGTATGCAGTGTCTAATGTTACTGTGGGTGCAAAATATTTTCCACTTCTCTCTTCCTGCTTGTAATAATTGTATTTATTCAGATGTTTATAGACTGGTATCTCTGAGAGTGCCACATCATAATTTGAGAACTAGTATTCGTAATGACCTTTTCCGTAAAACATGCTAATGAGCATACAACAACTAATGCCATATGTCAAGGATAAGTGATCTAATCCCTTCCTTGACCGAAGCAGGCAATTGCATGCACACATAACAGTGTCTCACATCCATAGTATTTACATACTCGTAAAGCAACTTAGCATAAGCATTCAATGTATAATCACTTTTAGACAAATCTACATGCAGGAAACGACTAGTTTGCACTATTAAACATTTATCAGATCCTAATGTACCTTCTGTTGAGGCAGCAGTGGTAGGTGTGGATGTCCCATGGACCCCCACTCCATGTTCCTCAACCTTGTGTGCCCTTAAAATGGACTCGGTAATGACTACCTCTATTACTATAATTACTCCCTCAATGAGTGTACCTTTAATACATTTGTGCCTACGATTTGAATTTCCAGACTCCATTTTCAAATTGGCTCAGATTGTAGCTTGTAAGAGGATTAATTGCACAGTCTCTTTTCTCCGCCTCTTAATGACGTGCAACAAAAGTCTTTGAGCAACTTTTCCTTTGACTCTTGGAAGACTCCTCTAGCCCTCTTTCTTCTTCTAGATGGAAAATCCCTATTTTATTCTTCTTCCACTCTGGCCTAGGTTATCTTGCAACTTATTTACAGTTCAAGGTCAATTTACATCCCTTATGAGATCAGAGCCAATCTCCTCAATGACTTGTAACAGTTCAGCTCTCAATGCTGCAATCTCTTGAGGAGACTGTGGAGCTCCAAAGTTTGGAAATTCAATGCTTTCCAAAATTAGAGTCCGTAAGCCACTCAACCTTGATGGAAAAGGCACAGTGAATGACAGAAGTGCATTAGCCTCGATTCCATGAGCTCTCTGCAAGATCTCAGCAATCAGTATTGAAATCTTGGACCTCGCTCTCCCCGGCATTTGTAACCAGATAAGACCACTCAGAAGATGAATATCTCTGATACGGCACTCTTGCCCTCCTGGACCTCCTAACACTTCCTGTGACTTGTTCAGAGTCACTCAGATCAGATTCTGAAGATTTACTTATTGGTGCAATTTCTTTTTCGGATGCAAGTCTCAAGTTCCTTCTTTCCTGTCTCACAGGCCACGTTTCATCTGCGGCATCTTTGTTCCTTGACTGTATGTGACTAATTTCCACACCAGTCTCTTCTGCTGAGTCAGACTCTATACCACTCGCAACGTTACCATCTCCCTCAGAGTCTGAACCAAGGTCTTGTGTAGCTTGACACCCTCCAGCCTAATCTGGTGGGTATCTAGCTCCTTCAGGAACCTCCACAGCTTGGCTTGCCCTCTCCGGTGACCCCCTCGGTCACAGCTGGAAATACTTCTGGGAGAGGAGCTGTTTCATCGGAGGGACCTGTGACTCATTGGGTATGGGAAGCGTGGACCCGGTTTGGCACTCCTCCACACTTCACAGCAGTGTTCGTCACCAGTATCACCTGATATGGTCCACGCCACCTAGAGTCAAGACAGTTTTTCCTCACATACGTCCGTACAAGCACCCAATCACCTGGGCTCAGGTCGTGGTAGAGGTTTTTTGAAGTCTGTGTATTTGCTACTTCAACCTGATGAGACACAGTAGGAACCACATCAGCCAATCCTTAACGGTAGTCAAGGATCAAGTCATCTGTGATATGAATCAATGCAGTGGCGGGCACAGCAGGCAAGCGCATCACTCTTCCCATCAAGATTTCATGTGGCAATAAACCCAGTTCTCCTGTCAGGAATACTACGCAAACTCATTAGAACCAAAAGCAACACATTGGGCCATTTCAAGGATGTTGAAGCACACGCTTTAGCCAGTTCTCGCCTTTAAAGTCCTGTTGATCTGCTCCACTAGGCCAGATGCCTCAGGCCTGTAACTACAATGCAGTCTTTGATGCACACTCAGGGCGGTACAAAACAATTTCATAACTTCATTGTGAAAGTGCGTTCCTCTATCTGACTCCAATGTAGTTGGAAATCTGAATCTAGGAATAAGCTACCTCAGCAATAACTTTGCTACCGTGAGATTATCACACCTGGTTGGATAAGTTTCCACCCATCGAGAAAAAATGCACACAACAACCAAGATGTATCACAATCCATTACACACAGGCATCGCAACAAAACCCAGTTGGATCCGATTGAAAGGACCCCCTGATCTATCAATGTGGCTCAAGGCAACAACTGTCTTGTCCCAGCATTCATTTTTTGGCACGTGACATACCGATGACACCATACTTCTGCAATCACTCAAAACCTCGGATTGAACCATGTCTGCTAGAACAATCTCACCATTGCATCCCTTCCTATGTGAGCTGCTCCATGAATTTGTCTTGCCATTGGGTTTAACAAACAATCAGGCAACACTGCCCTGCCATAAGTTAAGACCCATATGTCACTTTCTCCCTTCTCACAACCTGCTCTGATCCAACCCGCTTGTTCCTGATCTTTGGCTTCTATTTGCAAACACCTGACTTCATCCAATGTGTCTGCAACAACTAGCATTATGCTGAGTATGGTCTTCTCTGCACTCTCACCAATGTATTCCCATTGAAAATACATGCATATGTAGCACAAAAGTGAGCAACTTCATCGGTGTACCGATTCCCTGATGTAACAAAGCTGTCTCCCCTCCCATGGGCTGCACACTTGAAGACAGCCAATTCCTTTTAATGTAATTTCAATGCTGCCAACAGTTGTCTCACATATTCTCCATTCCTAATGGGAGATCCTGATGACGTTAGGAACCCTCTCTGTGACCATAGCTGTCCGAAGTCATGAACCACACTGAAACTGTACTGGATATCAGTGTAGATGGTGACTCGGATCTGGTCAGAGACAAGACATGCACCGGTCAGAGCGATGATTTTGGCTACCTGTGCGTAGTGTACTCCCAAGCAGCTTCCACCAATCCAGAGATAGTACAGACAGCAAATGCTACTCTCAAATTAGCTTCATCAACAATGTTAGGTCTGGCTTGGTGCAAAGTTCAGTAACATCCAGACAGTCATGGTCTTCACAATCTTCTCCATCAGCATTTGGAACAGGTAACAAGGTAGCAGGATTTAGCACAGAGAAGTGCCTCAGGGTCACGTGCTTGGCAGCGAGCAAAACCTTCTCATATCTTGTCAACCTGCCATTTGTCAAATGCTGCGTTTTGGTTTTCGTCATCAGGAGCTCAACTTAATGTGGCTTACATACAGTAAGTGGATGACCCATCACAATGCTCTCACATCGTTCAATACTGACACCTGTTGCAGCAATGGATTTGAGACATCCGGGCAAAGCTGAAGCTACAGGGTCTAATGTAGCTGAGAAATAGGCCACTGGTCGACAGGCTCCTCCATGTGTCTGGATGAGTACAGAAAGAGCACAGCCTTCCCGTTCATGACAGAATAATGAGAATTCTTTGTTGTAATCGGGCATTTATAAAGCTGGAGCGCGACATAGGCACTCTCTCAACTCCAGAAAAGCAAGCAAACAGTTGTTATCCCAAGGTGCCGGATCACACATGTCCTTGTGGGTCAGCATCTGCAAACACTCCGCCATCAAGGAGAACTTAGAAATCCATTGTCAGCAGTAGCCAAACATTCCCAGGAACATCCTGACCTCTTTCTGTGTGCTAGGCTAACGCATTTTCATGATCCCCTCCACTCGCTCTGGTGACACCTTCCCCTTCAAACAAAATAAGTATGCAGTTCCTAACAGGCAAGATAAAAAGGGTTGGCTAAGTGTGAGGCAGTGCTCACTAAGTTTTGGGAGAAAAAGGGGGAATTCCTCCTTTTGAAATTAGGGCCCTCACACACCCAGCCAGCTAGGTATCATGCTTCATCATAGGACTTGCTCCTCGTCAGGTCGGCGCTGCAATACCTGACGGGCACCCTATGAGGGACTCTTTGGCAGAGATCTTTTATTCCATGCCGTTTGATGCAGTGGGTGTGAGGGGCCTAAAGGGTGTGGATGTGTGGAATGTGGGTCACTAGACCGTGCAAGGATTAAAACAGGAATTAGAAGTCCAATCAAGACAATTTTAATGAAAATGGCTTCTAACCTGATTAAAAGTAGATGTGGCGCGCCCTTGTTGTGATGCTACAGGATATCGCGCTCTATAAGGTGGTCGACATGTTTCTTGCCATTCTTTCAATTTGACGGCAATTCTTCAGGACCTAAAAACAGTCTATCTACACTACTTGTGGTTGTCTTGTTAGGTAACGGGGATAGACCACAAACAGCACCCTAAGTGTGGTACCTGTACGTATGGTCAGCCAACCTGATAAAACAAAAAACAATGATTAGATAAAAAGGACGCTGTTCAAATCATAGTAGGCGTCCCTCGCAAAATTTCACCGTGCACTGTGCACATGATGCCGCAATGGTGAATCATTCATAGTGTCTGGAAACATGCATCACGCAATCGTGATATGCTTGTGCGTGAGGTGGCGAAAAGAATGAGTTAAAAACAACGGGTGTTTAAGTGCCCGTACTAATATGGCAGCTGAAGAAATAGAGGACTCATCCTAGTTGGGTTGTTGGCTCATATCATCGACTCCCGGCATGTAAAGACACCTTGTAATACAGTGTCCTAAGAAAGGTAAGGATTAAAGAGGTGGACATATTACACAGGGAGGTGGATTGCACCTGGTTGTGTGGTGCAAGCACCTGGAATAGTGATGGAAGATTCACAAAAACACTCATATAAAGGTGGTAGTCTGGCTAAATGATGAGTCTAAAGCGGGGGACACCATGGAACCCCATCGGGATGCCACAAGTGCAACATGCATCCCATAGGAAACAGTGCAGCCCCCCTGCCCCCAGCGTCGCAAAGCACCGTGCTTAAAAAAAAAAGCACCCATTGTCTGTGCAAGGTGGGTTCAAGGTAGTTGTGTCACCCAATTTATCACGGCACAACAATGTCAATCCCTTCATGGTAGTTCCTGGCATGTCTGTTGCCTCATGATTCTACAGGCAATCACTCACCTCATAGGTGAAAGTCAGGGAATCAAGAACGCATGTACTCTGAAAGGAGTCAGTACTTACGTGCTCTCACCACGAGATCGTCAGTGGTCCTACCGAAACGCTGCCGGGACCGGGTGGTACTGGCCATCTTCCTCGTGGCTCAGTTATGCTCCCTGCTGCCGGCAGCGGATGGGTGGGGTGACCGAGCGGCACGGGATGGTGCACTGCAGCGCCAACCCTCTTAGCGAAGTACCGAGTGGCTGCCATCTTGGTTGAGTAGCCAAGTACGTAATGACCAAAGGAGGCGTGCGGAGTAACGTGACTCTGCCACATGAGGGTACCAATGGAAACCATAGACAATGTATCGGAGAGTACCTCGGCCGTCTTGGGATGTGTAGTCGCCGGGGAAGCTGATCCCAAATTTAGTGGGAACAGTGTGCCAAAAGAGTGGAGGCTAATATTAAACAGTTGATCAAATCCAACAACGCTTCCCAACATAATAAGGCCAGAAGGTGCCTCAATGGAAGGTGGGGTGGTTACTCTTCTTTGATACTCTCACCAGGATGTGTCTGGAGAGGTAAATCCAGAACCAGGGTGGGCTAGTAAAACAATGCCGGGGGTATGATGGTATGACAATTACCCCAAAGATGGTAACAGTGCGCAAATGGAATGTGTGAACCTGCCCAGGTGTTCATGGGATAAGACCGGATGTTAGTTCTCCGCTATCATAAATTTGATACCGTGGTCGAGGGTCCTTTCAAGGGGATTATTATCTATTTAATGTACTCCATGGGATATCCTCATTCAGTCCCTCCTTATCTGTCGCCAGACGGTACACCCACCTCTGTTCAGTCCTGAACAGTGCTACTTTGTTCATTTTAGGGTGTGCCTCTAGAAGGACCCAGCGTAGAGTGTCTGGTGGATGTTTGGGAAGTTCAAAATGATTACACATCTTAGAGTTGGTTCTATGACACCTGATGTTGCTCCTATGTTCAGTGATGCATGTCTTTATTGTTCTCGTGGTCATGCCAATGTAGCGTAGGCCGCACGGGCAGGTGATCATGTATATGTAATTGGCAGTGTTACAGTTAGTGTGTTTTCTTAACTGCCATTTAAATGTTTCAGAGAATGCTATTTCCTTGGTTGGTTCTGTAAGGGGGCAGACTATGCAGGATCCACACCGGTAGTGTCCCGTTACAGGAGGTAGATCCCAGAGGGATCTCTGAGCATTGACATTCTGAGCCCTCGGCCTAGTATGTATCAGCATGGCTTTGAGGTTGCTGGTACGTTTAAATGCAAACCTCGATTAGGCAAGTTTTAATGTTCCAGTGCTAAGGACATCCCAATGTTTCCTGATAATGTTCCTAATCCTGTTGGAGTCTGGAGTGTCTGTAGTGACACAAGTGAGAGCCTCAACAGGATCTTTATGCTGTATTTCTAGTAAGGCCTCAGGATTGTTGTTTCTGGCCCTTTTCATTAAAAATGCAATGTCACGTCTTGGGTATTCTCTTTTACAGAGATTGTCTGCGAGAATGGCTGACTCCGACTTAAATCATCCACGGAACTGCAGTTTCTCCTGATTTCGGAGAAATTGTCCGACAGGTAGATTTTCTTTAAGAGCTCTAGGGTGATGGCTACTGAACAGGAGAAGGCTGTTGCTATCAGTAGGTTTTCTGTACAACATGGTACTGAGATGGCCTTCACAGAGTCTGATTTTAATGTCAAGGAAAGGGATGTCACTCTCTGAGATAGTGCTGGTTAAGTTCAGACAAGGATTAAGGGTGTTAATCCATTGATAAAATGCTTCACATGTAGACCTATCACCCTTCCAAAAGATTAGAATGTCGTCAATAAATTTCTTCCATAATACCAGATTGGTGTTAAAAGGGTTCGAGGCGCTGAAGATCTCTTTCTTCAAATGCATCCATGTAGAGGCATGCCACGCTGGGCGCAAAAGTGCTGCCCATCGAAGTGCCCTGGGTCTGGTGGTATAGTTCATTACTGTACTCGAAGAAATTCTCCATCAGGGCCAATGTAGCGCACTCCAGAACAAAGGGTACCGGTGATGGCGAGTCCCAGTCTATGTTTCCCAGGGCAGCCTCTATGACGCTCAAGGTGCTACGTTGAGGTATGTTAGCATAGAGGGCCTCAACATCCCGGGTGACCAAAAGGTTTATCTCCTCTGGATGTTGGACCTCCTCGATGAGTCGAAGGACATCCGTGGCGTCTGGTAGAAAGGATGGAGTCTTTCTCACCAGTGGTTATAAGAAGTGATCACAGAACATCGAGAGAGGTTCAAGAAGTGACCCAATCCCTGAGACAATAGGCCTACCCGGGACAGGGGTGGTGCCTTTATGAATCTTGGGCAAGATGTAAAAGTCGGGCACCTTGGGGTCCTTGGTAATAAGGAAGTTGGCTTTCTTCTTACTGATCCACCTTTCGGTCTCAGCGGAGAAGACCATTGTTGAAATGATTGTTGAAAGACGTGAGGTAGGATTGACATCTATGGGAGTATAGTATCTCCGGTTACTAAGTTGTCGGTGACATTCGGTATCATAGTCGGTGGTAGACATGATCACTGTAGCCCCACCCTTGTCTGCTTGTGTGATGGTGATACTGGGATCATCCGCAAGAGACCTGACAGCCATCAGTGCTGCTGAGGACAGATTGTGGAAAGGGTTTGGTGTGGTGCCTCTTGCTAAATCTTTAAGTACGGCTTGTTCAAAGGTCACTACTTCATTAGGTACCATGCTGCCTCCCGGTCCCCGCAGCGTTTGGGTAGGTCCACTGACGATCTCGCGGTGAGAGCACGTAAGTACTGACTCCTTTCAGAGTACAGGCGTTCTTGATTCCCTGACTTTCACCTATGAGGTGAGTGCTTGCCTGTTGAATCACGAGGCAACGGACATACCAGGAACTACCATGAAGGGATTGACAATGTTGTGACATGATAAATTGGGTGGCATGACTACCTTGACCACACCTTGCGCAGACAATGGGTGCTTTTATTTAAGCACAGTGCTTTGCGACGCTGGGGGCAGGGGGGCTACACTGTTTCCTATTGGATGTATGTCACACTTGTGGCATACCGATGGGGTTCTATGGTGTCCCCCGCTTTTGACTCGTCATTTAGCCAGACTACCACCTTGAGATGAGTGTTTTTGTGAATCTTCCATAACTATTCCAGGTGCTTGCACCACACAACCAGGTGCAATCCACCTCCCTGCCTAATATGTCCACCCCTTTGCCCCCTGCCTTTCTTAGGACACTGTTTTACAAGGTGTCTTTACATGCTGGAAGTCGATGATATGAGCCAACAACCCAACTAGGGTGACTCCTCTATTTCTTCAGCTGCCATATTAGTACGGGCCCTTAAACACCCGTTGTTTTTAACTCATTCTTTTCGCCACCTCACGCAAGAGCATATTATGGTTGCGTGATGCATGATTCCAGACACTATGAATGTTTCACCATTGCATCATCATGGGCACAGATTTTGCAAGGGACGCATACTATGATTTGATCAGCATCCTTTTTATCTAATCATTGTGTTTTGTTTTATCAGGTTGGCTGACCATACGTATAGGTACCACACTTAGGGTGCTGTTTGTGGTCTATCCCCGTTACCTAACGAGACAACCACACGTAGTGTAGATAGACTGTTTTTAGGTCCTGAAGAATTGCCGTCAAATTGACACGATGGCAAGAAACATGTCGACCACTTTATAGAGCGCGATATCCTGTAACATCACAACAGGGATGCGCCACATCTATTTTTAATCAGATTAGAAGCAATTTTCATTAAAATTGTCTTGATTGGACTTCTAATTCCTGTTTTAATCCTTGCACGGTCTAGTGACCCACATTCCACACATCTACACCATTTAGGCCCCTCACACCCACTGCACCAAACGGAATGGAATAAAATATCTCCGCCAAAGAGTCCCTCATAGGGTGCCCATCAGGTATTGCAGCGCCGACCTGACGAGGAGCAAGCCCTATGATGAAGCATGACACCTAGCTTGCTGGGTGTGTGAGGGCCCTAATTCCAAAAGGAGGAATTCCCCCTTTTCCTCCGCCCACTTAGTGAGCACTGCCTCACACTTAGCCAACCCTTTTCCTCTTGCCTTTTAGGAACTGCATATTTATTTTGTTTGATTACATTTGGGCATGTATGCTGGACCTGTAAAAAAGCCCTGAGTCCCCCCTTTTCGGTTATACTGTATGCACGGGCTACCCCCGTGGGACTGGTCTCTTTAGGCTACCAGGAAAGCACAATTGTCTTATCCTGGCCCACCCCGATACCCGGTACTTTCCGGACCAGCTCACCTACTGAGTCTTCCCACTCTCCCACTCTTGACATACTATCAAGATGGAAGAGAATCAGGGACTCAGTTTTGGTGACGATATGGTAGGTGAAATTCCGAGAACACCCTCTATCCTGGGAGCTGATGGTAGTTCTGCTTATGGCAACCAGTCAGAAGACTGGTCCTCACTCACCGCCATGAAACAGGAGTGGCTCAAGATCACTTTACATGGTGCTAGGATGACCAAATACTTGCTGGCTAATATAGCCCCCAATGGTCTTAGAGTAAGCAACTTCCCACGCCTATTTCTGGAGGATGCTGTCTTCAAGAAGGAGTGGTCCCTAGTAGCATGGAAATGCACTAGGGACTGGCTTATTCTCATCATTAACACCACCAAAAGGATCGCTGATGCTTTACTGGTCAGAATCCAGAAAGCAGAAGGGGCACTTAAAACCACGATTCAACTCTCTGCTTTCAAGACCAAACTATCAGAAATCAACAATGAGATCGCGGAAAATAAGGAGTAGTTTTTTTGTTTTTTTTATGAGTTTTATTAAAACATATGCAGTTTACAAAGATAGCATCCAAAAGCACATGTAAGTAAGAAATAAACGTTAACAACCCGTGGCAGTTGTGCATATATCCAACAGCAGTAACAGAGGTGTGATCTGTGTATCATAATGAAGTAGTATAGATGCCGGCGAAAGAACAATACATTCAACATTCCGTATCACCTGGGGACTCATCATGTTCAACAGATCGGAGGTACTGTAGCAGGGGCTCCCAAATGTCATTAGGCTTAGAGGAGGTGGAGAGTTCCTCAACATACAACACTAGATTGTCCCGGCAATACACCAGATCCTTGAGCCATTGCGTAGCTAATGGCCCAGATGTGCTCTCCCACGTCATTGCCACGCATCTCTTGGCCATGAGCAAAGCCACTCTCACAAGTTTACCTGTAGCTCCCTTCAAGGACGGCACCAAGCCCAGCAAACATACGTGCGGAGAGCACTGCAATTCAATATTGACCATATTAGACAGTATACGTACCACATCATTCCAGAACACCGCCACCCTACGGCATACCCAGGCTAGGTGCCAGAAGTCAGCATCCATGGCTCCACATCACTTACAGGTGTCAGTATCTCTAAGCCCATATTTGAACAATTTATGTGGAGTGTGATAGGCCTGATGAATGTATTTGAAGTGAATTACTCGGAGGTTGCCATTGGAAGTTAGGGCACCAGTAAGCTGATAGCAGTGTTCCCAGTCTTGTAACGTTAGTGGCGGGGTCAAGTGTGTATTCCATTTTTCCAGACTTGTGTTGCGTGGCAAGGGCTTCTCCGCTCTAGCGGATCGATAGAGTTTGGTAAGGAGTTTGTCATGTTGGACTGACTAGCATAGTGTGCAGGGTCTGTAACGTTGGGGGCTCCGCAGGGAAAATAAGATAATGGGCCTGTACAGCTTTTCGTAACCTGTGGAAGAGGAATATAAATATTGGCGTCTTATTCTGCACGTAACTAAGATCAGCGTCTGTCAAAAAAACACCGATGGAATATAGATCTAGCATTCTATCTATTCCTGCCAATTTCAGAGTATGCATAGCTCCCACCTCATGTGTCACTGACCGGTTCGAATGAAACGCAAGAGGCAACAGGGGGGAATATAACGGTAACTTCCCCGCCATACGGCCTAGTGCCTGCCAGGCCGCTATAGTGGTGTCAACAGTGTTGATCTCCGAGCGGGGTGTCTGTCGATTAGAGTGAGTCAGCATGGAGCATAAAGGAATAGGGTGTGTGTCTCCGTTCTCCACTGCCACATGTGGGATGAAGTCGTGTGTGCCAAACCAGTAGTGTGCATACTGTGCGTGAGCGCATAAATAGTACAAATAAAGGTCAGGCACACTAAAGCCCCCATTTTTATAGTCTAAAGTAAGCATCTCCCAGTTCACATGAGCCTGTTTACCTCCCCAAGTTAACCGGAGGAGCAGAGAGCGCACCGTTTTGAAAAAGTGTTTAGTAAGTGGAATCGGTATGTTGCTAAATAGGTATAAAAACTTCAGGCAGCACGACCATCTTAATAAGTGCTATGCGGTCGGCCAGCGATAGCGGGAGCTTCACCCACCTGTCCACCTGCTGTTCCAACTTCGCATATGCAGCGCCGTAGTTCTCGCGGACAACCGTGTCGGGGTCCTGATGAACCCACACCCCCAAATATGTTACAGGGTCCGTGGACCACACAAGCGGAAACTCAAGCTCATGAGGCAGGGTGCTGTCTGTTAGCGGCACCACCACCGATTTAGCCCAGTTAATATGTAGGCCTGAGAACAACCCGAATCGAATATACTCCCATAACACTGGCGCCATAAAAACGTGCGGCTCCCGTATAAAAAGCAGCATGTCGTCCGCGTAGAGTGAGATGCTGACGGGACGGTGGACAAAGCGGACGGCCGAGGCTTGATGCCGCTGTCTAATAATACAGGCAAGGGGTTCTAGCGTTAACACAAAAAGAAGGGGTGAAAGCGGGCACCCCTGTCGCGCCATGGGGTCAGTGTACAGCAGACGTATCCAATTGACAAAAATAGGAGGAAAGCCCATTCGCCGTAGAATATAAAAAAGGTAACCCCATTCTATAGAATCAAAGGCCTTGGCGGCGTCCAGCATGACAGCCGCTGCCTGGAGCCCAGGATCGAGAAGATGGAACATAGCAAAGAGTGTGCATAAATTATGAGAGGTAGACCTAGAGGGGATGAATCCAGACTGGTCCGGAAGGACCAGGCCTTGCATGAGTGGCTGTAGCCTGGTGGCAAGAATTTTGGCCAGTATTTTGGCATCCGTGTTAATAAGCAACAGTGGCCGATAGAAGTCGCAACGAGATGGCGTTTTATCTCTTTTAAGCAGCGTAATAATCAGAGCTTCCCGAAGGGTTGGCGGCAGTTTGCCAGTGTCGTAGGCCTCGGAGTACATTTCCAAGAGATGGGGGGTTAATTCTTCTGCGTATTCCTTATAAAATTCGCTGGGGAACCTGTCAGGGCCAGGGGCTTTCTTGTTCGGAAGGGTTTTGATCGCTGCGCGAATATCTTTTTCTGTAATGGGTTGACTAAGAAACTCCCTCTGCCTATCCGAAAGCCATGCAATGGCTATATCTAATAAGTATGCATCTAATTCCTCACTATCAGTCGCTCCCTGCATGGTATATAAGTCTGTGTATGTAGTTTTAAACTGTGCCAGAATCTCCTGAGTGGTGTAGTAGTCCTGGCCAGCTGTGTCAGTGATCTTAGTAATGGTGTGCCGATCAATAAGAGCTTTGATCTTGTTAGCCAGGTGGCGTCCTGGTCGTCCACCCTCCCCATAAGCGCAAGCTACATGGCGTCTAGGGGTTATTCCTGACCTCCTTCTCCGCCAGATCATTATATTCCAATATGGACTCTTTAATTGTCGCCAGTGTCTGAGCGCAGGGTGAGTTTTCATAATCGCGCTCGAGACGCTGTAATGTGGTTTCTAGCTTGGCGAGCAGTCCGCGTAAGTCCTGCAAGATGCCAGCTGACGTGCCAATGCAGGTGCCTCGGATAGTGGCCTTAAATGCTTCCCAAAGGGTCATAGCACTGTCAACCGATCCCTTGTTGTGGACAAAATATTGCACGATGGCCTCGCGAACAGTTGTAGCATAGAAGGAGTCCAGGAGAGCCTCAGGACGAAAGCGCCAGGTGAATGACCGGCGAACAGTGCATGGAATGTGCAGGCTAATGCGGACTGGGTTGTGATCGGACAATGTGCGAGGTAATCCCTCTATCTGGGACACCCAGCCCCCCGCTATCTTGCTCAGAAGCCAGTAATCTAGCCGGGACCAGCTACCATGCGCAGTGGAGATGTGTGTGCCCTCCCACTTTTCCACATTTCGCTGACGCCATCAATCAGTCCTAGTTCGGCCATTCACTCATTAATGACCTGGGCCGCCCCGGGGGACTGACCACCCCTGCCGCTCGACTTGTCTCTACTGGGGTCCAAATGTGTATTGAGGTCCCCCCCACAATATCACAGCGTCAGGCCAATCCCGTAACGTGGAAATGATGCGCTCAAATAGGGCAGGATCGTCTATGTTCGGGCCATAGGTGTTTACAATAGTAATTAAACTGCCCGCCAACTTCCCGTGTACTATGGCGTATCGTCCTGCATCGTCAACGCAGGTTTTAATCACAGTGAAGGGGAGATTTTTCTTAACAAGCGTGAGCACTCCCCGGGAGAAGGAGGAGTAGGAAGAGGCCAATCGATACCCAGCCCACTGTGCCCCAACGTGTGCCTCAGATTGCCGCGTTAAATGTGTTTCTTGCAAAAGGGTAATTTGAACCTCATGACGATCCAGATACGCTAAGACCTGGCGGATCTTTTTAGGTGCGTTGAGTCCCCGTACATTCCAGGTTAAACAGGTGATTAAAGTGTGAGCTGGATATGGAGCTTTAACATGTTATACATTAAGCATAATACAACTGCAGTGTATGAAAGTACATATGCAATCCTCACAGCATCAATAATGTGATCAGCCACGTAAACGAACCCCTCAATACCCACCCTCCCACCATCACCCCCCACCCACTTTAGCATCCCCAACATGCCAAAGCCATCCTGATCCTCCCAAAACAGTCCCCGAGTGCAGCACCAAGGGAATAAACAGCTATGGGGAATACCCATGGGGGAGCGCTGGAGCACAAAACCCCTCCCAATGCAGTGGGAGGTGGCCGAGCAAGAGTGATAACATTTCCTAGCTACTTTATCACAATATCGTAAAGCAATACATAGACTACCCACAATAATAATCAGTACAAGTTCAAGCCGTGGAGGAAATAACAGGGGTACAGTTCAGGTCCTTGCGCAGCATCCGCGTTCCACGGCCCATCATAGCAGATAAGCTGATATAGGTCACCCTAAGAACGAAGCAAAACAGAAGGTGCACACCATCCACAACTCACGTGACCCGGCTATCTCATTGTTCATCTGCCACCTCACCGGAACCCCCGCCGTCATCGTCAATCGCAGTGGTGGGGGTACGGCTGCGTCGTGTAAGAGTCTTAGCAAAGTCCATTGCCGATTTCGGATTAGTGAAGATCTTGGGCTTCCCATTGAGTTCGATACGCAATCGTGCAGGATAGAGCATGGCATAGGGTATCTGTGCTGAGATGAGAAGTTTCTCAATAGGTTGGTATTCTCTCCGAGCCTCCTGGACAGCTGCGGTAAAGTCGGGGTAGAAGGCAAGAGTGTTCCCTTCATGAGTGATGGTGCCTTTCTCTCGAGCCGTGCGGAGGACAGCGTCCCGATCTCTGTAATTCAAAAGCCGGGCGATAATGGGACGCGGCGGTGCGCCCGGGGGGGATGAGCAGCCAGAGAGCGGTAGGCCCGTTCCACAATTAAGACCTGAGATAGATGTTCCGCCCCAAAGATCTCATGAAGGAGTTTCTCCACATAGGTGTTGGTAGACTCTGGTAGGCCAGTAACGCGCACATTGTTGCGTCTTGATCTGGCTTCCAAATCCTCATTACGGGCCTGAATAACAGCCAGCACTTTCTCCATGGACGTCGCTCTAGTGGTCACCTGTTGCAAGCCATCCTCTGCACTTGAAATACGCGTTTCTGCCTCCCCCAGGCGCAGCGCATGTTTATCCAGCTTCGTGGAAATGTGGTCCATGCGCAAGTTCAAATTATCGATTTTCCCATCGATGGACTGTAAGCTGGCTTGAACTGCGAGAAGAGTTTTATCAATGTTGGTTAAATGGTCACTGGGTGCTTCAGCCTCCGAGTCAGAGGCAGCATGCTGAGAGATTTTGCCCGATTTGTGGGGCTCAAAAGTGAGGCGCGGCTGGCTGCGCTCAGACTTCCCCATGACGGTATCACTGGATCACAGTATGAGAGAGTAGTGAGGATGGTAGCAGCAATGGGCCGCCCGCTGCACACTGCCCAGTAATCCTGCGTATGGACAAAAGTTCAGGAGAAAGGCAAAACGTGAATAGCAATAGGGCACGTCTCGTCGTAGAGCTGTGGCACAGCACAATGATATAATGAGCAATGGAGGGAGGGTGAGGCAGCAAAGGTATGGCGGATGTGTGCCCAAGGATAATATTTGTGAGGGTGCAGGAAGGCCTTGTAGTAGTTCGCTATCCGCAGCGTGAGCCCACAACGTCCAGAATCTGCCGCCAGTGCCGCCAATAAGTGCGTAGGCCCGTGCAAGGAGAGCGTTTCTACTTCAAATCGCTGGAGGTTCCAAGCTCAAGGAGGAGACGGGCGACAATGAGCACCGCCGGGCACAATGGGAGTGTGCGAGTTCTGCGCCTCAGCAGAGCAGCATCGCCATAGAGAGAAGGAGGAGACAAAATGAAGCGTGACTCCAACAGGGCCGCACTCCGCCACACTGCAGTATGGGGCAGAGCGAGCAACGACTGTAGCGCAGGCGGTCGTGGTCAGTAGAAGAGCAGGTAAATAGCAGTGGGTGGCCACCAGGAGGGGGGCCACCGACCCGTGGCTGTCCCACTCACCCCCGAGTCTCAGCGATGTCTCTCCGTGAGCGCCGCCCCACTCAGCCACACAGCAAAGACGACTGAAGGGCCTCCCGGCCGCAGCAGAAGCGGGTCTAACGATGCACAGCCGCCAAGCAGGCCACACCACACAGAGCACTCGCCCGGGAATGCAGGAGCCACCGTTCTTCAGCGCATATGGCGCGTGGCGATCCCTCTGCAAGGCGGTCCCCCACCAGGCCATAGCGCAGACACCAGGGGAGGCCTCTCGAATACAGCCGGGAGAGGCCTAGTGAAGCGCAGCAGTGAGGTAGGCCACAGTCGGAGATTAGGCGCACCGCGGCACTCACCTGGTTACCGGTCCGGTCTCAGCGGCGGTCCACAGCGGCCCCACTGTGGGCCAGGCCAGCAGCCCAGAGCGGCAGATGGTCGACGCCACCTCCAGTAGCCCGCAACCGGTGCACCACACCGGCAGAGGTCAGGTGCTGGCTCACCCCCCAGGTGCTAAAAGATCCCGCACCGGGTTGCCCGCCACCCCCAGCCCAACCCGCACAGCTCACCGGTCACCAGCTGGGCAGCACGATCCTCCTACCATATCCGCAGGCCACGGCTGACACCGCCCGGAGCACACTGCATCTCCGCGCTTAGAGCACGTCCCGGGCCGCCATGTTGTCAGCGCGGGCCCGGGGAATCACCAGCCTCCTGTTCGGTCAACAGGCCATGCAGAATCCAGCTTAGCTCGAGCAAAGCAGCCCGCAGCACTCCACTGCCCGTTGCCTGTGAGTAGGGCATCGATCGTAGGCAGGAAGACAAGGATATTAAACGGATAGATGGCTCGGCCGGCGGAGCTGCTCTACAGAGCGGCCATTTTGCCGTGCGCCCTCTAGCGCCCCGCCTAAATAAATAAGGAGTAGTTAATGAAACAGAAGATTTCAAAACTACAAAAGGATATACATAAATTTGACAAGGAAAAAGTATATCCTTATCTGAAAGCAGACTTCACCCCGACGGGTGCAAGTAACTCATCAGATGAAGCCTCCAACACAACCAGGAGAGGCTCTTCAACCAATAGTGACTCAAGTACTGGCAGCTGGGGCAGTAACAATTCCAGACGGAATATACGTCCCACATATCAGAACTATAACATGCCACCCTACCAGGGACCTCCCTTTTGGCAATTCCCAATGTACCCACAAGGACACCCACAATTCTTCCCACCAGACAATAACCCCCCTTTTTTAGACAGAGGCTAGGGCAGAGGAAGAGGGCGAAGAAGAGGGAACCAAAAGAGAATGCACTGGCAGGAACAACCAACACACTCAGTGGAGACACAGAGCCAGACGAAGAAAAGAAACTAATTGTTAACCTCTCACCCAGGATACTCACTGATTCTGAGAAACGGATCTTGCAGAAGGGCTTGGGATATGTCCCCAATCCAAAAATCGATAGATTTCACGATAATTGTGAGATCCAGGGTTTCTTTCGCAAGATACGCCTCAAAGCTTTCTTTCAAGATAAACCTGCCCCTCCTACAGGTGACTCTGGACTACACAATCCATCTACCTTCACGCCCAATAGCAGCATGGTACCTAATGAAGTAGTGACCTTTGAACAAGCTGTACTTAAAGATTTAGCAAGAGGCACCACACCAAACCCTTTCCACAATCTGTCCTCAGCAGAACTGAGGGCTGTCAGGTCTCTTGCAGATGATCTCAGTATCACCATCAAACAAGCAGACAAGGGTGGGGCTACAGTGATCATGTCTACCACCGACTATGACACTGAATCTCACTGACAACTTAGCAACCAGAGATACTATACTCCCATAGAGGTCAATCCTACCTCACGCCTTTCAACAATCATTTCAACAATGGTCTTCTCCGCTGAGACCGAAGGGTGAATCAGTAAGAAGGAAGCTGAATTCCTTATTACCAAGGACCCCAAGGTGCCCTACTTTTACATTTTGTCCAAGATTAAAAAAGGCACTACCCCTGTCCCGGGTAGGCCTATTGTATCAGGGAATGGGTCACTTCTTGAACCTCTCTCGAGGTTCTGCGATCACTTCTTACAACCACTGGTGAGAAAGACACCATCCTTTCTACAAGACACCACGGATGTCCTTCGACTCATTGAGGAGGTCCAACATCCAGAGGAGATAAACCTTTTGGTCACCCTGGATGTTGAAGCCCTCTATACTAACATCCCTCAACGTGCCACCTTGAGCGTCATAGAGGATGCCCTGGGAAACATAGACTGGGACTCGCCCACACCGTTGCCCTTTGTTCTGGAGTGTGCCACATTGGCCCTGACGGAGAATTTCTTCGAGTATAGTAATCTACAATACCACCAGACCCAGGGCACTTTGATGGGCAGCACTTTTGTGCCTAGCGTGGCATGCCTCTACGTGGCTGCGTTTGAAGAAAGAGAGATCTTCAGTGCCTCAAACCCTTTTTGCACCAATCTGGTATTATGGAAGAGATTTATTGACGACATTCTAATCTTTTGGAAGGGTGATAGGTCTACATGTGAAGAATTTTGTCAATGGATTAACACCCTTAATCCTTATCTGAACTTCACCAGCACTATCTCAGAGAGTGACATCCCTTTCCTTGACATTAAAATCAGACTCTGTGAAGGCCATCTCAGTAGTACCACGTTGTACAGAAAACCTACCGATAGCAACAGCCTTGTCCTGTTCAGTAGCCATCACCCTAGAGCTCTTAAAAAAATCTACCTTTCGGACAATTTCTCCAAATCAGGAGAAACTGCAGTTCCGTGGATGACTTTAAGTCGGAGTCATTTAAAGAGTAAACAAGTGCACACCGATTCTTCCATTTTTTCATGTAGTTTAAACCAACTTTTGAATTGTTTGCGTGCAGCTCGGCTGCGTGGTCTGCCCAAGTACCACTGACTTGTAGACAAAACATGAACTGGAACGGGATTTCGCTCCAACGACGAACGCACTACATTTACGTGGTATCATAACCCAAATACTCTTAGTTCATCAAAGTTTTAACAAAATTAATCTATGTACTCCAAAAGTTTCATCCGATTGTTCACTTTATTGTATTGTCACATGTGGGACTCTTATGTAGTCGGCAATTTCTACTCCTGCAAATATGCCCATCCAGGCCTTTTTTACAGTATGATGAATACATAAAACATCCGTAGCAGTTAAAAATATTTAACCCAATGCATTTCGGGCGCTGTTTGGCCCTTCCTCAGGGGTTCACTGCAAATGTTAAAAACAATGACATTAGATCCAAGATTTCAACCAAAATGTAAATAATATAGTCACATAAATTCAACAATTTATCCCATGTGTCTTTAAGTTCTCCCCAAACCAGACGTTTATCCCTCTAATTGCGCTATTATGCACACAAAATATCCATAGAAAAGCCTCTCTCCAACTTCTTTGGTCTCCCATATATTCTCACCATATACCACATTAAACCCCCACTGTCTATTTACCATCGCCTAGATTTAATCCCTCATCTATATTAATCCATGCCCGCAAGCATTCTCACGTACCTTCTTTCTGCCGCAAAGTAATCTCTTTCTCTACGCGTTCTTATCCTCCCAAAAATATATATAGGCGATACCTGCTCACCTTTACTGTTACCCTTTTCACTTTCAGTGAACGTGACTCCTCCCTACTACTCAAACCAATCACCTTCACAACGATCCCCAAACCCGTCACCCATTCTTACCACCAATCCCATACTACATTGCTTTAAGCACCACCTCTATCCCACGTTACTCTCCAATGAGTTGCCAGCGCTGATACTGGTCCACTTACAATCAACGAGACTTTCCCAGAAACTATATTTGAATACCCCGCCCTCCCTCAGATGTTTACTCAACGCCATTTTTGGAATGATTACAATTCTATTTATATGACCATAAAATAAAACATCATATTTCGTATGCTGATAGTAAATACATTTCAACGTTATTATAATGTTACAAAGTCCATCTCATAGAAAACTCGTCCATCATGTTTTTAAACGAAAATCTTCGATGTTCTTTTTTCAGGATGAAATGAGTTTTCACACAAGTGACTGCTCTTCTTTTTCTCTCTTATGTCTTTACCACAGTACTCCTTTGGGTGCAACTTGTTGAGGGCAGTCATTTGAATACATTTAAAGAGTAAACAAGTGCACACCGATTCTTCCATTTTTTCATGTAGTTTAAACCAACTTTTGAATTGTTTGCGTGCAGCTCGGCTGCGTGGTCTGCCCAAGTACCACTGACTTGTAGACAAAACATGAACTGGAACGGGATTTCGCTCCAACGACGAACGCACTACATTTACGTGGTATCATAACCCAAATACTCTTAGTTCATCAAAGTTTTAAGTCGGAGTCAGCCATTCTCGCAGACAATCTCTGTAAAAGAGAAAACCCGAGAGGTAACATTGCACTTTCAGTGAAAAGGGCCAGAAACAACAATCGTGAGGCCTTACTAGAAATACAGCATAAAGATCCTGTTGAGGCTCTCACTTGTGTCACTACATACACCCCAGACTCCAACAGGATTAGGAACATTAGCAGGAAACATTGGGATATCCTTAGCACTGGAACATTCAACTTGCCTACTCCGAGGTTTGCATTTAAACGTACCAGCAACCTCAAAGACATGCTCATACATACTAGGCCGAGGGCTCACAATGTCAATCCTCAGAGATCCCTCTGGGATCTACCTCCTGTAACGGGACACTACCGGTGTGGATCCTGCATAGTCTGCCCCCTTACAGAACCAACCAAGGAAATAGCATTCTCTGAAACATTTAAATGGCAGTTAAGAAAACACACTGACTGCAACACTGCCAATTGCATAAACATGATCACCTGCCCGTGCAGCCTCCGCTAAATTGCCATGACCACGAGAACAATAAAGATATGCATCACTGAACATAGGAGCAACATCAGGTGTCATAGAACCAACTCTAAGATGTGTACTCATTTTGAAATTCCCAAACATCCACCAGACACTCTACGCTGGGTCATTCTAGAGGCGCACCCTAAAATGAACAAAGTAGCACTGTTCAGGACTGAACAGAGGTGGGTGTACCATCTGGCGACAGATAAGGAGGGACTGAATGAGGATATCCCATGGAGTACATTAAATAGATAATAATCCCCTAGAAAGGACCCTCGACCATGGTATCAAATTTATGATAGCGGAGAACTAACATCCCGTCTTATCCCATGAACACCTGGGCAGGTTCACACATTCCATTTGTGCACTGTTACCGTCTTTGGGGTAATTCTCATACCATCATACCCCCGGCATTGTTTTACTAGCCCACCCCTGGTTCTGGATTTACCTCTCCAGACACGTCCTGGTGAGTGTATCATAGAAGAGTAACCACCCCATCTTCCATTGAGGCACCTTCTGACCTTTTCTTATATGCAGAGGGCACTTAGCCACTCTTTGCCCCCCCCCCTTTTCAATCGTGTAGACCATCCAATATTAGCCTCCACTATTGGCATACTGGCAAGTGTATCTTAGAAGAGCAACTACCCCACCTTCCATTCAGGGCACCTTCTGACCTTATTATGTTGGGAAGCGTTGTTGGATTTGATCACCTTTTTAATAATAGCCTCTACTCTTTTGGCACACTGTTCCCACTAAATTTGGGATCAGCTTCCCCAGCGACCACACATCCCAAGATGGCCGCAGTACTCTCTGATACATTGTCTATGGTTTCCATTGGTACCCGCATGTGACATCGAGTCATGTTACTCCGCACCCCTCCTTTGGTCATTACGTACTTGGCTACTCAACCAAGATGGCGGCCACTCGGTACTTCGCTAAGATGGTTGGCGCTCCAGAGCACCATCCCGTGCCACTCGGTCACCCCGCCCTTCCGCTGCCGACAGTGGGGAGCATAACTGAGCCACGAGGAAGATGGCCAGTACCTCCCGGTCCCGGCAGCGTTTGGGTAGGTCCACTGACGATCTTGCGGTGAGAGCACGTAAGTAACCCTGGGCGGAGTTCGCGTAGTCGCGCTACGCGGAATTCCGCAAAGCCGCAAAAAAACTCCGTGAGCTACGCGAATTTCCACGAGCGCGCGGAGTTGCTTGTTCCGCCCGTTTGTGATGCGTTTTTCCTGTTTGGGAACGCGTATTGCGGGTTCAGTGATGCTTTTTGCGTGCTCGGGGGGAAATATAGAGCGAACTTCAGCAAGAGGTCGCCAATGGACGCGGCCATCTTGTTTTTCACTATTTGCTGTGGTTCTGGGCCTTTTTTTCTATTCTCCCTATATCTTTTCAATCCATTGTTTCTAGAAACTTTTTTTTGATCTTTTTTATTTATTATCTATCCCTCTGTATTCCTGATTGTATATTTTTCGTTTTTTACTACTTTTTGTGTGTTTTTTACTGCGTTTTTCACTCTTTTTCTATTACTTGCTTTTTTTATTTCTTTTACTTACTTTCTTAGTTCCTACCTTTTCTTTTCTGCCCCCGCCTACCCAGAACCATGGCAAAGGACCAGGGGAAGAATAAGAGGAGGGCTCGGAGCGTGATCCGTGACCGCCTTCCTTGCGGAAGGCGGCGCCCACAAGGGGTGTATATGTATTAATTATTATGTATTTTCAATCTTGCTAATGAAAATAATAAATAGGGGAGGTGTATATGGCATCTAAAAAAATGGGATTTTTTTTTTCCAGGCGTACCGACCACCAGTGCCGGGGCCAGCGGTGAGGGCCACCATGCCACTCCGGAGGGAGCGGATGCGGCAGCCACAGGGGGTGAGCCAGCAGCAGTGGCGGGCGGTGGTAAGTCATATTCCTTACTTATTGAGAATGATGAATACACTTGCTGCAAGGGTGTACACTCAGTACTAGTAGTACACTGTACTTCTGCTGAGGCTACGTTGTTGCTTGTGAACACTGAACAGTTGAAAAAGACACCCTGGCCTTTACTTAAACATTAGCATTAGCGGAGGGGGTTGAGTAACTAATGGCATATTCTATCTTCATTTCAGCAAAGACAGTTTCATGACGAAGACAAACAGTCAGATGACATGTATGACTGGCAGAGAAGGATGCGTGGGTGAAGGAAGGGGCCCCGGGATGCATAGGTGGCAGATGAAGATGATAGGATAGGAATAGGATGCATGGGTAGTTGAAGGATGGGTGAAAAGGTGAAAGAGAAAGCAGAAAGGATGCCTGTCTGGGTGGGTGAAACTGTATGGGTGAAAGGAATCCTCCGGGGGGGTTTGAGGGGTCAAACTCTAAGGCAAGGAAGGATGCATGGCATGGGTGGTGGTTGGTTATATCTAAATGTATGTTGTCATCGGTGAAAGCCGGTTTATGATAGCCATGTTTGGATGGATGGATGCCTGGATGGTATCATAGTAGGTGAAAACAGAGTCAGACTGGATGAAGAGAATGTAAAAGAAAATTAAACCGTGTCAGAGTACCAAAGCCAAGGGTGTAGAAGATTATGAATAAAATAATAATAATGCTAGAAGAGCAGTGCACTGAATGTAAATGAATAAACAAGCCCTGGGAAGAACAAGGACTGTTTTTTGCAAGGTTTTTGATTCAAAGGTTTGAGGTTGTACGTGTATTTCAGAATGGAATACTCCCTTGACTCACAGTAGTTTGCAAGCACAACATATATATTGTGCATGACTAAATATTTACCCTACCCATAATCGCCTCCCTCCGACTCCGTCCGAGGCCCACTTCCGCTCCAGTCCCCTCCCTGTGTCAGCCATGAGTGGCCTATCGGCTGCATGGTAACTAGAACTTACAAATCACTCAGTATGTCATCATCATCACGTGAGTGACATGATGTTGTGCCGCCTTTTCTCATCATCCATAAGCATGTGATCATTAACCATCATCATGTGCCTTATTGCAGTAGTGCAGTCAGGGTGAAAGTGAAATTGTCTGAGCATTTGCCATTGATTTAACAGAGTATGGCCGTAATGGAAATATATAATTGTGTAGTACAGCTGCCCCACGTGCAGACAGTAGTAAAGTACATGAGTCTGCGACACGAGTATGTCTGTCTAGGGCACAAGCTGACTGAGCTGGCATGTCTACAAGATTAATTGTGCTAAATAAGAGAGAAAAAGAATACTTCTACTCTACTCCATACTTAGTGCTTGAAAGTATAATCATCACATCCAAATCTTAGGGGCAGAGAAAGGGAAGTGAGGAGGAGAGGAGGATACGACAGCTGCTAGTGCTAGTGCTACTACTGTGCCACTATAAATTTTATGTGTGGACTGTAATTTAATTTTGTGTTACTGTTTTGCTAAGAGTATTGGTTACAACAATTCTCTTTTTTTTTAAACTTTCTTGATATAGCTACTCCTTCCCAAACCACTAGGCAGGAGTTGGCAGCCAGGGCCCGGCAAAGGAAGCTGGAGGCCATCGGGGATGAATATCGCCGGCTGGTTGTCCTGGCAGAGGAGGAGGTGGCTGCTGCTGCAGCTTCTTCCTCCAATGCCCCGGGGCCCAGCCAGCCCCCGTGCCTCCAGTGGTACGGCGCCATGTTCTGGCAGCCGCCCGCTGCACATCACCATTGCCAACATCTACTGCTGCCCACTCCTGTTGTTCCTCAGGAACTTTCGGTGCCGCGTGCTCCTCAGGGTGGCGCGCCTGGAGGCCCAGCTGGAGGAGGTCCTAAAGAGAACTAGCTGGCACCCCCGCCGCTAGACGTCAGACTCATCATTCATCATCACCAACCCCAGTCTTCTTTGACTCTTGCCCCTTTTTAAATCTTTTTTCTGGTGGGTGGGATGTTGGGACTAGTTGGGGAACCTTGGGGTTTACTTTTTCTTGAACTAACTTGGACATGGACATTTATTTAATTTACTGGACATTAGTTAGGGTTAGGGAGAGGGGTGGGTCAGGTGTTGTGGGTTTTTCTTCTAGTTTATATTTGTTAGGGTAATAAATAATTGATAGTTTTCCAATACATATGATATGATGCAAATCTTTTCTGGGGGGGTTACTCTTTTACTTCACCTTGTTTATTTTTGTTTACTCCTTTTGCTGCAGGGCCGCAGCCAGTTTTTGAAATCTGCCAATAGTGTAAAAAACCGACAGATGGATGCAGTACCCTCACTTGTCCTACTACTGTCAGTCTCTCCTCCTAGTCTATGCATTCTGCAACTAAAACCCCTTTGTAGTATGTACTCGGAAGGATGTGGGTGTATGAATTAATTAATTTCCATAGTATATACATTCTTGACTCCCCCACACTTCTTCTCTTACCTGTGATTGATGTTTAGGCAAAGCAATGACTGCATGGTGATGGTTTGGTTTCCTAAGGTGCCATGGTGGGTGGTGGTAGCAGTAGTAGACAGTTGCATTTGCAAAAAAAGAAAATGAGACAAGTTAGTCACCTGAGGGAGACTAGGGAACGAGTAGTAGAAGTACAGTAAGTAGTAAGTACACAAGAAGAAGACTGCCAAACAAGAAGAAAGTGATGATGAATGATATTGATATTAAGCAATGCTAAAGAAAAATAAAACATAATGGTGGCAGGGATAGCCTAGTACAAGTTACAACAAACTGAAGTAGTTTAATCGACCTATGAATGAAGTGGACAAGCGTAACCTTTCGTGCTGGAAGGATTATAAATCCATGATGGCAATTAATAATAATGGGTAATGGGTCAATATAATTATGTTCCTCTGTAAAAAAAAGAGAATAGCGAATACTACTGAGCATGGGTGGGCAACTGGGCACTGGGCAATCTAATCTGTTGGCAGTGTGGCCGACGAGAGAGATATATATATATATATATATATATATATATATATATATATATATTCACTGAAAAAACCATAGGTTTCAGGCACGTTATAGTAAGAAATTAGCATTTAAAAAACCTTAGAAATTCACTGAAAAAACCGTAGGTTTCAGGGGCGTTATAGTTAGTTGGACATTTCACTCGTACAAAACCATAGAAATTCCCCCATTATAGTTAGTTCAGCTAACTATAACTCGCGCGCCCGCAATACACTGCTGATGACGTCACATATTACATCACTCATGACATGGTCAGTGACATCACTCATGACATCACTGATGACATCTCAAATGACATCACTGATGACATCACTGATGACATCATCCTTGTGATAGAGTGGCAGACCTCCTCTCACCCTAATATAACCTTTGATACACACACTCAAAAATACAAACTAACATTTTCAAAACAATGGACATACCAATACCAGTTACAACACACCTATTCAGTAATTCCAAGATCTACACACACATCCACTCATTCACCAACAGTCCCTATACAGTCACTCATACATGTACTCACTCATCATATGTACTCATACACCTATACATCCTGTTACACACCGCCACTCATCCATAGAGTTACTCACACACATAGTCACACATGCAAACAAAGTATCAAACATCCATTTACTTGCATATACAGTTATACACACACTACCACACTTACTTCTACAGAAACTTACACATACTTACTCTCTTAAACAATCACTTATAGAAACACCTCCTTATTTGTACAGGAACTCTTCCAATCTCTCACTCTCACATATACTCACTTATATACACCAATACTCACATATACTAGTTTAAAACATATGTAGTTACTCATAAAGACACTATTGAGACAGTCATTCACTCACTAACACACCCATACACATACTCATCCACCTATACAGTCCTGCACACATGCTGTCTTCAACACATACAAACACTGAGTCACTCATTCATGCATCTATGCACTAAGTAATACCCCCACCGAACCATACAGACACTCAGACACTCATACTGATACTCAAAAACCAACTAATAACCCATATAGACACTCATGTAGCTACTCACCAACCCATGCAGCCACTTATACACAAAGTGAGAGACTGATACAGATATTTTCATATTTAAACATTACTCACTAACCCATGTATTCACTAAGATACACTTAGTCAGTTATACAATCAATTTTACAAAAAAATCATCCATTTAGACACTTATATACCCATTTATTCTTCTATCGACCTTGAGATATACATATATAAAACATATTTAATTTTCAGAAAAACACACATTCACTGGATGATGTCATCAGTGATGTCATTTGAGATGTCATCAGTGATGTCATGAGTGATGTCACTGACCATGTCATGAGTGATGTAATATGTGACATCATCAGCAGTGCATTACGGAGCACGCGAGTTATAGTTAGCTGAACTAACTATAACGGGGGAATTTCTATGGTTTTGTACGAGTGAAATGTCCAACTAACTATAACGCCCCTGAAACCTATGGTTTTTTCAGTGAATATCTAAGGTTTTTTAAATGCTAATTTCTAACTATAACGTGCCTGAAACCTATGGTTTTTTCAGTGAATATATATATATTAATTATACTATGTATACATGTGAAAATGTCTTGGCCCCCCTGTTTGCCTCGGTGCCACGGAAAAAATGGGTGGAACTGACGTCAGCACGCCGACGAGGTCCTCTTATGGCTCCGTTGATGTCATACGGTATCGCGAGCGGAGCCGTGCTATTATGACGTCCTCGTTGACGTGGGAGAGCTAGGAAAGAATTTCCGTGGAATGCTGGTGCAGGGGATATTCACCTAAGTGTTCAGGCTAGTCCTTTGGGAGCAACTGTTTATGTTGCCACTCCAGAAACCGAAACCAGTGAGCCGAGGGCAGAGGCCCTGCAGATGGCACACGAGGTGGGGTGCCCAGTCGAGTGCACCGGCGGGGCAGCGAAGTGACAAGCACCACAACCCACAAAAAAGGTAACGAGGGCACTGAATAACACAGGATCTTCTCTTTGTATCTGGCAGGAACAACGAAGTTAAAATGCCCTAGTACCAAAATGTAGAATTAGTGCTACAACGGTCTTCAAGAGGACCTGCGATGCCGCTTCTGCCTCCCGTACCCTGGAGGTGGCACATGCGTCACGCGGTACGGTCATACTGCGGTGGGACGCACACTCGTTGACCTCTCATGGCACTGCTCCACACTTCAGGGAGGACGCTTTCCATTAGCTATGTTTTCTGATGACATGTCGCGCTGGCCCCGTCCAACAACAGAACTCCTTTAGATCCAAACAGACTCTTCCACTCTCTCACCGGAAGTGAAACCAGGCCACGCGGACACTTTCACAATACAACAGCCGGGAATGCACTTTTCGGTAAACAAACCACATTCCTTCCTCCTAATTAATCAAATAAACGTCTCACTGAAGAACAGGGGCCAGCTTCGATCGGTAAACAGCCGTTACAACGACTTTTTTACTTTGCGATACCATTACAACGCATGCGTTGTACATCACAAAGTCATTACTACGCATTTTTTTAGAACGCATGGTCATTTACCACGCATGCGTTTGCAACAAATTTTGTTGTAAAGGTATGTATGGTAAATGACCATGCGTTCTAAAAAACATGTAGACGATCCATGTCGTTGTAAGGAAACAGAGGCTGTTCCGTTTCCTCACAACGACGTGCACCACCCCTCAGAGACGACATGAAGCAGGAACCACGAGGAGAGAGGAACCACGAGGAGTGAGAGATAAGGGGGATTGGGCATGGGGTGGGGGTTTCTTTTCTAGGGTTTAGGGTAGTGTAGTGGTGTTTGGGTGGTGTAGGGGGTCGTGCTGGGGGTAGTGTTTTAGGGTTTAGGGTAGTGCAGTAGTGTAAGGGGTCGTGGTGTAGGGGGTAGTGTTTTAGGGTTTAGGGTAGTGCAGTGGTGTTTGGGTAGTGTAGGGGGTCGTGCTGGGGGTAGTGTTTTAGGGTTTAGGGTAGTGCAGTAGTGTAAGGGGTCGTGCTGGGGGTAGTGTTTTAGGGTTTAGGATAGTGCAGTGGTGTTTGAGTAGTGTAGGGGGTCATGCTGGTGGTAGTGTTTTAGGGTTTAGGGTAGTGCAGTGGTGTTTGTGTAGTGTAGGGGGTCATGCTGGGGGTAGTGTTTTATGGTTTAGGGTAGTGCAGTGGTATTTGGGTAGTGTAGGGGGTCGTGCTGGGGGTAGATTTAGGGGTTAGGGAAGTGCAGTCGTGTTTGGGTAGTGTAGGGAGTCGTGCTGGGGGTAGTGTTTTAGGGTTTAGGGTAGTGCAGTGGTGTTTGTGTAGTGTAGGGGGTTGTGCTGGGGGTAGTGTTTTACGGTTTATGTTAGTGCAGTGGTGTTTGGGTAGTGTAGGGGGTAGTGCTGGGGTAGTGTTTTAGGGTTTAGAGTAGTGCAGTGGTGTTTGTGTAGTGTAGGGGGTAGTGCTGGGGGTAGTGTTTTAGGGGTTAGGGTAGTGCAGTGGTGTTTGGGTAGTGTAGGGGTTCATGCAGGGGGTAGTGTTTTAGGGTTTAGGGTATGGTAGTGGTGTTTGGGTAGTGTAGGGGGTCGTGCTGGGGGTTGATTTAGGGTTTAGGGTAGTGCAGTGGTGTTTGTGTTGTGTAGGGGGGTTTAGGGTAGTGCAGTGGTATTTGTGTAGTGTAGGGGGTCGTGCTGGGGGTCGTGTTTTAGGGTTTAGGGTAGTGCAGTGGTGTTTGGGTAGTGTAGGGGTTCGTGTTTTAGGGTCGTGCTGTGGTGTTTGTGTAGTGTAGGAGTTCATGCTGTGGGTAGTGTTTTAGGGTTTATGGTAGTGAAGTTGTGTTTGTGTAGTGTAGGGTGTCGTGTTTTAGGGTTTAGGGTAGTGCAGTGGTGTTTGTGTAGTGTAGGGAGTCGTGCTGGGGGTAGTGTTTTCGGGTTTAAGGTAGTCCAGTGGTGTTTGTGTAGTGTAGGGAGTTGTGCTGGGGGTAGTGTTTTAGGGTTTAGGGTAGTCCAGTGGTGTTTGTGTAGTGTAGGGAGTCGTGCTGGGGGTAGTGTTTTAGGGTTTAGGGTAGTGCAGTGGTGTTTTTGTAGTGAAGGGGGTCATGCTGGGGGTAGTGTTTTAGGGTTTAGGGTAGTGCAGTGGTGTTTGTGTAGTGTAGGGAGTTGTGCTGGGGGTAGTGTTTTAGTGTTTAGGGTAGTGCAGTGGTGTTTGGGTAGTGTAGGGGGTCGTGCTGGGGGTAGTGTTTTAGGGTTTAGGGTAGTGCAGTTGTGTTTTTGTAGTGAAGGGGGTCATGCTGGGGGTAGTGTTTTAGGGTTTAGGGTAGTGCAATGGTGTTTGGGTAGTGTAGGGGTAGTGCTGGGGTAGTGTTTTGGGTTTACGGTAGTGCAGTGGTGTTTGTGTACTCTAGGGGGTTGTGCTGGGTTCTAGTGTTTTAGGGTTTAGGGTAGTGCAGTGGTGTTTGTGTAGTGTAGGGGGTCGTGTTTTAGGGTTTAGGGTCATGCAGTGGTGTTTGGGTAGTGTAGGGGGTCTTGCTGGGGGTAGTGTTTTTGAGTTTAGGGTAGTGCAGTTGTGTTTAGGTAGTGAAGGGGGACGTGCTGGGGGTAGTGTTTTAGGGTTTAGGGTAGTGCAGTGGTGTTTGTGTAGTGTAGGGGGTCATGCTGGGGGTAGATTTAGGGTTTAGGGTAGTGCAGTGGTGTTTGTGTAGTGTAGGGGGTCGTGCTGGGGGTAGTGTTTTAGGGTTTGAGGTAGTGCAGTGCAGTGGTGTTTGTGTAGTGAAGGGGTCGTGCTGGGGGTAGTGTTTTAGGGTTTAGGGTAGTGCAGTGGTGTTTGTGTAGTGTAGGGGGTTGTGCTGTGGGTAGATTTAGCCATTAAGATATAATGGGGTAACCCATAGAAGTCAATGGACCTGGGTACTAATTGGTATAGGAAAACAATGGTCCTAGACTTATATTAAAGCTTAGTTGTCTGAAGCATTCATAAGCAGCATACGGTACATGTATAGTTTAAATCAATAATGTACCATTAATTCATTTAAAGGGCATTCAAATATATATATCCTCAGAATCCAAAAAGGCACACACTATTGCTTTATATGTGACTCTTATTTTATTCGGTCACTTTTCATAACATATTATCATATTCAATGTTCAAGATAAAAAGGTGGTTGCTCCAAGGGAGAATGTGAAGAAAGAAAGTGCTCGTGAAGTAAGATAGAATATACAAGAGGGGGATCCAATCAAGCAAAACAATGGTTCATCATTTTATATACATTACAATCTCATTAGCAAAACTGGTCGTGATTCATGATGACACCAGTTCTACATTGGGGCCTGTCCATTAGTTAATTCATGGTTGTTCTTTCTGTTCTTTTTCAAAAGTTAAGCAGACCAGCTGGATTCCCCCGGGCTGTGCGTAGATGATTCATTGAGACGCCGTGGGCGATTTTTCTCACCCATTGATTGAAGACAAACTGCTGATATCAAGCCGCAATTCTATTGCGGACCTTTCCATGCCTAGGGGCGGCACCTTAACTGTGCATCACCCATGATTAGTTGCTCCCCCATCCCTCCTTTCTGTCCTGAGGAAGACCCGCTTGCAGAGGATACAAACTGCCCTCATTGCACTAGGGTCGAAACGTCGACACTCTCCCCGCTCGGGGCCTGTACTTGATATTATCCCAGTCCTACCCGCTTACAGACAAATATTGTTTGTTAACTTTTGAAAAAGAACAGAAAGAACAACCATGAATTAACTAATGGACAGGCCCCAATGTAGAACTGGTGTCATCATGAATCACGACCAGTTTTGCTAATGAGATTGTAATGTATATAAAATGATGAACCATTGTTTTGCTTGATTGGATCCCCCTCTTGTATATTCTATCTTACTTCACGAGCACTTTCTTTCTTGAACATTGAATATGATAATATGTTATGAAAAGTGACCGAATAAAATAAGAGTCACATATAAAGCAATAGTGTGTGCCTTTTTTGGATTCTGAGGATATATATATTTGAATGCCCTTTAAATGAATTAATGGTACATTATTGATTTAAACTATACATGTACCGTATGCTGCTTATGAATGCTTCAGACAACTAAGCTTTAATATAAGTCTAGGACCATTGTTTTCCTATACCAGTGGGTAGATTTAGGGTTTAGGGTAGTGCAGTGGTGTTTGGGTAGTGTAGGGAGTCGTGCTGGTGGTAGTGTTTTAGGGTTTAGGGTAGTGCAGTTATGTTTGGGTAGTGTAGGGTGTCGTGCTGGGGGTAGTGTTTTAGGGTTTAGGGTAGTGCAGTGGTGTTTGGGTAGTGGAGGGGGTAGTGTTTTAGGGTTTAGGGTAGTGCGCCCAACCAGCCAAAATATCTGTGGACAAAGGGGATCCTGACTCTTTGGAACGCTCCGTCAATTGAATAATTTGGGTCAAGGGCCCTACCACGTCCAAGACCTATCAATTCCTTTCTTGGGATCCCTCATATACTTGGAGAAAAAGGTACATAGTTTCTCATCAATTTCAGGCGTGTGTGCCACCTTCCCCTTCAGTGAGGGCCTGGGGCATTCTCCCCTCATCCTATTCCTGACCTCCCTTTCAAGGGGTTGATGGATTTTCCCCACCACATACTCTGCCACTTTGGCGTCAGGTGTCCACTCCGCTGACCTAGGATGGTAAATTTGGGTAGGCTCTAAGGGAAATCCGCCGTCGGGGTCTACAATAGTGACAGTGTCGCAATTTTCTCCGGGCCCCTCCTCCTCCCGGCAGGGTGCATGTTTTAGCGTTCGTGCACTCTTGAGGAAGGTCTCCGTAAGTTTATCAAATCCTTCCAAGTGCCCCGCGTTATGCTTAACGGCCCTTTTATTCCCCATCTGGGAGCTACTGGGACCCGCCACCACCAGATCTGGGTCACTGAACACCCCAGGGATGCTTTTCGCCAGCTTATCAACCTGATCCCTAAGAGGAGCCAGCGCCCTAGAAATAGCCAGAGAGAGGGCTTGGTCCACTGCTGGAGGGAGAAGTTGGGGGCCATTCCTCCTCCACTTCCTGGTAGGAGGAGTAAAAATGGTCTTCTGGAGAAGACATGATAGCAGAGGGTGTGAGCACAGAACCAATGCCCTTAAAATCCTTAAGGCAGCCCCTCGCCGGTGCTCCAACAGCTGGGCTTTCCCGAAGCTGTTATAAGAATAGACTGAGGCGCAATACCAATTACCACCACCAGGTGGCGCTGGTCACTAACGTGGCCGTGTGGGGAAATCACCGCGTAGCGGTGTCAAAATTAGGCGAGGGTTGGTCGGGAATCAGCGGACACTAAAGGAGTGACCGGATTCCCAAACGCGCGTAAAGACCAGCGGGAGCGCTCGACGGAGCTGCCTCGCTCGGACCAGACGCGCCTGACAGGATCTCACCGCGCGCAGAGCACACAGCGGGAGAAACTGCGAGGGGAGAACGCGCTCGGGCAAGAGCCTGCTGCGCAGGGAATATGAAACAATACCAAGGCAATAATGCTAATAACGTGCACAAGAAACCGCTATACAAACAGCAACAACGTCAGATTAAGCCAAGAATGTAAGGAATGCACTTAACTGACGAGCAGTGAAGAAAGAGGAAGCGGAAGGGACGTCACGATATTATATACGATGGACTGTGATATGATTGGACTATAGTTGCCTTGGAGACTACCCCCTAATGGTTCATGGGTTGTGTAGTCTTTTGTTTAATGATTGTTGTGTTACGTTTTCTTTGAACTCCTATGCAAATAAAGTGAGGAAAGATATGCATAATCCTCGCCTCCGTCCTGCCATAGAATTCATTAAACTTTATTTGATCTGATTTAGAAACATAGATCATAAAAGTGTACATAAAAACAGTAAATCCTCTTTCCTAATACAATACAGTGAGAATTAATTAAAACCAGTAGGTAAAAGCGGGTGTTACAAAGCCCGGTTCAGAGCAACTTCAGGTTAACAGAATCGTAAAGGTCAATGTTTCGCAAGATCAATCTCATGTACTTCGTGCAAAATACGCAATAAGGGGTCCAAGTAAGATGTAACGCTCCAATACCTGACCAGTTTGCACTATATAAAACTGCAGAAAAATTAAAAATAAAAAGTGTTTTGCACACTTCTGTCATTGGGCTATATGTGGGCTACATCTGGGTGATATTTGTGCTACATTTGGGCTCTTTTTTTCTCTGGTGGCCATCTTGGGAGACTTATTTGTTATGAAGTTTCCTAATTTCGTCATTTACTGCAGTCTCCTCAGTAGGAAATGCTTTCAGTTTTTTACTTTGATTCCATCAAGAAGGCATTCAGATGTGTCACACATTTGCCATAAATTCAGAATGTTAGCACTCTAGTTGTTCATTAGATCACTGTAGTAAAGCTACTGCTCACCAGGGAGTTAACTGGAAGTCTACTGCTGGTATTGAAAGTGATTGTTTCAGTCTGCATGTCAGAATTTTCTAATGAAATAGAAGAGGATTTGAGATCTCACTTAAAACATGCCCTAAATTTTCTTTCTGCAGCACTAACCATAATTTCTATGGCAAAATGAACCCCCTCATTTTGTTCCTTTTTAAATTAAATGTTTTAAGTGTTACCAGTTTATTCCAATCAAGATGGCTTCAGGTGTGCCATACGTTTGTCATAAGTAAGGCTGTTGGCACTCTAGTTGTTCTTTAGAACACTCTGGGAAGCTGCAGTAGAACACAAAGGCATCAACTGACAGTCTCTGCCCTTGTTGGATGTACATGTTTTACTGAGAATGTCAGACTTCATTCTCACATGACTGAGAAAGATAATGTGAATTTACAGAAAATATGCTCTCATTTTAGCTTCTGGAGCACCTTCCAAAACTGTATGGGACAAGCATGTGAAAATAGTTTTCTCTCAAACATGATTCATGATATCCCAGCAGAAGGTTTTTCACAGGGTAAAATCACCTTAGAACACACCACAATTCCTGAAATTAGTATGGTACCATCAACAAATGAATTCTAATGTAACTAAAGTCTGTTATCACCCTTTATAGTTCTCCTTTTGGTAACCCTCAAAATCTTCGATTCACTACAATGCATTTCAATGGGGTACTATCATTTATATTGGTCCCAAGATGGCTGCCAGCAATTCCAGGATGAAGTGCTGACAGCCAATCAGATCTCACGATGAGATGTGTGGTTAAGCTCCGCCCAGATATATATGTGTTTTTACTTTTGATTTTCTCAGGAACTACTGAACGGATTTACACCATTTAACAAAAAGGGTTCTTTCTGAACCAAGAACTAGCTCTTTGCCAAATTTGCCAAATTTGGTGTAATTCCGTTCAGCAGTTCGGGCAGTAGCCTTGCATAAAGTTTCCCATGGGAAATTGATTTTTGACTCTTATTTTTGAATTTCTCCGCAACTACTGAACGGATTTACACCATTTAAAAAAAGGTCACTTTCTGAACCAAGCGCTACCTTTTGCCAAATTTGGTGTAATTCCGTTCAGCAGTTCGGGCTATAGCCGTGTCTAAAATTTCCTATGGGAATTAACATGGAGAAAACACGTTTTGGGACCCCCTTTTTCTCGGCCCCGCTTGCCGAATCACCCCGAACGTTTCAGGATAGGAGCAGACTGGAGCGCCCCACGAGTTTTGAAAATTTCGCGAAGATTCATCAACCGGCGCCAAAGTTATAGGAAATAGAATGTTGCGAATTTCCTATGGAAAATAGGTCCTAACTATAACTATCTACTGGCGACCGCCAGTAGATATATATATATATATATATATATATATATATATATATATATATATATATATATATATATTCACTGAAAAAACATAGGTTTCAGACACGTTATAGTTAGAAATTAGCATTTAAAAAACCTTTGAAATTCACTGAAAAAAACATAGGTTTTAGGGACAGTTATAGGTAGTTGGACATTTCACTCGTACAAAACCCGTGAAATTCCCCGTTATAGTTAGTTCAGCTAACTATAACTCGCGCCCGCAATGCACTGCTGATGACGTCACATATTACATCACTCATGACATGGTCAGTGACATCACTGATGACATCACTGATGACATCTCAAATGACATCACTTATGACATCACTGATGACATCATCCACGTGATAATCTGATGCACCTCCTCACACCCTAATATAACCTTTGATACACCCACTCTAAATTACAGACTGCCATTCGCAAAACCATAGACACTCCAACACCAATAACTACATACCCACTCACTGATTCTTAGGTCTACACACACATCCACTCACTCACCCGTACAGTCACTCAAATCAAATCAAAACAAGCTTTATTCGGTTCACAAAAAATGACCATAAAAGCATTCTATGATAAGAGCAACACATCATTCAATAATACATTTATATACAATTTATCTAAAATGATGCTCATGAAAAATTAAAAGGAAAAAAATACGATTTAGTAAGATAAAAATCTATTCGGTTTCATAATTCAAATTTTCCAAATAAGCAAGGTACTTTCTTCGTTTAATGGCCTTCAGTATAAAACAAATTACCGCATTGCAAGTTAAAGCATTTCCCAAATTACGAATTTGATTAAAAGCAACTTTAAAAGAGTATAGACTATTAGCAATAAAAAGGGGTCGTAACATAGATTTTCTAATATCTCTATAAAAATTACAAAAAATTAAAAAATGGAGGGTAGTCTGAGGAGATCTGCCATCGCACGGGCATTTTGGTAAGCTAGAGCTCCACTTACCCATCTTTGGAAAGGCGACCTGGTAGTGAAGCGTATTCAGCCTTAATCTAGTTAGGTAAAATCTGTGTTGTATATTAGTTACAAAAACAAGATACGGCTGGATACCCAATGAAAAAGGTCCTTCCAGGTACAGACTTGTACATGATTTAGTACCCGGGACAACTTCCCTCAATGATGCCCTAGCGTTAAGCATTCTCTTTTTAATTCTTTTTACTAAAATTTTGAATATCCCCGGGTTCTTAAAATTCACATTCAAATTACATTCAGTTAAAAGACCACAAATATAATTTAACCATGGTATTTTCTTATGATGGTCCAAAGTGAGGCAATCCAAGATTATATCCCTCGTAAAATATGTCTCATCCCTGGACCAGATTCGTTGCCACAATGTTAAGGCGGCTATACTAATCAAATCGTTTATATACGGTGTATCTGTCTCCCTATGAACTATAAAAGTGGTAGTAGAGTTTGGTACCGATAATAACCTTTTTAAGAAATGGTTTTCCAGAGTTTGTAATAGGGAGGTGTCTGCCATACCCCACAGAGCACCTCCATAGCAAACCCCAGTAATACACTTTGACCCATACAATTTTAAAATTTCCCGTACTGGTTTATTACCGATTTTATGCGAGAATCTAAAAATAGCTTCTACGGATCTTAGGAATTTTAATTTGCATAAATTGATATGTGAACTCCATGTACCTTTGCTGTTAAAAAGTAACCCCAAATAAGAAAAAGTAAAAGTCCTCTCTATTAATACTCCATCCGTACAGTCACTCATACTTACGGTCACTCAGTACAGGACTATCATATGCACTCATACTCCTAAGGTTTTTTCAGTGAATTTCAAAGATTTTTTAAATGCTAATTTCTAACTATAACGTGCCTGAAACCTATGGTTTTTTCAGTGAATTTCAAAGGTTTTTTAAATGACAATTTTTAAATGTATTAATTGTTATATTTTTTTTTTTTATATTGATTTACTACATTTTTTTAAACTATTTATTTTTAGATATTTTGTTTTTTAAATTACATTGTAATTACATTATACATTACATTACAAAATATACTTTTTCAGAATGAATTACTTTAGTTTAAATACTTTGCAAATAGGCAATAGACTTTTAAGTACAGTAGTTACAGTTGTTGCAATGGGCAACACAATTTCAAACACAATGCAACATTGAGCTCAATGTGAATTTCTAGTTAAATGCAATTAGTTACTTTATGGATTACTTTTCTAACCACAGGACTGGATCCTAGATTCAGTCCTGGGACATCTCCTGTAAACAGTTGAGTAAAAGCGTTTTGGTTACAGTAGTGATTTTTAAGGGATATTATTGTATTTTAAAAGTTGACACAGAAACTTTTTCACATAGAATCACCAATGTTATCCTATGGGAGGAAATTCACTTAGCAGGTAAGTAGTGTTATCGTTACTTTTTCTTACTCAGTGGTGGATCCTGGATCCAGGACTGGTGCATCTCCTGTAAACAGTTGAAAGAATGCGTTTGTCATACAGGCGATTTTTAAGGAATATTTGTAGTTTGTGAAAATCGACACTTTGAAACTTTTCTGCTGAAAACCAGACAATGGATTCCTACGGAAGGAAATACAAGTTACTGGTAAGTACGGTTAGAATTACTTTTCAGGGTCAGTGCTGGGCTAAAAGATGCAGCACTGGGTTCTCTCCTGATAACAGGTGAGTAAATCGGAATTCGTAGTTCGGCTGATTTTAGAGGAATATTATAAAGTTCCAAAACTCAACACTTAGAAGAATTTCCAAGTGAAACCAGTCAATGTTAGCCTATGGAAGGAAATTCAAGTTACTGGTAAGTACGGTTAGAATTACTTTTCAGGATCTGTACTGGGCTGAAAGATGCAGCACTGAGGTCTCTCCTGATAACAGGTGAGTAAATTGGAATTCGTAGTTCAGCCGATTTTAGAGGAATATTATAAAGTTCCAAAACTCAACACTTAGAAGAATTTCCAAGTGAAACCAGTCAATGTTAGCCTATGGAAGGAAATTCAAGTTACTGGTAAGTACAGTTAGAATTACTTTTCAGGATCAGTACTGGGCTCAAAGATGCAGCACTGAGGCCTCTCCTGATAACAGGTGAGTACATCGGAATTCGTAGTTCTGCTGATTTTAGAGGAATATTTGTAAGTTTCAAAAATCGACACTTAGAAACTTTTTCAGCAAAAAGCAGGCAATGATATCCTATGGAAGGAAATTCAAGTTACTGGTAAGTACGGTTAAAATTACTTTTCAGGATTAGTACTGGGCTCAAAGATGCAGCACTGTGGTCTCTCCTGATAACAGGTGAGTAAATCGGAATTCGTAGTTCGGCTGATTTTAGAGGAATATTTGCACAATGGTGAAGGAAGGGGGTGGGGCCTGAGGTGACATGTCTGCAAACACGCCCTGTGGCGCGTTTTAAGTTGGAGAATTAATTCCTCCTCAATCCAGAGGGTCCCTAGGGGCCAACTAGCCAACCAGATACCTCCAGTATGCGCCACAGGGCTGCGTTGCAGAAGAGGTGTTCAGAGGCCACGCCCCTTTTACAACACTCTGCAACGCAGCTCTGTGGCGCTTTCTGGACGTACCTGGTGGGCTAGTTGGCCCCAGGGACCCTCAGGATTGAAGGGGATTTAATTCCCCATTTTAAAACGCGCCACGGGGCCTGTTTGCACACATGTCACCTGAAGCCCTGCCCCCTCCCTTCACCACTGTGCAAACGCGCCCCGTGGCGCGTTTTAAGTTGGGGGATTAACTCCCCTTGAATACTGGGGGTCCCTGGAGTCCAACTAGCCCACCATGTACCTCCAAAAAGCGCCACAGAGCTGCGTTGCAGAGAGGTGTAAAAAGGGGCGTGGCCTCTGTACACCTCTCTGTAACGCAGCCCCTAGCGCATACTGGAGGTTCCTGGTGGGCTAGTTGGCCCCAGGGACCCCCAGTATTCAGGGAGTTCGTTCCCATCTGCAAACGCGCCAGGGGCGCGTTTGCAGACTGCTGCAGCGAGGGGGCGGGGCCTCCGGCACGATTCCGGTCTTTTTTTAAAAACTTTTTTTGTATGGGAGGGGGCTGCGTGGCCCCCTTCCCTCGGCCACTTTGGCCCCGGGGACCCCATCCCCGGGGCATGCCTTCTTTTTTCATTTTAAAAATATTTGGAGGGGGCTGCGTGGCCCCCTCCTCAGGCCATTTAAGGCCCCGGGGACCCCATCCCCTGGGGCCGGCCTTGCTCCTTTTAAAAAAATGTATTTAATTTTTTTGGGGGGGAGGGGGCTGCGTGGCCCCCTCCCGGGCCACTACTTGCCCCGGGACCCCATCCCCGGGGCTGGCCCTATCCTTTGGGGACCGTGGGGGACCCCAACTCCCCCACGGTCCCGCCGGCTCCCGCGTCCTGCGAGAGCCGGCATTGCTTTCCACATGGGGAGCTGCTAAGATGCAGCTCCCCGTGTGGAAAAGCATTTGCTTTGAATTTTGGAAGAGAGAGCAGGTTTCCTGCTCTCTTCCAAAATTAAAGCAGTTTGCTATGACAGGACGGGAGCCGTGAGGCTCCCGCCCTGCCATAGCAAACTACAGTGTCCCGGGTGTAGGCACCGCGGGACACTGCAGGAGCCGGCCTTGGGGGGTGGTGGTCCCTAGGGCCATCATGGGCTCCAGGAGGGGGGCTGCACGGCCCCCCTCCCAACAGTTTGAAAGCCCCGGGGAGGTGCTGGTCCCCGGGGCTCTGGGGTCGGTAACGGACCCCCATATTTAACGATTTAGTGCCCCGGGGAGGTAGCGGTCACCGGGGCGTGTGGGGGGGCTGGAGCCCCCCCACACAACTAATTATAATTTTTAAAAAGAAGCCTCGGAGGGTGGCGGTCCCGGGGCTGGGGAAGGGCTCAGAGCCCTCTTGCACCATTTTGTTTAAAGCCCCGGGGTGGTGGTCCCCGGGGCTTGGGGGGGCCTTAGAGGCCCCCCATATAATTATTAATGATCCCCCGCATGCCCCCGGGACTTGGCCCACCCAGGGGCCAATTAACCACGAAGCGCGGGAGCCCGCGCTTCGTTTTTTTTTTTTATCGGCAGGATCCGCGCACCCAGCACGTTTTTTGCCTATTTAACACATGGATAACACACAATCTTGGCAGACGACCATCATATTCATAAATCTGTTAAGGGAGAAAAAGGAAATGCATGCATGCATGATGTGGTTAATGATAAGTAGTACTAAGTAGACTAGTAGACAGTACAGGGCAGCAGTATATTATTAATTATTATTATTATGCAATTGCCTTGCCTGTCTGCCCTCAGAGAGACCCAAATTACATACATTTTATTTATGTTCTGTTGTACCGGGCTTTCTTTTTAAAGCTAGCAAAGAAAATAAAAAAATAGCTGTAGGGATATAAGCATAGACTAAGAGCAAACATAATAAACAACAACACACAGTCGTAATGATTGAAGAGAAAAACTGAATCAAATTAATTAAAAGATGATGAATGATACTAAGTTATTGTATATTATTATCCTGGTCAAATTGGGAAGTTGCATCTCGGTATTCCTCTTGGTCCTCCCTTCCATGGATGCTCCGTCCGTCAATCTTGGGTGCCACTGCCGGCCTGACGGATGCGGATTGGTAAGGTAAGTGTGAGTTGTTTTTCCCAGTATAGCACAGGGTAAAGGCCGGCCTGTAAGTGTAGATGGAAAAACAAAAGGGATATTGAAAAATCAAGGAGAAAAAAAATGCCTAAATTACGGATGAGTGCAACAAGAACACTTTCAGTGGCAGCATGGCTAAATCATGTCTACTCTGTTTCCAGCATTAACCAGGCTACAATAACAACAGGACAGAACAGGCCCACGGCACCCACACAACCTCCACTTAGCTTAGATTTTGACTGAGCCAGACAGAGCACACATATACAGCAACATAGCATTTTCCAAATTAAGGGGCCGATTCCGATCTCGGTCGGAGGCGCACACAATAGCATTCGGTCGGGAAAAAAGCCATGCGAAAGCCTGTTTCCCGACCGATCCGTACAGCACACCGAACGAGTAAGTACGATGCGCACAACAGCAAAGAATCCGGCCGAGCCGTACTCACCCAAACCAGGTCCTGTTCCCCGACCGAGGCGAATCCGGAAACGCCGAATCGAGTCGCACGGAAGGAAATATGCAGCTCTGTCCGGCCGAACGAGTACGATGCGCTTTCCGTACGCGCCGAACCCGTCGCTACGCACGGCACGTCAAAGCATCCGGGAGAGGCGCACATAAGCTCCGATTCGCGCCACAACACGATCCACGGCTCCGAGACGAACACGCCAGCGATGAGGACGAGGCGAAGCGACGAGGACGACGCGAAGCAACGAGAAGGACGAACGACACGAACCAACCATGAATCCCTTCGTCCCGATCATATCAATATTCTACATTTACTACCGGAACAGGCACGGACGCGTACGGCGCAGAAGGTAAGCCAGACACCAACCACAAAACACATACAACACGTACACGACACATCACACACACACAGAGGGATGCAGAATATACTTACACCAGCAACAGCAGCACCATAGGGGCGGGATGCCCATCACCAATGCCACATATGCACACAGGGGCCTGAATGCGCACCACCACCCCTACCCAGGGGGGCAGGATGCCTACCACTACTACCACCCTCACCCAGGGGGGCTGGATGCCTACCACTACTACCACCCTCACCCAGGGGGGCTGGATGCCTACCACCACCCTTAGCCAGGGTGGGCTGGATGCCTACCACTACTACCACCCTCACCCAGGGGGGCTGGATGCCTACCACTACTACCACCCTCACCCAGGGGGCTGGATGCCTACCACTACTACCACCCTCACCCAGGGGGCTGGATGCCTACCACTACTACCACCCTCACCCAGGGGGGCTGGATGCCTACCACCACCCTTAGCCAGGGTGGGCTGGATGCCTACCACTACTACCACCCTCACCCAGGGTGGGCTGGATGCCTACCACTACTACCACACTCACCCAGGGGGGCTGGATGCCTACCACTACTACCACCCTTAGCCAGGGGGCTGGATGCCTACCACTACTACCACCCTTAGCCAGGGGGGCTGGATGCCTACCACTACTACCACCCTTAGCCAGGGGGGCTGGATGCCTACCACTACTACCACCCTTAGCCAGGGGGGCTGGATGCCTACCACTACTACCACCCTTAGCCAGGGGGGCTGGATGCCTACCACTACTACCACCCTCACCCAGGGGGCTGGATGCCTACCACCACCCTTAGCCAGGGGGCTGGATGCCTACCACTACTACCACCCTCACCCAGGGGGGCTGGATGCCTACCACTACTACCACCCTCACCCAGGGGGGCTGGATGCCTACCACCACTACCACCCTCACCCAGGGGGGCTGGATGCCTACCACCACTACCACCCTCACCCAGGGGAGCTGGATGCCTACCACCACCCTCACCCAGGGGGGCTGGATGCCTACCACCACCCTTACCCAGGGGGGCTGGATGCCTACCACTACTACCACCCTCACCCAGGGGGGCTGGATGCCTACCACTACTACCACCCTCACCCAGGGGGCTGGATGCCTACCACCACCCTTAGCCAGGGTGGGCTGGATGCCTACCACTACTACCACCCTCACCCAGGGGGGCTGGATGCCTACCACTACTACTACCCTCACCCAGGGGGGCTGGATGCCTACCACTACTACCACCCTCACCCAGGGGGGCTGGATGCCTACCACCACTCACCCAGGGGGGCTGGATGCCTACCACTACTACCACCCTCACCCAGGGGGCTGGATGCCTACCACCACCCTTAGCCAGGGTGGGCTGGATGCCTACCACTACTACCACCCTCACCCAGGGGGCTGGATGCCTACCACTACTACCACCCTTACCCAGGGGGGCTGGATGCCTACCACTACTACCACCCTCACCCAGGGGGGCTGGATGCCTACCACCACCCTTAGCCAGGGGAGCTGGATGCCTACCACTACTACCACCCTCACCCAGGGGGGCTGGATGCCTACCACTACCACCCTCAGCTCATAGGATGGACAATGCATGACACAACCAGCACACCACAACCTAGGGAATGCAAGAAGAAGACATCCCCCAACACCATGACAAGCGTGTGTAGACTGTGTCAAATGCCTACAACACCGAACATGACTTTGAACATACAATGTGACCCCCTAGCACATGTGCCACACATATATGTGTGTGGCACCCACAATGCAAGCAGGCCATGACCATTGTGGCAATGGTGTCCAAACCCCCATCATCACAGTGACCAAAATGTAAGTGTGGGGTCCATAGCTGAAGCACTCTTTGAACATTGTGGCAATGGGGTCCAAACCCCCATCATCACAGTGACCAAAAGGCAAGGGTGGGGTCCATAGCTGAAGCACACTTTGAACATTGTGGCAATGGGGTCCAAACCCCATCATCACAGTGACCAAAATGTAAGTGTGGGGTCCATAGCTGAAGCACACTTTGAACATTGTGGCAATGGGGTCCAAACCCCCATCATCACAGTGACCAAAATGTAAGTGTGGGGTCCATAGCTGAAGCACACTTTGAACATTGTGGCAATGGTGTCCAAACCCCCATCATCACAGTGACCAAAATGTAAGTGTGGGGTCCATAGCTGAAGCACACTTTGAACATTGTGGCAATGGGGTCCAAACCCCCATCATCACAGTGACCAAAATGTAAGTGTGGGGTCCATAGCTGAAGCACACTTTGAACATTGTGGCAATGGGGTCCAAACCCCCATCATCACAGTGACCAAAATGTAAGTGTGGGGTCCATAGCTGAAGCACACTTTGAACATTGTGGCAATGGGGTCCAAACCCCCATCATCACAGTGACCAAAAGGTAAGTGTGGGGTCCATAGCTGAAGCACACTTTGAACATTGTGGCAATGGGGTCCAAACCCCCATCATCACAGTGACCAAAATGTAAGTGTGGGGTCCATAGCTGAAGCACACTTTGAACATTGTGGCAATGGGGTCCAAACCCCCATCATCACAGTGACCAAAATGTAAGTGTGGGGTCCATAGCTGAAGCACACTTTGAACATTGTGGCAATGGGGTCCAAACCCCCATCATCACAGTGACCAAAAGGTAAGTGTGGGGTCCATAGCTGAAGCACACTTTGAACATTGTGGCAATGGGGTCCAAACCCCCATCATCACAGTGACCAAAATGTAAGTGTGGGGTCCATAGCTGAAGCACAGTTTGAACATTGTGGCAATGGGGTCCAAACCCCCATCATCACAGTGACCAAAAGCTAAGTGTGGGGTCCATAGCTGAAGCACACTTTGAACATTGTGGCAATGGGGTCCAAACCCCCATCATCACAGTGACCAAAAGGTAAGTGTTGACAAAGAAAGAGGTGCAACTGCCAAACTGCATGGATGATTCCTGGTCACAGAACAACAAACACATCAGTGGCAAAGTAGTGTATGTGTCCCATTGCAACATAAATTGGGGGAGCCAAATACTGCAGTGCAAATAAGACATACCTTTGGCCATGTGCAGACAAACAACACCCATGGGGGCTGACACCGTCAACAATCATCAATGACACAATGACAGAAGTGACCATCAGAATGCAGACCCACATATTTGCACCAATGGGCACACACATGCAGATACCCTGTGGAGACTGCAGATGTGAGGTGAACAGATACCATACCATGGCAGCAATGGGACACACAAACCATGATCATTGTGCTGACCGATGACCTAGGAGTCCCAGGGACAGCAGGGGAAAGCCACCAAACTACATACAGCCAATGGCACACCCAAGATATGCCAATGCAGTGGTGCAGATGCACAAACACAAACAGGCAGACCCACACTGCACATCATACACAACAGGTGAGGGGGGGTGCCAGTGTCCCCAGGCAACCACACAACACATGAGGAGACCTGAATACCAATCATACAGATGTGCATACAGTGCCACACAAAGGTAACTCATGGATCCAAATCCCCTATGTGGGCAAGCAGGCATTGTCAGATGAGAGGGAGCACAAATCACACATGTCACACAGGCACGTAGGGACAGCAACTGACACAGCAAGACACAGACACACCACAGCACCACCCCCAGGGCCCCCACAATGTGGTGACCCTGGGCTGCATTACAATCCCACTGTGATGACAAAGCTAAATGTGGTTCACACTGTGAACCACAGTCATGTGTCCTGAGCAACTAACTACCATCACACCTACACAAGCACAAATCAAACAGCATGGCCAGTAAGCCAAGGCCAACATGGAGGCAGGGGCCTAGCCGGGCAACAACTCTCATCTGCACACACTCAACACCACACCCCTCGACCTCCAACAATGTGCAGCAGTGAAGCACACATGCACTGGTGACATTGCACATGCACCCATGACTATTCCAGGGTGGTGGGTGGGAACCAAGGTGCAGAAACACATCACACATGGACACTCAACAAGACTCCTGAATGTCTGACACACTGCACACTACGCTGTACATGGACATGACGGCAATACCACACCAACCAATGGGATCCCAGCCACAGTCACACACCAATGAAGAAGCCAAGGTCACCCACAAAGAACACACATAGACAACAACCAACATTGCAGCCCGGACCCTGAGGAGTGCCAGCAGTCACACACACAACGTGTCACAATCACTGAAAGATAACACAAACTGGAAATCACATGACAGGGGCAAACAACAAGTGCCAAGGGGAAACCTGACTGTGACCCATCTGCGTCTGCACACAAACTCAGCCCTGACAGCAAACACACCTATGGGTGACACCCTGATGACCAGTAATGTGCCATGCACCCACATCACAGAGAACCCAGGGCGAAGACTTTGGGGGAACATAGGTCAACTCAGCTAGCATCACAAACAGGTACAACACTAGGGATCACAGCATGCACAGCTAAACGGAAGTGAACACACAGACATGCACATACAACACACACCTTGGGCGCAGGCAATGTCACAGGAGTACACACTGCCATGAGGGGACTCCACTCCTGTGTGAGGAAAGCTGTGCCATATGTTGCCTCAGTAGGGCCCCATCATGTCAGCTGAGCACTTGGTCACACAATCAACAATTAGCACCAAATGAGGGCTCCCGTAACATCAGCCTGGTCATGGAAGTGCCAACGGAATCATCAGCACAGATCCAACACACTTGTATAGCAATGTTGCACTGACAACACAGATGAGTCCTTCCCCATTGATGCCCAAACCTGCATGTCCACTGGAGATGGCCACACGGTCAGGGAAGTAGGCGAATTGAACAATGGCAGGCACAACAGATGTGCAGGGGTGGAAGCCACAGATGTGAAATAGGCAATCTAAGTAGGAAATCCCATTGCCAAATACTGAACACATGACACCCTCAGATGCTGCTATGGATGACATGGATACACCACAGGATAGGACACATTCCCCCTGGACCACATGGGTTCCTGCACAGTAACACTTCATTATCATGAGACCAAATATCACCATCACTGCAGCAAGGGCATGGTTAGCATCATCAACATCATGTACATCAGAAGCAAAAGCACTAGAGAACAGAAAGTTGCTTTATTCAGCATATGTGGCATTAAAAGTAGAAGTCCAGTAGAAAATAAACAAAGGCCAATGGCCAGTCCATCAACAAAGTCACAAGTGGGTGACAGTGGCAGATGCCACCCTACACATGCCTGCACAAAACCAGGGACAATCCACTAGGAGGGGCAACCGGGGAGTAGGCCAGGCACCGCAGGGACAGGATCAGGGCTCACCAGGAGGAAGCAGGGAAGGGGTGGTGGGTGCTGGAGAGCCACTGACAACTGCAGTGGAGGTGTCTGACATGGTGTGTGCCGGCACAACTGGGGGCATGGCTCAGATGTTGTGGGTGCCGGCACGACTGCAGTGGACCCTGCAGATGGAGTGGACAGGTCCGCCACTGCAGTGCCCAAGTCAGACAGGGTGGTAGTGGACTCCACTGCAGTGCCTACCACCAGGGGAGGAGAATGGGGAACAGGCAAGGTGGGCTGGACAGAGGGGAGGACACCCTCACCACATCAGTGGCACAGACAAGCGCAGCGGGGGTGTGGTGCCGGGAGAGCAAGTGGCAGGGGAGAAGGCCGGAGCCTCTTGGGGATGGTATATCTGTGGGTGGGGAACCTGGGGCAGGGTGTGGTGGGGGCACCTGTGGAGTGGGGGCCTGAGGGATGGAGGAAGGAGACCTGGTGCTTGAGCTGCAGGGCGGCGGCGGGGTCTTGCTCTTACCACTCCGGGGGGACTTGCGGGTGGGGGCCTCAGTCTGTCTGCGCCTGGGGGAGGGTGTCCGGGGGCGAGGGCACTCTGCTCCGTGTGGGGGGCTTCCTCTTCCCCCTGGATGCTGGAGCAGCTGGATCGGAGGGAAGAGGCCGAGGTCACTGAGGAAGAGGCGCTGGGTCTTTGGGGTTGCAGGTGAGGCAAGGGAGGGTGCTTTGGAGGGAGAGGCAACTGAGGACTGCGCAGTGCCCGTGGATGCGTGTGTGTGTACCAGGGCCCCATCCCCTGTGAGTCTGGTTTCAGTCCCCTGACTGTGCGTGCGTGTGCGTTTTGTTTGTGGCGTGTGTGTCTGTGTGCTGGACGTGTGTGTGCTGGTGTGTGCCTGTGCCGGTGTGTGTGTGCTTGGGACGGGTAAGGTGCTGGGGAGTGTGGATGGAGCAGAGGCAGGAGGGGTGAGGGACTGTCTGAGGAGGGACACTGCTGCCGTCAGGGAGGAGTCCATGGACCTATTGCCCCTCTGTAGGTCAGACATGCCCGATGAGATGCCCTCCATGAACGACACCAGCTGAGTCAACAGAGCGGTGTGCGCATGGAGGACACTCAGCATGGCTGTCTGCCCTACATGGAGCTGGCGAAGGAGGTACACAGACTCCTCACTCAGGGCAGCAGGGGACACAGGGGCAGGGGTGCGGTGCCTGGCCCAAAGGAGACACGCTCCCGAACATGGGAGCCTCCACGGACCTGGGGAATGGGAGCCGATGGGAGGGCGGTGGTGGTGCTGGTGGTGGCGGGGACAGCAACACTAGCTGGGGTGTGGTGGCTGCTGACACCCGCCTCCATAAAGGAGTCATCCTCCGAGTTGCTCTGGTCCTCAGCTGAGGTGGATGGTGCTGAGGACTCCTCGGTGTGGCTCCCCTCGCCCTCCGTGCCACTGGGTCCCTCCGACCACTCCTCGGCTGCTGACCCAGTCTGGCTCTCTGGCTCCTCCTGGTCCGTGGAGCTGTCCCCTTCCGTGGCCGTGGATGTATCTGCAAACAATGGGGAAACAGACAGACATCAGTCACCTGCACCAAACGCACACACCACTGTGAGCACAGCACATTACAGAGCAAGCCCTGGCATCATTAGTTGTACATTGCTAAAAGTGCCCTAACTGAACAGGAGAAGCCAATTGTCAGTCTGATGCCAAGCATGGCACTCACATCCCACATGGCCTTGCACCCATCTGTCTGGTGTCTGTTGGATTGCAACACCCCAGTGTGGACACATGCACCAAGTACACAGTAGTTGGACAGTGCAGAGGACACGGTGTGGCATGTGGACATGCACACATCACAGCTCTTGCCACTGAGTCAGTACAGGTTTCCGGATGAAAGGGATGCCCAGAGTCAAATAGGAAATGCATGTGATGCATACCAGCGACAGACACCATGATGCACCCATGTCCTGATAGCCATCGCCACAATGGTGTGCATGTAGCACATGTCACTCCCCTGCAGGACCACCAATAAGTTGACACATGCCATGGCAGAGGCATGACTGCTAAGTCATACATCACTGTCTCAGTGATGTATGACTTGGCAACCAGACAACAACACTATGCACTGTGTCACAATAGTAGGTCATGGGGAATGCAAGTCCTGGAGCTGCACAAGTGCACATGTACATCCCCACACAACACATCATCTTAACCCTCATCTGTCCAGGTCATACCTATTGGACATATGGGAGACCTGTGACACTACCCTCTGAACCTGAGCCCCTCACAATCTGCTGTGAATGGGGAACAGCTGCCTGAACTTCACATTCGCATACCCCAGTCTGCACGGGCAGCTGATCAAACACCTATGTGACACACAAGTATCGTCTCCTATGGTCACATCTCCAGGGGCATGCTGAGCCCCTACCAAGAAACACCCCAGCAGTCCTGGCAAGTAATCCACAGCACACTGACACAGAGGCAGACACCTGAGGGGTCAAATCACTGCGCACAATGTGTCAGCTGATACACGGGAGTGGGAGTACAGAGTGCATTGCATGGCCTGGAGTAGGCATGACTGTCCTGCTCCACATGAATGAGGATGAGCCCTGGACAGTGGATAGCTGGCTATGTATGTGTGACACACGTAATCTGCACACTCCTGGGGCCCAAACATTGTTCCCACCCGCTGCATGGGCGTGTGCCACATACCCCAGGCACATGTGGTGGCTCAGCTCAGCAAGTGGACCGCATATCAAAGCAACACGCAGATTACATGTCCGAACACAGGCGTTGTGTGAACAATGGACCCACCCATGATGCCCACAACAGAGTTAGGGAAACAGATGCTGTCCCCCACCTTTAGTGAAGCAAACTGCAAGGACACAGTCCCAAGTGACACAATTCCCTGAATGTAAGGGCCACACCTGGGTATCAGATGAGCAGTGGGCAGTGCACAATAGAGGGACATGGCTCCTGGACAACATGACTGCTGCACTGTGGCAGTTGAACCAGGCCAGAGGAGGGCACAAAGCATGTAATACAGAGTTCACAGTGCAGTCTTTGACTCACCCCCTCCTTGCTGCTGTCTGGCCTTCAGCTGCCCATCCAGGTCTGGAAACACCACCGCCAGGATCTGGAGCATGTGGGGGTCAGGGTCCGTGTTCCGCCCCTCCTGCGAGGAGGCGACAGCTTCAGCTGGACCCGTGCAATCCTCCGGGTCCAGCCCCGAAGGTCCTGCCACCTCTTCTGGCAGTTGCGGATCCGGCGCTTGTAGACCCCCACGGACCGGACGGCCCGGACGATGTCCTTCCAGATCTCCTGCTTCCGATGGGCATTAACCTGTCAGGATGACAAAGTGAAAAGGCCATTACTACACATGCAACATATCCGTGCATGACACAGTTGTATATACATGTCTCAATCACAGGGGCACATGATGTACACAGGCAGTGCAAAGCTGCCCATGGACAGTTTGCCAGACGTCACTACATGGTATCATTGCATGGGAAGTAAAACCTTGTTCAAATGCACTGTCACTGCACCATACCTGTCCAGTGCATGTCACTACACACTATGGGGGGTGACAACTACTCAGTGAGCCTGCTAGCCAGTGGCGTGCAGACTTTCAGGCCTGCTAGTCAGACAATATGCACAATCAGAAAGGCAGTGCACAGAACACTCACCTGCTCCCCTGGTGTCCCATACAGCTTGCTGTACTGTGGAAGTAGGCTGTCCAGCAGGGCCTGGTTCTCCTCAAGGCTGAAGGCTGGGGCTCTCTCCACAGTACGTGCCATTGCAGGGTCCAGAGGGGCAGAGACAGCAGCAGTGCAGTGGCAGATGTCGTCCTGGAGCATGTAGTGCAGGCAAGTGAGCTCTCAGGGGAACAGCCAGCAATATATATGTGCTGGAGAGGCAGATACTGTCCCTTGTGTCCAAAGTGATAGGTCCAAGTCGTTTGCATCTTCTGAATCTGGCCAATCCATGGAATAGCAGCACCAAAACACGCCCACAGCATCCTTCAAATCTTCAACTTCATGACATACATGATTTTGCAACATTGTTGTGGGTGACTGTTGGACTTGGCCCTTTTTGCAGGGTCATCCCTAAACTTTTTGCCTTCCTCCTATATTTTTTCTGACCTGTTGTTGGCTGTTTTATGACTCTGGGCACTTTACCACTGCTGATCAGTGCTAAAGTGCATATGCTCTCCCCATTATAAATTGTGTGATGGATTAGTGACTCCATGATTGGATGATTGGTTTACTTGTCAGTCCCTAGTACAGTGCACTTAGTGTGCCCAGGGCTTGTAAATCCAATGCCGCTGGTGGGCTTGCAGCACTGGTTGTGCCACCCACAGAAGCGGCTTGTAAAATATGCCTCAGGCCTGCCATTGCAGAGCCTGTGTGCAGCCTAGGGCTGCCATGTCGACTTGGTGAGTACACCCACTTACCAGTCCCTAAACCTTCCCTTTACTGCATGTTGGTCACCCCTAAAGTAGGCCCTAGGGCAGGGTGCATTGTAAGTATAAGGTAGGACATGCCCTGGTGTGTGTGGCATGTCCTAATAGTGAATTACAGCCATTTTCGTTTTTCACTATTGCAAGGCTACCTGCTCCCCATAGGCCAGAATGGGCAGACTGACTATTACACCTTATAGTCAGAACTGACCCAGGAACATGGTAGAAAAACGAATTTAGTATGCCTGAACTCAGAATGATAAAATACATCTTTTAGTGAAGTTGGTTTTAACATTCTGTGTTTGAAAATACCACTTTTAGAAAGTGGGTATTTTCTTGCCTAAACTTCCAAGCCTGCCTCTGCTAGGTTGTGTATTCCTTGTCTGGAGATTGAGTGACAGGGGCTGGGGGTGGCTACAGGAGACAGGGTGAGTCAGCACAGGGCTGAATAGAAAGATCTGCATCCAGAGTGGAGGGAGGAGTTGCACCTGGGTCTGAATAGGGCTGTGCCTGCCTTCCACAATGCTGGCTCCACCTCCTGCCGGGCGGCTGAGCACCCTGCCCCACATTCTGAAAGGAAAGAAGGAGACAGAAAAACAAAGTGCTCCAGGACTGACCAGAACTGGTTTTGGGCTAGGCAGAGGCCTCTCTGCCTTCAGAGAACAAAGGAAAACTGTGTATAAAAGGGGACCCAGACCCCTAGGAAATTAGATCACTTTGGGAAAACAAGAAGAAACCTTTGCTGAGGAGCGGAACCAAGAAGGAACTGAGGAGAAGACTATCCCTAAGCTAGAGGGATCTGCCTGCAGTGGTTGCCTGACTGCCAAAGGAAGGAGAAAGGACTTTGTGTGCACTTTTATTCAACTTGTAAAGTATCTCCAAGGGCTTGAGAAAAGAGCTTGCCTCCTGCTGAAGTCTCAGGGACAACAGACTTCAACCACCAGCTCCCCAAGAATCCTTTGGAAGTGCCTGCTGCTGTTTTGGGCCTTCTGAAGGGACTGCGTGTCGCAAGGAGCTGGAAGCGCGACTCAAGAGGAAGAAGCGTGTCGCCGTCGCTGCTGCTGCCGTCGCAACTCCGAAGGAGGGTGTCGCCGCTGTAGCTGTCGTATTGCACCGCATCGAGAGAAGCGTCCCGCAACGAAGAGGAAGCGTGTCGCCGTCGCTGCTGCTGCCGTCGCAACTCCGAAGGAGGGTGTCGCCGCTGTAGCTGTCGCATTGCACCGCATCAAGAGAAGAGTCTCGCATCGAGGAAGAAGCGTGTCGCCGTCGCAGCCGCTGCCGTCGCAACTCCGAAGGAGGGTGTCGCCGCTGTAGCTGTCGCATTGCACCGCATCAAGAGAAGCGCCTCGCATCCACGGAGAAGCGTGCCGCCGTCGGAGCTGCTGCCGTCGCATCACGAAACAAGGGTGTCGCCGCTGCAGTTGTCGCATCGAGCGGAAGCGTCTCGCAACGTCGGAGAAGAGGGTCGCCGCCAAAGCCGCTGTCGTCGCATCGCTGAACAAGGGTGTCGCCGCTGTAGCTGACGCATCGAGTCGAGACTTCTCGCAACCTCGGAGAAGCGTGCCGCATCAGGAAGAACTTGACGTCTTTATTTCTTTGCACCAGAACTTTGTCGCATTTCCATCGCTGCAACATTGCTTGTTGTGGAAGCGTCCCGCATCGTAAGGTACATTGACTTAAAGTGTCGCATCTTAAGAACTGAACTGAACTAAGCTAAAACTACCATTTTAAGTACAGTATTGTGGATTTTTGTCGTTTATGGTCTTGTGTTAAAACTATATAAAGAATACTTATTTTTGATATAAAACCTTGTGTGGTGTCCATCTGTAGTGTGTCCCTAGATTACTGTATGTGTTCACAAATGCTTTACACACTGCCTCTGAGATAAGCCTGTCTGCTCGTGCCAAGCTACCAAGGGGGTGAGCAGGGGTTATTTTAGGAGTGTACCCCTTTACCCTGACTAGAGGCGAGGGTCCCTATTTGTCACAAGTACCTACCTGTGCCAACTAGAGACCTCCAATTCTAACATTGGTGGTCAGCGGTGAGGATTCTGGACTTGCATTTGTGACTCATGTACAGTGATTGGTGAACACTACTAGTGAGTGCAGACCAAACGCGACCACATACTGTTTTTCTGTTTTATGGTGTCCTCCTGGAGGTATTTTTGATACCATGACTCTGGTTAGTTGTTGCAAAATGGAACTCAACTTCTGGCACATGTTTGTCTACACAATGAAGGAACTACGTGTGTTTTGCAAGGAAAGGGGGCTGCCTGTGAAGAGAAGATCCAGGGAGGATCTAGAGGCATCCCTATTCCAGTATGAGTTACCCAGCTGGAAGGCAACGCTACCAGTTGAGTCTGAGAAGGAGGAATTCCCTAAAAGTGAGGGAGAAACAGAAAAAGATAGCTGGCTTCTGGCTTATGAGCAGGAGCTGAGAGAAATTGACGAAGAGCTGAGAGAGCTTGATGAGGCTCAGAGGGCCTTAGCCCAAGAAAAAGAAATTTGGGCAGCTCAGGAAGTGAGCTTTGCTGAGTTGGAGGTGGAGTCCAGCTCAGATGGTGGCAGCCAAATTAAGTTATTCAGTGCTGAGAGAGTAGTGCACACACCCAGAGATGTGGCGCCTGACTTGGAGGGGGTTAACATACACCAGGAGGTTCAAGGACATGAGGTAGCTCCAGTAGGGCGCAGTGTCCCTGAGAGGAATACGGAAACTGACACAGGGATTCATGGTCCTAGTGGTGGGAGGGACACTCTACTGACTCTAGATGAGAGGTGCAGGGAGAGGGGTTCCCCCATGGTTGAAGTCCTGGTATGTGAGTGTGAAGACCGCCCAGAAGAGTGTGGGTTGAGTGACAGAGACAGTCAGATACTGTCTTGCCAATCTCAGAAGAGTGGTGTGGAGTACGTGTGTGAGGCACTGGATGGTGAGGTGAAGGATAGTTTGGTTAACCCCTGTGGGGGACTGTGTGATCCAATTTTGGGAGAGCATATTGTAAGTCCCTGTTTTCCAGAGCTATGCCAACACCTGTTGGAGTGTGAGTTCTCTGACCTCAGGGAGCTCACATTGGAGGCAGACCTTTTGGTGGATTCCAGAGGGTCTGAAGAGGCATTGGGGAGTGACCCTAAGAGGAGTGGCTCAGGTGTCTTCCAACCCAGAGTGGTGGGAGAGGTTCAGTGTAGCCCAGCTAGGTCCCGTGGTAATGGGAGGGGTGTAGGGACTCACGTCCTGTCTCAGTGGAGAAGGAGTGAGTGTGGGGCTGCGTGTCCCAAGGTGCCCGAAACCCAGTCTCAGAGCCTGGATGGTTCTTTAAGGGAACACCAGGTAGGGAGCCTAGGCTGTCCTGATGGGCCGCCTGTTGAGGAGGATCTCCTAGTGTCTAGAGAACCTGGAGCGTCTGTAAATGGAGCTCCAGTGTTTCTGGTGTCTGGCAGTGCCGCTCCAGTTGGGAGGGTGCAGAAGTCCAGAGTGAGGGGTGAGAGGGGGAGAGAGTCCCCAGTGGAAGAACCAGTGGGTCAGGGACCAGCCAGAAGGGCTGAGTCACCAGTGAATGACCATGGTAACACCACTTCTGTCCTGGGGGATCTTCCCGCGCTGTCAGATGGACAGGCGTCGGGAGATCTGCGCCAGGCGGACTGTCACACAACACATGAGAGATGTGTTACCCTCTGGGGGGGCATGCGTGCTCCCCAGGAAGTCCTGGTGCGCCAGGCAGATTATTACACAACTCTAAAGGAGTGTGTTTCCCTTGGGGGGGGTTGGTGTACCCTCCCGGAAGTCCTGGGTTGCCAGGCACAGGTCCAGCCTAAGGGTACAGACCCTGGGTTGGAGGGCCAGGTTCAGGGTGTCCCCCTGACCTGGAGGAAGGGGCAGCTGCTAACAGTGCCCCTACCAGTTTGTCTTCTGGGGGCACCGCTCCAGGTGGGAGGGTGCAGGACCCCAGTAAGGGGGGCGGGGAGAGGACAGCCTCACCCCTGGCCTCTGCCCAGTCTAAGGGTACAGACCCTATGCTGGAATCCCAGTTGCAGGATAGAACCCCTGAACTGGTGGGCGAATTGTGCAGGACACCTGCCGCAGGTGCCCTGACAATTCTGGAAGGGGTACCGCTCCAGGTGGGAGGGTACAGAGCCCCAAGGAGGAGGACCGGGTGTGGAAAGCCCACCCCAGTCTCCAGTCCAGCCGCCGGGTATAGGCCCGGGGCTGGTGGGTCAGCGCCAGGATGTCATACCTGACCTGACAGGAGGGAGAGTGGACAAAGGGTGCCAAGCACCTGGGGCTACTGCCCCCCGCTCTCTGACGCCACAGAGGTTTGAGAGCCCTGAGAGGCATAAGGCCTGGGTCTCATCCCTGACCACTGTCAGTGGCCACTGTGGCTTGCTGGCTGTCTGTTGGGACACACCTGTGAGCAAGTTAAGGTTAGGTGCTGCACAGGTGGTGTCCACAGGTGAGGAGAAGGGTTCCCCATGGATTAGCTTGGTGGGCCCTGAGAGTATGGACAGAGGGATCCAAATAGGTTCAGATTGGCGTAGAACTGGAGTATGCCCCTGCTGTTGCGGGCCAGGGTCCAGGTTCTATCGCCCAAAGCAGGGAAGCCCATCAAGGTAGTGATTGGTCTACCCTGCGTTTTGGCTGGAAGGGGGTTGTGTTGGACTTGGCCCTTTTTGCAGGGTCATCCCTAAACTTTTTGCCTTCCTCCTATATTTTTCTGACCTGTTGTTGGCTGTTTTATGACTCTGGGCACTTTACCACTGCTGATCAGTGCTAAAGTGCATATGCTCTCCCCATTATAAATTGTGTGATGGATTAGTGACTCCATGATTGGATGATTGGTTTACTTGTCAGTCCCTAGTACAGTGCACTTAGTGTGCCCAGGGCTTGTAAATCCAATGCCGCTGGTGGGCTTGCAGCACTGGTTGTGCCACCCACAGAAGCGGCTTGTAAAATATGCCTCAGGCCTGCCATTGCAGAGCCTGTGTGCAGCCTAGGGCTGCCATGTCGACTTGGTGAGTACACCCACTTACCAGTCCCTAAACCTTCCCTTTACTGCATGTTGGTCACCCCTAAAGTAGGCCCTAGGGCAGGGTGCATTGTAAGTATAAGGTAGGACATGCCCTGGTGTGTGTGGCATGTCCTAATAGTGAATTACAGCCATTTTCGTTTTTCACTATTGCAAGGCTACCTGCTCCCCATAGGCCAGAATGGGCAGACTGACTATTACACCTTATAGTCAGAACTGACCCAGGGAACATGGTAGAAAAACGAATTTAGTATGCCTGAACTCAGAATGATAAAATACATCTTTTAGTGAAGTTGGTTTTAACATTCTGTGTTTGAAAATACCACTTTTAGAAAGTGGGTATTTTCTTGCCTAAACTTCCAAGCCTGCCTCTGCTAGGTTGTGTATTCCTTGTCTGGAGATTGAGTGACAGGGGCTGGGGGTGGCTACAGGAGACAGGGTGAGTCAGCACAGCGCTGAATAGAAAGATCTGCATCCAGAGTGGAGGGAGGAGTTGCACCTGGGTCTGAATAGGGCTGTGCCTGCCTTCCACAATGCTGGCTCCACCTCCTGCCGGGCGGCTGAGCACCCTGCCCCACATTCTGAAAGGAAAGAAGGAGACAGAAAAACAAAGTGCTCCAGGACTGACCAGAACTGGTTTTGGACTAGGCAGAGGCCTCTCTGCCTTCAGAGAACAAAGGAAAACTGTGTATAAAAAGGGGACCCAGACCCCTAGGAAATTAGATCACTTTGGGAAAACAAGAAGAAACCTTTGCTGAGGAGCGGAACCAAGAAGGAACTGAGGAGAAGACTATCCCTAAGCTAGAGGGATCTGCCTGCAGTGGTTGCCTGACTGCCAAAGGAAGGAGAAAGGACTTTGTGTGCACTTTTATTCAACTTGTAAAGTATCTCCAAGGGCTTGAGAAAAGAGCTTGCCTCCTGCTGAAGTCTCAGGGACAACAGACTTCAACCACCAGCTCCCCAAGAATCCTTTGGAAGTGCCTGCTGCTGTTTTGGGCCTTCTGAAGGGACTGCGTGTCGCAAGGAGCTGGAAGCGCGACTCAAGAGGAAGAAGCGTGTCGCCGTCGCTGCTGCTGCCGTCGCAACTCCGAAGGAGGGTGTCGCCGCTGTAGCTGTCGTATTGCACCGCATCGAGAGAAGCGTCCCGCAACGAAGAGGAAGCGTGTCGCCGTCGCTGCTGCTGCCGTCGCAACTCCGAAGGAGGGTGTCGCCGCTGTAGCTGTCGCATTGCACCGCATCAAGAGAAGAGTCTCGCATCGAGGAAGAAGCGTGTCGCCGTCGCAGCCGCTGCCGTCGCAACTCCGAAGGAGGGTGTCGCCGCTGTAGCTGTCGCATTGCACCGCATCAAGAGAAGCGCCTCGCATCCACGGAGAAGCGTGCCGCCGTCGGAGCTGCTGCCGTCGCATCACGAAACAAGGGTGTCGCCGCTGCAGTTGTCGCATCGAGCGGAAGCGTCTCGCAACGTCGGAGAAGAGGGTCGCCGCCAAAGCCGCTGTCGTCGCATCGCTGAACAAGGGTGTCGCCGCTGTAGCTGACGCATCGAGTCGAGACTTCTCGCAACCTCGGAGAAGCGTGCCGCATCAGGAAGAACTTGACGTCTTTATTTCTTTGCACCAGAACTTTGTCGCATTTCCATCGCTGCAACATTGCTTGTTGTGGAAGCGTCCCGCATCGTAAGGTACATTGACTTAAAGTGTCGCATCTTAAGAACTGAACTGAACTAAGCTAAAACTACCATTTTAAGTACAGTATTGTGGATTTTTGTCGTTATGGTCTTGTGTTAAAACTATATAAAGAATACTTATTTTTGATATAAAACCTTGTGTGGTGTCCATCTGTAGTGTGTCCCTAGATTACTGTATGTGTTCACAAATGCTTTACACACTGCCTCTGAGATAAGCCTGTCTGCTCGTGCCAAGCTACCAAGGGGGTGAGCAGGGGTTATTTTAGGAGTGTACCCCTTTACCCTGACTAGAGGCGAGGGTCCCTATTTGTCACAAGTACCTACCTGTGCCAACTAGAGACCTCCAATTCTAACTGTGACCAACTGATTTTCCAGCAACCGACTCGTTCAAAATTCGAAAACGCGTCCGTTGCCAGGCAAGCCCATTTTCAATGGGTGCGCACCGATCGGTCCATTGCGGTACAACACGTACAGGGGTACAACGCGTACCCGCACACATTGAATGCAATGGGCCGGCCGGGGGCACCGATCGGTCCATTGCAGTACAACGCGTACAGGGGTACAACGCGTACCCGCACACATTGAATGCAATGGGCCGGCCGGGGCACCGACCGGTCCATTGCAGTACCACGCGTACAGAGGTACAACGCGTACCGCACACATTGAATGCAATGGGCCGGCCGGGGGCACCGATCGGTCCATTGCAGTACAACGCGTACAGGGGTACAACGCGTACCCGCACACATTGAATGCAATGGGCCGGCCGGGGGCACCGACCGGTCCATTGCAGTACAACGCGTACAGGGGTACAACGCGTACAGGGGTACAACGCGTACCCGCACACATTGAATGCAATGGGCCGGCCGGGGGCACCGATCGGTCCATTGCTGTTCAACGCATCACTGTACATGTGACTGGCATATGTCAGCATGCCTGTCTCAGATGGACATATGCCAGCCACAGATAGCTCCCAGGGAGTGAGGGCACACCTACATCACGACAGCCTGTCCAAACTTTATCATAAGGCATGTAAGGCTGCATTTCCTATTGTGTGTATGTTGGTGTACATGTTGTCCTGTGGGTGTCACCTGTGGGCAGCCACCCCCAGGCTGTGCACGTGTTCATGGGGACAGGATCCTGGGTGTTACGTGTACATGACCACTGTGATGTGCAACTGTTCATATCTGTGCATGTGCCATGGTCACATTTCACGGTGGTGTATGTGTATGTCATGTCACATACCCCGTGAGTCCCATGTGGGACGGTATGTTTGAGCCAGGGTGTCCCAGTGGCACAATAGTGATGGTCCTCCACAGTCTTTGTGCATGTAGTGTTTACAATGTCTCTGATTTCATGTGCACAATGGGAGACAGTCTCCACATCCAGGTTGTGTGTGCATGGACTTTGATGTTGTGCGTGTGTGTGTCACAGACGTCCATGTCTGTCCTGCCGTGGCAAGTGGGGCCACTACCTGTGGGGGTCATGGTTGTTTTGCTGTGGTGTATACATGATACTCCATGTAATGCCAGTGTCCATGTGGCAATACAGGGTCCCTGGGAATGTACCTGTCATTGAGCTGTGGTGCCTGGGGCACATCTGTCCTCACATGTCACTGTGGGGGTGATTGTGACACGGCAGCAGGAGATGGGAACTGTGACACGGCCTCATGATATCCAATGGGCCAACCTGGGACTAATTGATGCCACCTGTTGGACCGTGTTGACAGATGTTGGCCATGTATGTACCATACATGTCCTTCCGGAACTGCACACTTCATGTAGTTGTGCCTCATAATGATGTATGTTGGGATATTGAGTGTGTTCAATGCCGCATATGTGGGGTGACTGACAATCTTGCTTACTTCTCCTCTGCACTGCAGGGCTCCTGCTGTCCATCGACCATTCCCAGACCTGGCAACGATGGTGGAACGGGACAGCATCCGACGGTACCGCTTCACCAGGCAGCTGATTGAGGATTTGGCAGTGCAGTTGTCCCCACATTTGCAGCCTGGCCGGCCGTATCCTACAGTGCTGACCCCCAAGGTGAAGGTGATGGCAGCCCTACACTTCTTTGCCACCGGTACCTTCCAACATACTGTGGCGACTGCTGGTGGGATGTCACAGACCATGTTGAGCCATGTGCTCCGCGATGTTTTGGCGGCAATGTTGCTATTCCTGAACCGGTACATCTATTTCCCTAGACTGCGACGACTCACTGACGTGAAGAGTGACTTTTATGCCCTGGGGAGGATGCCGCATGTCATTGGCTCCATTGATGGGACACATGTGGCTTTGGTACCACCACAGGCCCAGGAGCAGGCCTACAGGAACCGCAAGCACTACCACTCGGTCAATGCACTGGTGGTGTGTCTTGCAGACATGACCATCACACACGTGTGTGCCCGTTTCCCTGGTTCAGCACACGATGCCTTTGTGATGAGGAGTAGTCGCATCCCCAGGATGATGGCACAGATGCAGAACCAGCGTGCCTGGCTTGTCGGTGTGTACTGACTTTGTGCCATTGTGTGTGATCTGATCTGTAGTATTCCGCCCACTTTTCCAAGTCAGCTAATGTGCACTTGTCTGTCCGTAGGTGACTCGGGATACCCCAACATGCCGTGGTTGCTGACACCCCTCAGGAACCCTGTGACACCAGCCCAGATGCGCTACAATGAGGCACATGGTCGGACCAGGAGAGTGTTTGAGCGGACATTTGGTCTCCTGAAGAGCCGCTTCCGCTGCCTGGACAAGACCGGAGGGTCCCTCCCATATGCCCCTGCGAAAGTGTGCAAGATTATCATCGTCTGCTGCATGCTCCACAACCTGGCAGTGCGGAAGGAGTTGCCTCTCATCCAGGATGACAATGACCAACATCCACCACCTGTGGAGGATCCTGGCCTGGACCACGATGCCAGTGATGATGATGATGATGATGGTGATGTCCGCACACAGCTCATCACCAACTTCTTTAGCTGAATGTGAGTATCCTGAGGTGTCATGTCAATGATGTGAGTTGGCATGATGTGTAGGTGGTGCTCTGGTGCTGTTGGAGTGTGTCCATGGGCTACTTGACTGGATGAGTGTTGCGATGTGTGCTTACAGGTGGGCTGTACTCCCCAACAGTGTTGACATGCTAACTTGGTTCTGGGTGGGTATCTTGTAACATGTATTGTGCATGAGTTTTGCTGTTCTGTCCTGTACTCCATTGCTTTTGACTGTGTGTCATTTCTGTCCTTCACAGGGTACTTTCAGATTCGTTTGGTCAACTGTGTCCACCGACGACGTGATTGCACTTCCAGGCTGGTAGCTGTTGTGTCCCTACAGGTGATGTGCACCACACCCATGGACTTCCTTCCGTCTACAGTTGTTGACTGTGTGCCCGCTGCCAGGTGGGATTACCTTGCATCTGTAGTGGTTACGACATGTTGCAACTGTGTAATAAACCTGTGCTTCACTTTGTGATGTGCGTTGTCTGTGGTCACACATTTGACTGCCATTTGCTTACTGCACCTGTGGGCTACTTGACTACAACTGGGAATGGGTGTGGTGTCTGTGCATTGCACCGTCTTCCCTGGCAACATCAGTGTAGGCAATGAGTCAGATGGCCTAGGTGTGTATGTGTCGTGTAGCCCTGGTGGTGTGTCTCCCTCATATGTGTCATGTTGCCTTTACTCACATGCCTGTGTAGTCCTTGCTGTTGCAGTTCGCATACACAGTGTAATTTTGCAGTTCATCATCCCCATAACAGCACCCACGTTGGAATCACAACAGAGGCAAGTATGGTGTATTAGTGTGTTTATTGTGATACATTTGTGTAAATAGTGCATAGGATGGGTAGTGCTGTACATAAATCTTGCAATCCGAAGTTCCTAGGTGAATTGAAAGTCCTGGTAGACAGAATCCCCAGTATCGGGGCCACAGTTGTCTGACACATTGGTCCAACTTGTACTCCCCATGCAATGTGTGGGAGTAGTGTTGCCGTCAACAGGGTGAACAGTCTGTGCACAAAGGTGAACATCCAGAACAGGTTCAGGCTTCCTGGGAGTTGCGCTTGGCCATCGGCCTCTCACTTGCCCCTCCTCGGACGACCCCTCTTCTTGGGGGGGGCCCTCAAGTACAGGCTGCTGCGGTGCAGGGGACTCTCCGCCAGAGTCATCCTCCCTCCCTGTGGCAGTTGCAGTTTGTTCAGCACCAGATGTTGTTGGCACACAGGGAGGTGTGGACTGGTTGCTGTTCATCTGGCGGAGGCATTGTAAAATGTCCCTGTGCACCGCCGTCATCTCATGCAGTGCATCCCACTTGGACTCCACGCGGGACATGTGTGAGTCCACGCGGGACATGTGTGACTCCACGTGGGACATGTGGGAGTCCAGCGGGCATGATGGGCAGCCTGCTGCTGTTTCCTGTCTCTGAGGAGCCCCACTACCTGGCTGAGATCTCCGGTGCTGGACTGGTACGCATCAGCTATGCGTACCAGTTGTGGGTCATCATGCACACCAGCAACGTCTGCAAGCAGCGACCTCTGTCTCCCACCCCTCCCACCACCCCTGCTGACATGTGCAGTGTGTGCAGTGGCACGCACAGATAACCCTGGTCCACCTTGGGGGTTGGTGGTGGTGGTGGTGTCCATGGCCCCAGGTTGGTCCAGGGTCCCTGTGCTGGTGTTGCTCCTTGTTCTGTCCATGTCGGCAGGGATGGTATTTGTGGTGACAGTCGTTGGAGGGGTGGGTGCAGGGTGTGCAGCTGGTGGTCCTGCTGGTGCTGCAGCTGGTGGTCCTGCTGGTGCTGCATGTAGACTTGCACCGGATGTGCCAGGTTGGTCTTCATCGTCCGAGGAGGACAGAGGCTGTACGACGCCAGTGAGCTCTGCATCCTCTTGAGCCTGGGACTGGGACTCCTCAGCGTCTGCTGCTGTGTCCCCATCATCACCTGTTTTTGGGAGACACACACAATGTATGTTATGTTTCTGCAGGCATCAATGGTTGACACACATGACAGTTGTGACTGTGCCTCTGGGTGCGGGCCTGTACATTGCATTGTCCTAAGTCGTCACAGTCAGGGGTTGATATTGGTGTGGCACATTGTCCTGCATTATTTGGGCATTTCTATGTATTTTTTGGGGTGTGAACATGGTCTGCATTGGTTGTGTTTGCTTGACAGCCGGCCCTCCTTCCCACCCACCCAGCCAGTCAGTTATCCCACCTTGGAACGTGCTTGCATTGCAGGGAGTGGAAGTTGTCTCTCAGGATGTCAGTCAGTGGTGTCCTGCTGTTTGTTGGCGCACAGTTGCCAGCAGGGCCTTGTGCTCCCCACAGCAGTAGCCAGTGTCAGCCATCTTGTGAGTCCTTCTCCACTCCCTGTGATGTGAGCATGGTTCAGGGTGGTGTTGATGGGACAGTTGTGGGGGTGAGCTATGTCTGTGACTACGACTCCCATCATGCTATTGCCTCCACCCCACTTCCCAGCATTCCCATACTTACTTGCTTTTGTGGGGAGTTCAGTGTGTGTGGGTGTGAGAGCAATGGCAAGATGGCTGACAGTGGTGTCCTGCTGTTGGTTGGTGTGCAGTACCCAGCATGCCCTTGTGCTCCCCACAACACAGCAACAGTGTCAGACATCTTTGATGGGCCTTTCCACTCTCTGTGGGATGTGCATGCGTGAGTGTGAGCTTGCTGGGCCATGTGGTGGGGGATGTAGAGCTGTGACTACGACTCCCATCATGCTATTGCCTCCACCCCCTTCCCAGCATGCCCTTGCTTCCTTCCTTTTGACTCTGCTTCCATGTGGGGTGGGCTGGCTGTGCTGACAGGATGGCTGGGAGTGTTGTCCTGGCAGTTGTTTGGCTAAAAGTCCCAAGAGTGGCCCTGTGCTTCACACAACATAACCCAGGGTGGTGGTTCTTTGTGGGATCTTGTGTTAGGATGGGGGCATTGCATTCTACCAGGTGGGTTCTGTGGAGTTTGTGTTGGGGGGTGTGTGAGGGGAGGTGCTTGTGACTATGGTTAGTGCTGCAAGTCCTCCTTCCCACCCACCCAGCCAGCCAGTTATCCCACCATGGAACGTGCTTGCATTGCAGGGAGTGGAAGTTGTCTCTCAGGATGTCAGTCAGTGGTGTCCTGCTGTTTGTTGGTGCACAGTTGCCAGCAGGGCCTTGTGCTCCCCACAGCAGTAGCCAGTGTCAGCCATCTTGTGAGTCCTTCTCCACTCCCTGTGATGTGAGCATGGTTCAGGGTGGTGTTGATGGGACAGTTGTGGGGGTGACCAATATCAGTGACTACGACTCCCATCATGCTATTGCCTCCACCCCCCTTCCCAGCATGCCCATGCTTCCTTCCTTTTGACTCTGCTTCCCTGTGGGGTGGGCTGGCTGTGCTGACAGGATGGCTGGGAGTGTTGTCCTGGCAGTTGTTTGGCTAAAAGTCCCAAGAGTGTCCCTGTGCTTCACACAACATAACCCAGGGTGGTGGTTCTTTGTGGGATCTTGTGTTAGGATGGGGGGCATTGCATTCTACCAGGTGGGTTCTGTGGAGTTTGTGTTGGGGGGTGTGTGAGGGGAGGTGCTTGTGACTATGGTTAGTGCTGCAAGTCCTCCTTCCCACCCAGCTAGCCAGATATCCCACCATGGAACGTGCTTGCATTGCAGGGAGTGGAAGTTGTCTCTCAGGATGTCAGTCAGTGGTGTCCTGCTGTTTGTTGGTGCACAGTTGCCAGCAGGGCCTTGTGCTCCCCACAGCAGTAGCCAGTGTCAGCCATCTTGTGAGTCCTTCTCCACTCCCTGTGATGTGAGCATGGTTCAGGGTGGTGTTGATGGGACAGTTGTGGGGGTGAGCTATGTCTGTAACTACGACTCCCATCATGCTATTGCCTCCACCCCACTTCCCAGCATTCCCATACTTACTTGCTTTTGTGGGGAGTTCAGTGTGTGTGGGTGTGAGAGCAATGGCAAGATGGCTGACAGTGGTGTCCTGCTGTTGGTTGGTGTGCAGTACCCAGCATGCCCTTGTGCTCCCCACGACACAGCAACAGTGTCAGACATCTTTGATGGGCCTTTCCACTCTCTGTGGGATGTGCATGCGTGAGTGTGAGCTTGCTGGGCCATGTGGTGGGGGATGTAGAGCTGTGACTACGACTCCCATCATGCTATTGCCTCCACCCCCTTCCCAGCATGCCCATGCTTCCTTCCTTTTGACTCTGCTTCCCTGTGGGGTGGGCTGGCTGTGCTGACAGGATGGCTGGGAGTGTTGTCCTGGCAGTTGTTTGGCTAAAAGTCCCAAGAGTGTCCCTGTGCTTCACACAACATAACCCAGGGTGGTGGTTCTTTGTGGGATCTTGTGTTAGGATGGGGGCATTGCATTCTACCAGGTGGGTTCTGTGGAGTTTGTGTTGGGGGGTGTGAGGGGAGGTGCTTGTGACTATGGTTAGTGCTGCAAGTCCTCCTTCCCACCCAGCTAGCCAGATATCCCACCATGGAATGTGCTTGCATTGCAGGGAGTGGAAGTTGTCTCTCAGGATGTCAGTCAGTGGTGTCCTGCTGTTTGTTGGTGCACAGTTGCCAGCAGGGCCTTGTGCTCCCCACAGCAGTAGCCAGTGTCAGCCATCTTGTGAGTCCTTCTCCACTCCCTGTGATGTGAGCATGGTTCAGGGTGGTGTTGATGGGACAGTTGTGGGGGTGACCAATATCAGTGACTACGACTCCCATCATGCTATTGCCTCCACCCCCTTCCCAGCATGCCCATGCTTCCTTCCTTTTGACTCTGCTTCCCTGTGGGGTGGGCTGGCTGTGCTGACAGGATGGCTGGGAGTGTTGTCCTGGCAGTTGTTTGGCTAAAAGTCCCAAGAGTGTCCCTGTGCTTCACACAACATAACCCAGGGTGGTGGTTCTTTGTGGGATCTTGTGTTAGGATGGGGGGCATTGCATTCTACCAGGTGGGTTCTGTGGAGTTTGTGTTGGGGGTGTGTGAGGGGAGGTGCTTGTGACTATGGTCAGTGCTGCAAGTCCTCCTTCCCACCCAGCTAGCCAGATATCCCACCATGGAATGTGCTTGCATTGCAGGGAGTGGAAGTTGTCTCTCAGGATGTCAGTCAGTGGTGTCCTGCTGTTTGTTGGTGCACAGTTGCCAGCAGGGCCTTGTGCTCCCCACAGCAGTAGCCAGTGTCAGCCATCTTGTGAGTCCTTCTCCACTCCCTGTGATGTGAGCATGGTTCAGGGTGGTGTTGATGGGACAGTTGTGGGGGTGACCAATATCAGTGACTACGACTCCCATCATGCTATTGCCTCCACCCCCTTCCCAGCATGCCCATGCTTCCTTCCTTTTGACTCTGCTTCCCTGTGGGAGTGGGCTGGCTGTGCTGACAGGATGGCTGGGAGTGTTGTCCTGGCAGTTGTTTGGCTAAAAGTCCCAAGAGTGTCCCTGTGCTTCACACAACATAACCCAGGGTGGTGGTTCTTTGTGGGATCTTGTGTTAGGATGGGGGGCATTGCATTCTACCAGGTGGGTTCTGTGGAGTTTGTGTTGGGGGGTGTGTGAGGGGAGGTGCTTGTGACTATGGTCAGTGCTGCAAGTCCTCCTTCCCACCCAGCTAGCCAGATATCCCACCATGGAACGTGCTTGCATTGCAGGGAGTGGAAGTTGTCTCTCAGGATGTCAGTCAGTGGTGTCCTGCTGTTTGTTGGTGCACAGTTGCCAGCAGGGCCTTGTGCTCCCCACAGCAGTTGCCAGTGTCAGCCATCTTGTGAGTCCTTCTCCACTCCCTGTGATGTGTGCATGGTTCATGGTGGTGTTGATGGGACAGTTGTGGGGGGGGCAATATGTGTGACTGCGACTCCCATGATGCTATTGGCTACACTGACTTGGCCAGCATACACAGAATTCCTTCCTTTGAGTGGTCTTCACTGTGTGTTGGTGTTGTTGTGGTGGCTACATGTCTGGATGTGTTTGTTAGTTCTATTTGTGCCACTGCCTAGCTGTAGTTGTAGTTGTGTTTGTACATGTGATAGCACAGTTGGATGTGACTTTTTTGATGGCATGTGTTGTGTTTATCTGACTGACATACACATTTTGGGATGATTCTGTTCTGGTTGCTGTGTAATTGCTATGAGTGCATGGTTTGACTCTCCCCTTGACAGTGATGTGTGTGTGTTTTGTGGCAGTATATTGTGTACATTTGTTGTGTACTCACCAGGCTCTGGGATGTCCTCTAGTCCATATACGCTCACTGGCGGAAGGATGGCCCGCACCTTCTCCTCCCAGGGCCTGAGGTATATTGGCTTGGCAGGAGGGCCACTGCCGGTGTGTTGGCTGTTGATGTAGTCTTTTTTGAGCAGGTCCCGTACCCTCCTGCGCACGTCATACCACCTGTTCTGGATGTCGGTCTTTGTGCGCAGACATGGTGATTGTGCGTTCACCCTGTTGATGATCCTCTCCCACATCTTGGTTTTCTGGGAGATGGGGGTCTGTTGGACCAGTGTGCCAAACAGCTGTGGCTCTACCCTGAGGATCTCGTCTACCATGACTTCCAATTCACAATGTAGGAACTTGGGATTCTTCTTGGGGGGCATGGTGATGGGTGGTGATGGTGAGTGATGTGTGTGTTGGTGTGCAGGTGAGGGTGTGTGAGTGTGTGTTTTGCTGGGTGTATGTGAGGTAGGTATTTGCTGGTGTGCTGATGGTGTGTGGCTTGTGTGAGGGATGAGCTGTGGGTGTGTGGTTGCTTTCTCTTGGGTGCTGGCAGTGGAATGGCATTTGCAAAGGCTCATGGTTGTGATTTGTGTCCTTTATATGGGTGGAGTTGTGGGTGTGTCTTTGTTCTCTGTCCCCACCCCCAGTATTTATTGGCTTGGTAATTGCTTGTTTGGCCTTTTTTGGGTGAATTTTCCTTTGTACTGTCTGTGTATGTTGGAAACGTTCTTGTGACCGAGTCGGACCCTGCATTTGTCTCGTACGGTCTTCTCCGTTTCGTTCACGCTGTGTATGTGCAGTTTTCTATGCTGCGTACGCGTCGGTCGCGGTGTTTTGTGTTGCTTCGGCTCGGTTTTGTATGCGTGTTGGTCGTACGGCTTGGCCTCCGTCCGACTCGCTCGTGGTTTCGCGCCTTGCATCGTACTTTGCGGGTTGGAGTTCGCGTGTACGGTTCGGTCGGATTGTTCCGGGTGCGTGTCGGTCGGTTGGATTCGCGTGTTTTCCGACCGGATTGCTGTTTTCCGTGCGGCTCGGTCGGTCGACTTGGTTTCGGTACGTGTCGGTCGGATTTTGCACGCCTTGCATCGTACTTGTCGTGTCGGGCGCCACAGGTACGTGTCGGTCGGTATTATTTCCGGATCCGAGTCGGTCAGTGCTTTTTCCGGCCCGAATCGGAATCGACCCCTAAGTAACTAAATAAATGCACCGCTGTCAGTCATACCACTACACTCGTCTCCACCACTACACAGACATGTAGGTCTGCTGTGGTTGTTCTTGACTTGTTTACCTTTTAGACGACTTCATGATACGCCCTGAGTTATTCCATCAATCATTTCCGATCCTACTGACTCACTGCAATGAGTATAGTATGGTCATCATGGTGTCCTACTATGTAGTGTACCGAGTGAGTCCAGATTCCATATTCAAAAATGCAATGGATCGGCCTGCAGTAGAAGTACAATTTTGTTATTAAACAACAAGAAGGGAAACATTGACTTGAGTCACTTTTAGTGTGTAGATTAAATACTAGTACACTTCATGCACAACAACAAGGACAACACAAACACCAATCACTCAGTCAGCAACCAATGCATGCCATCATTACCTGTTCTCATCTTAAGGGGCAGTCCCTCTCGGCTCGGAAAGGAGGAGGATAGATATAGTCATGTTCTTTTGGAGGGACTCGACGAGGCAAGCACACATTTCTTGTACTATTCTCTCCAGCCAATGTCTGGCTTGAGGGAAATGGATTTTGGGCGAGTCAGGATGGATGGAGCAGGACTTGGAGGAGTGGACTTCTTTAATAATAAATGCACACAGTTGCAACTCCAATACTGCAATAAAAAGACAAGACGGTGGTGATGGATTTGTTGTGATTCGAACCAGAAAGACAGAGACACACACAAATAATAAAAGTAAATAAGGAAGAAAGAAAGTAACAAGTTGAAAACCTAGTTGTCAGGGAAGTAGAGCTCGTCCTCAAACTCTGGTGGTTCACCCAGAAGTAGGTCATCTAACACACTACTTCCGTCACCAAAGTCACTGTCCTCCTCTTCCTGCTGTTCTTCAGGTATGGTGTAATCCAGTGGTATAAAGTGCTGATTCATTTTGATCATGGTTAACCTCTCCACATTTTGGGGCGAGAGACTGGTCCTTTTCACTGTTACAATGGCACCAGCAGCACTGAAAACATGCTCAGAAGAGACACTTGCGACAGGGCAAGCCAGATAGTTTATCGCCAGCCTGCTGAGCACTGGCCACTGGCAACTTTTCCAATACCAATACAACAATGGGTTTTGATCAATGTAGACCTCTGTTGGGTCATCCAGATAGGCCTGGACCATCCGCTCAATGGTCAGGGGTGCTCTGATTTGCCTGTCCTCTTTTGCCTTTGCATTTGCATCAGCACTGGACCTAACAAGCCCTTGCTGTAGAAACCATTCCTGTGTCGATTTTACTGGGGCTGATGATCCTGTTCTTGCTGTTGTTGATGTTGGTGGTTTTGACTGCTGTGCCAATTGACTTTTTTAAATCAAATCTACCCCTTTGGGCTCCTTTACTGACATGGGTTCTGCATGCCTGTTACTCGGAGGGTTTTATTCAGACCTGGTCCGAGTCTATTATAGTACCTATTTTTAAGAAAGGCGACCGGCATAACCCAGCCTGCTATCGCCCAATATATTTATTGGACTCTTTGGTGAAGGTAGCAGGGCGGATCGTATTAAACCGACTCCAAGATTGGGCAGAAGAAAAAATATTTTATCAGATGTACAATATGGTTTTAGGCAGGGGTTGGGCACTATGGCGCAAGCTCTTAATCTCAGCATTTTAACGGGGAAATATACTCAGGCTAAAACAGGGAGACTTAACCTAGCATTCGTTGACCTCACAGCCGCTTTCGACTGTGTCATACATAGTAAACTTTGGGTCAATTTAACTAAGATGGAGTTGGACCCCCCGCTGGTCCTGTTCCTGAGGCAGCTGTACAGCGGGGCGACAGCCAAGGTCCGATATGGAACCAGGGAAGAATGCACTGTACCGTTTACGGTGGAAATGGGGGGTCAGACAGGGCTGTGTCCTTGCACCGTTCTTGTTCACTCTATACACAAATGCCTTGGAAAAAGTGATGGTGGAAAAGGTGAAGGACACGCCATATATTAATAAATGCCCGATAGCTACCCTTCTGTATGCGGACGATGCAGTGTTGATGGCCCGTACACAGATAGGCCTACAAAAGGCACTTACCACCTATACTGCATTCATGGACAACCTTGGCCTAAAATTGAACGCCACTAAAACTTACATAATGACGTGTGGGAAGGGAAGCTCGAAATGCAGGAGCATGGTCACAGGGGGCAGCAGGGTAGAATCTACCAAGACATTTTCTTATTTAGGTATTTTATTTGACTCTAATGGATCCTGGCTTCAGGCTGTCAAAAGTAGGAGTCTACTTTTCATGAAATCGATGGCAGCTGTGGCCAATTTCGCTAAAAATCTGGGTAGAAGGCTACCAGCTCTGCTCCTACAGATCTATAAAGCTAAATGTGTGAGCATAGCTACTTATGGGGCGTGTGTGTGGGGGTTTCAAGACTCCCAATCCATTCAGAGAGTTCAAAATGCCTTTTTTAAGTTTCTCCTTGCGGTCCCAGCTAGTACTTCTGTTTATAATTGCCATAGTGAGTTAGGCATTCCATATATTGCAGACATTATTAAAGCTCAGCCTGCTCTATTATGGCATAGGATTTGGACTTCTACCAGAACTGGTCTTAACCAAGATATCATCAAAGACGGCATGAAGTTAGACCAGGCCACTAAGATCACCTGGTTAAAATATGTAAAAAAAAACTTCATGTACGACCTTGGGCACCCTGACTATTATAATTCCCCTGAATCCATAAACTCTGTCTCCAGGAAGGAGTTTAAAAGAATTTGTATGACTCACCTGGAGGCAAATAGATTTATTTTAGAAGCAAATAAACCAACAGTACAACGGCATCAATTGATTTTAACTACCCACACTATACAGCCGTATATACTGTACAATTTAAGTGGGTACGATAGATATGTTTTGACCCGATTTAGATTTGGGAACTTTTACCGTTTGATACGTTTTCCCGAAATAAATAACTGGTCAAAAGAGCTATGCTGTTATCCATGCGATAATCAGTCTTTACAATCATCTTTGCACGCGGTTTTATTTTGCAAATTTTCCAAAAAACAAAGAAAGAGGTGGATTCTGCCAATCCTAAGGCTAGGGGGGTGGACCCAATGTCGACCGGCGTTTTTATTTCTGCAATTTTTAGACAACGAATGTTTTACTAATGCAATTGCCTGTTTTTTAAAAAGTATATTGAGAATCAGAAAGACTATTACTATTTAAATCATGCAAAGACATGGGTTTTTGATACTCTGTGATGGACTTAATTCTGTGAGACATTGTTTTAATTGTGACTTCTTTTGTTTGCCTGTGCTGTATGTTCATAATCAAGTCCTTTCTATAAGATAAATTGTTTTATATTTGTTGTGTCTGCTTTTGTGACTTTACTTGTATAAAGTCGAATAAAGCTTGTTCTGATTCTGATTCTGACTGCTGTGAGCCAACCGCACTGCCCTCAGGCTCTGAAGTTGAACTTGACGCTGGCTGGCCTGCAGTACTTGTTGTGGGCTGGAGTAGCGTGTCTCTAATTTCCAGCCGATCTTTTTCAAAGCGACTGGCTACCGCAGCTATCCCAAGTTTTGTACTTGGCAACATCCACTTGTGAAAAAGGAATTAATGTGTTAGTGTTCAGTACTGCTTTGTACCGTGGATCCAGAATTGTGGCAGAAATGTAATGGTTGGATGACACAATCTCAGTTTGCACCCTTGTATTTTCAGCTAAGCGAAGGGATAAGCTCTCCACCAACTCATATGCTTCTTTTTTTCCTCCACACCTGCATACATTGCAGACACCCCCTTCAGCTGTTCCTGTAGCATGTGCAACAATGGGATAGCTTGGCCCATAGTACAGTCCTCCTTGCTGACTTCACGTGTGAAGAGCTCGAAAGGAAGTAGCATCTCTGTCAGGCATTTAACTAGGCCCCATTGGTCCATCTCAATGGTCATGCCTTTCACAGTAGCATCCCCTAGTCTTCGCATGACATATTCATTGATTGGTCTGTACTGCTCAAACAGACGGTCAAGCATGTAATAAGTTGAGTTCCAACGTGTTAGCACCTCCTGGATGAGTGCTTTAACTGGCACTCTATACTCACGTTGAATGATCCTCAGCTGCTTCCGGGCTTTAAAAGAATGGCTGAAATGTGTGCATATTCTTCTGCAGGTGGTCAGTAAGTTGCTGACTCGGTATTCTTTTTTCAGAAAGTCTTGAACAATGATGTTAATGCAGTGCGCCAAACACAGGACCCTGAAATAGCCACCATCGGCCATGGCCTTAACTATATTACTGCCATTGTCCATGGCAACAAAACCAATGTTAAGCCTTCTTGGGTGCAGCCATTCAAAGACCTTGCCATTAAACTCTTCCAAAATGTTTGCAGCAGTATGAGATTACTCCATGGCGAACATGGCTACAGTTGCATGTTTCCGAGTGGCATTAAAAATCTCAGCAGTGTCAACACCTGCAGATATCTTTTCTCTAACTCCCACAAAAGAGATCCAGTGTGCAGTGATGCACATGTAATCAGTAGCTTGGCAACTGGTCCACATGTCTGTTGTCATGTGGATACTGTGAACAGCACTCTGCCGCAAAGCTTGCACAAGCAATTCCAGCACGTCGTGATGTAGTGCTGGAACAGCAACTCTGGCAAAATAGGACCGGCTGGGAACCTTTCATTTTGGGCAGATGGCTGTCACAAATTCAAGAAAACCCACCCCTTCCACAAAATAAAAAGGGAGAAGGTCCAGCGCTAACATTTAAGCCAGCTTCGCATTGTACAAACGTGCCGTTGGGTGGTTGCGTTCGTACTGCCCCTCCGACCTAAACATGCTGAGAATGGTAGGCTGGATTTTTTTCCTTTATGGTGCCACTGATTCAGGTGACTTCTTGACGCCAGATCTTGTTAGGCTCAACGTCGCACTTTTTTTCGTTGCGGTACTCTGTTGCCTTGGTGTCTCACTCTCAGCCTGACTCTTACTCTTGTGCCACTGAGATGTTGCTGAGGCTGATGAGGATGTGGGCGGTACCACTGCACTGCTGGGGACAGGGCTACTTTGTGTTCCAGAGAAAATGTCTCCCTCTTGTTCACCTTCCACCCCGATCGTATCTTCTACTTCCTCATCACCACCAACAGCAATGGGTGCAGTTTTACTTTTTTGGCCTTTAAGGTGTTCCTCCCACTGGATCAAGTGGTGTGTTTTCAGATGGGTTGTTTGGCCTCCTGCACCATAGTTTGTACCAAGCTTACCCCGACTAACACCTTGTTTACAAATGGAGCATATAGCAACGTTCTCCTCCTTACTGCTAACTGAAAAGAAGTCCCAAACTGGGGAGGTAAACTTTCTGGAGGTGCCACTTGCAATGCCGGATGAACTGGAGGGTGGGTGTGGAATTTGACTCTGTGCACTACCACTACCTACTTCTACTGAGGTGGTTGTGCTGGATGTAGGTAGCTGCCGGGCCTTTGCAAATGCAAATATGGAAGCTGGAGGTGGTGTTAGTGTTACCTGTGTTGGTGGTATCAGTGCCACATCCCTCACAGCAATTTAGGATGGGGTAATGTCGGTCTCCACTGGGGCGGGACTGATGTCCATGATGACTGACTCGTCATCATCCTCCTCTTCTACATCTACCTCCATAACTCTAAGGCTTTCTGGAACCTTCCTTTTCCCTAGCCTTGTCTTGTGGCATCTCTCACTCTCAGACTGAGGTGGTGGCTTCCAAGTGGCATCTAGATCATCAGAAGGGGGGCTTGCAGAAGAACTCGATGGACTAACCCTCCTTTTTCTTGCTGGGGATCTGGAAGACAATGGATCTTCTGAAAGAGTGGCTTGCTCTTCTTCCTCTGCAGGAAGCTCGATTTCCTGAACTGCCCCTACTTCGGGAGGAACAACTACTATTGTGGGCGGTGGTTGCGGCTGTGGTTGTCCACTTATCTGAGTTTCCTGCGTTGATTGGGTACTACTTTGCGGTATTGATAAGTCAATTTCAACATCGCTGCTCGTTGACGTTGTCGTGATGAGACTGGCTGCCTCTGCGACAGACATGGGCTTGGGCCAAGGTTGGTGGGGTGGGTCCACTGATGCGGGGGTACTGCTCCCAGCTTGCTCCCCAGACACCGCTGCTGCAGGCGCAATTTTTGGTTTCCCAAAAAAGATCTTGGTTGGCACACCAGAAGTGGTAAGTGGCACTTCCTTCTTCTTCTCACTGGCAACTTTCTTGGTACTGGAGGACCTGGTACCTTTCTTTGGGGCCATCTTCTTCAGATGTCAGCAGCATGCAGTGGCACAAGTTGAAGAGATGTCTGTGGTCACACATCACGTGACGTCGTGCGCAGCAGGACTTCTGTCTAGCAGTACAATGGGGATGACGCCTCCTCCTCTTTTGTGCACCTAAATGCAAAGAAGCAAGAAGAACATCAGTGAAACGTGGCATTTATTGTTGTGGTTCAATTTACTACTGTACAAACAAACAAATATAATATATAACTTAGTGTGTGGTCACACTTGTTAGTGTTATTATTAATATTATTAAATTGTATTAACTCAGTTATTAAAAATACATAACAACAGTGTAGCCATTTGTGAGACTTTGACAACAAGGGCTTTCATGGTGTACTGTGTACACTCTGGAAGCATAGGAAAGAAGAAGAACAAAAACAAAAATACAAATGTAATGGAACCTGTTTGGCATTGTGAATGTGATTGTGCATCACGTGGGATGCAGCATCATTCAGGAAGTTGCAGATGGCAATGGGGATGGAAGCAGTAAGCCAAGAGGAACAAAGGAAAGACTTGCAGGCCTATGGCAAAAGCAGCACACTAACTACCACCACAAAATGGCCACCAGCCACATGGTTGGTCACTCACACAACAACAAGCAGGAGGTCTGTAAAACAATGACCTCAAGCAGGCCTATATGACCATTGTCCAGACAAAGGAGGCATGCTAAACAACACAGCTTTAATGCAACAATGCAAAAACGAAAATCCACAGGGCTAAAAAAGGTTTGTAAGTTACACAACAACCACACCACTCACAACCAACAAAGGCATTTATTTAACACACACGAAAAAAGTGAAATACCCCCAAAAAACATTTTGCAATTCAATCCAATGCCGTCCATGCCCTAAATGATGTTTAAATTCAACAGACACCACAGAAACAGTTGTTTCATGCACCCATGAGTAGCTCTGGGCCTACTGGCTGAAAAAGGCCTATTGGCAGACTAGGCCACATAGTGAAGTGAATCAATTCAAATCAATATTATTGCAAATGTATTAGAAAATGTAGTGAACTGTCCTGCATTTTTTTGCTGGGTAAAAAGAAAAAAATTGCATGCAAAACAACAACAAGGGCAAGGCATGGCCACCACAAAGAAAGCTTGCAGGCCTATGGCAAAAGCACACTGGCTGCCTGTACAAAATGGCCGCCAGCCACATGGCCAGGCCACCACAACAACAAGAAAGGGAAGACAGACAATGCAGGCCTATGGCAAAAGCACACTGGCTGGCTTCACAAAATGCCCGCCAGCCCCATGGCCAGGCCACCACAACAACAAGAAAGGGAAGACAGACAATGCAGGCCTATGGCAAAAGCACCCAGGCTGGCTTCACAAAATGCCCGCCAGCCACATGGCCAGGCCACAACAACAAGAAGCAGTAAGCCAAGAGGAACAAAGGAAAGACATGGCAAAAGCAGCACACTAACTACCACCACAAAATGGCCGCCAGCTACATGGTTGGTCACTCCCACAACAACAAGCAGGAGGCCTGTAAAACAATTAACTCAAGCAGGCCTATATGGCCAGACAAAGGAGGCATGCTAAACAACACAGCTTTAATGGAACAATGCAAAAACGAAAATCCACAGGGCTATAAAAGGTTTGCAAGTTACACAACAACCACACCACACACATCCAACAAAGGCATTTATTTAACACACACGAAAAAAGTGAAATATCCCCAAAAAACACATTTTGCAATTCAATCCAATGCCATCCATGCCCTAAATGATGTTAAATTCAACAGATACCACAGAATCAGTTGTTTCATGCACACATGAGTAGCTCTGGGCCTACTGGCTGAAAGGCCTATTGGCAGACTACTGGGCTAGTGAATTAAATAAATGTTGCAAATTGATTTCAAAAGTTGGAGAAAATGTAGTGAACTTTGCAACATGTTTCCTTTATAAAAGAAAACTAGAAGAAAAATTACATACAAAGAAACAACTAGGCCCCTACTGAAACTACGGGCCACCCACCACAATACATTGGAAAAACCCAATGAAAAGTACAAAAAGATGTAGGTGCAATGCCCCAATCAAACAAACAACACCAATTTTCCAACTTATTTGTGAAATCTCAAATCCAAAAGTCCTCAAATCCAATGATATATGAAGCAGCAGACAAAAAAAGGGATCCTTCCAGCTCCAAATCCAAATGAAAAGTGAACAGGAGATGGACAAAGCACTGGGAGGAGCCTGCTGTACAGGAACAGGAAGTTGGAGACACTGGGGCACTTCCTTCCTTTTAAAAAAATAAGCAAAAAAAGAAAAAGGACTCCTTGCACAAAAAAGTACTGCCAAATGTCAATCTGAGGAGTTTTTTTCACCCAAATCATCATTTTGAGAAGGTTTTATGCTGCTTGAGAGATATTCTTCTCCAGCTTGCAAATTCTGTGTGTTCGGCATCGCGATCTTCACAAAACTTCTGGCGGTAGTCTGATGGCGCGCCCGAATGACGTGTTCGCGATCACACACTCTCGCGGGACCGTGCAGCCGGCTACCAAATCTCGGGCACACGGGAACGGATAGGAAATCTCGTTGGCGAACGCAGGCATCCCGGTAAGTCGCTCCCGCGCGCACGAAAACGCATTTTGAACGCGCGAACCAAAAAAAACTCTGCTCCGTTGTGAAGCACAGAGTTTTCGGTAACTCCACGTTCTACGCGGAACGCGGAGCTGCCAAAAATCTGCAAACTCCACGGGCGGAGCGGATTTTCCCACCCAGGGTTACACGTAAGTACTGACTCCTTTCAGAGTACTTGCGTTCTTGATTACCTGACTTTAACCTATGAGGTGAGTGCTTACCTATTGAATCACGAGGCAACAGACATACCAGGAACTACCATGAAGGGATTGACATTGTTGTGACATGATAAATTGGGTGACACGACTACCTTGACCCCACCTTGCACAGACAATGGGTGCTTTTATTTAAGCACAGTGCTTTGCGACGCTGGGGGCAGGTGAGCCGCACTGTTTCCTATGGGATGTATGTCGCACTTGTGGCATACCGATGGGGTTCCATTGTGTCCCCCGCTTTTGACTCATCATTTCGCTGGACTACCACCTTGAGATGAGTGCTTTTGTGAATCTTCCATCACTATTCCAGGTGCTTGCACCACACAACCAGGTGCAATCCACCTCCCTGTGTAATATGTCTACCCCTTTGACCCCTACCTTTCTTAGGACACTGAATTACAAGGTGTCTTTACATGCCGGGAGTCGATGATATGAGCCAACAACCCAACTAGGGTGAGTCCTCTATTACTTCAGCTGCCATATTAGTACGGGCCCTTGAACACCCGTTGTTTTTAATTCATTCTTTTCGCCACCCCACGCATGAGCATATCACGATTGTGTGATGCATGTTTCCAGACACTATGAATGTTTCACCATTGCGGCATCATGGGCACAGTGCACGGCGAAATTTTGCAAGGGACGTATACTATGATTTGAACAGCATCCTTTTTATCTAATAATTGTGTTTTATCAGGTTGGTTGACCATACGTACAGGTACCACACTTAGGGTGCTGTTTGTGGTCTATCCCCGTTACTTAATGAGACAACCACAAGTAGCATAGATAGACTGTTCTTAGGTCCTGAAGAATTGCCATCAAATTGACACTATGGCAAGAAACATGTTGACCACTTTATAGAGCGCAGTATCCTGTAGCATCAGAACAGGGGTGCGCCACATCTATTTTTAATCAGGTTAGAAGCCATTTTTATTCAAATTGTCTTGACTGGACTTCTAATTCCTGTTTTAATCCTTGCACGGTCTAGTGACCCACATTCCACACATCTACACCCTTTAGGCCCCTCACACCCACTGCACCAAATGGCATGGAATAAAAGATCTCCGCCAAAGAGCCCCTCATAGGGTGCCCATCAGGTATTGCAGCGCCGACCTGACGAGGAGCAAGCCCTATGATGAAGCATGACACCTAGCTGGCTGGGTGTGTGAGGGCCCTAATTCTGAAAGGAGGAATTACCCCTTTTCCTCCAGCCACTTAGTGAGCACTGCCTTACACTTAGCCAACCCTTTTCCTCTTGCCTGTTAGGAACTGCATACTTATTTTGTTTGATTACATTTGGGCATGTATACTGGACCTGTAAAAAAGTCCTGAGTCCCCCCTTTTTGGTTAGACTCCTTCCTCTTGCCTTTTTCAGTTTGATGACCCAAATACTGTACTTTGTTCAGACAGTACTGAAGTTTACTTTGAGACATCTTATGCCCATTGTCAGCAAGATGGTTCAGTAAGGCGATAGTATCGTCCTTACAAACCTCCAGTGTTTCAGACGCAATGAGGAAGTCGTCTATGTACTGGACTAGAACTGAGTTTCGGGGAAAAATCAAGCTCTCAAGGTTCTTTTTCAGTACCTGGATGCATATGGATGGACTTTCATTATACCCTTGAGGGATATGACACCATGTTAAGACACAGTTCTCCAGACAGAAAGCAAATAAAAAATGGCTTTCCTTGTGCAATGGAATGGAGAAGAATGCCTGACAGAGGTAAATTACTGTGAGCCACTCAGCCTCACAATGAATCTGGAACAGGATCACAGATGGATTCGGTACCATGGGACAACATGGAATCAATATGTTATGCACCGTTCTAAGGTCCTTAACTATGCATTATTTCCTGCTCGGTTTCTGCAATACCATGATGGGCGAATTGCACGGGCTTCTCATGGTCTCCTTTAGAATGCCCTGCACAATCATGGACTCAATTACAGGTATAATTCCTGCAACCATTTCTGGGGTAAGGTTGTATTGAGGTGTTCTCGCAAATTCGGCATTAGGCTTGACGTGTATGCGGACTGGCTTGACTCCTCGAATCAGTCCGATCTCCTCTCCTGAGAAGTCCCATACCACCAGAGAGACTGTCTCTCAAATCCAGTGGTATGTTCTCTATTGTCAGCAAAGGAAACATGGCTGTGTAGTGTTTCTGATTTGCCAACTTGAAAGCAATGTCTTCATCATTAGTCTGCAATTCAATTCTCTTGGGCGTACAATAGATTGTCCAATTCAATTTGCACAAGATGTCACGCCCTAGCAAACAGACTGGTCTCGAATCACACACCACAAACTAATGGTGATCCTGAAAGGTTCCAATTTTCACAGGTACCTCTTCCGTCAAAGGGTTTGTCATTCTTTTGTTAGAGACTCCTACAACTTGGATCGATTTTCCAGAGAGGGGCAGGTTTTGGACTACTGTAGATCTCACAGTAGAACGGGTAGCACCAGTATCAATCAAGAATTTAATGGGAGGACCATCTACGTCTGCTTCTACGTATGGTCCACTCTGGCCTACCTCTAATACTGCACCAAGTGTACAGTCTTCCTCCCCCCTCAGGCACTGTCATAAGGACAGGACCTGATCAAATCCATCCAGTGCTTCCATTAGGGGCATCTGATGATAAGTTTGATTGCCCTGTGAGATTCTCCCGCATTGAAAGATCTCAGCCTTGTCACTGTAGATAACTGATTGACCACATCTGTCACTTGCACGAGTTTCCCTTCCTGCACCTGATTCGCAGGGCTTAGACAACACTTGTGTTTCCAATGCCCAATGTTGTGGCAAAAATGATAAGCAGTGGTCTTTTTCACAGTCGCAACATCTATCCCTGTCTTAGGATCTACAGAGACACCTCTTCCTCTTCCCTGTACTGTAACTCCTGCCACTGATGTAACTTGGACAACTCTTGGAACATTTCCTTGATCGCGAACTACTGTTCCCCCGTTGCCTGCACCTGCTCTCCCTTCTGTGCATTTCGCATTTGAACCAGCATCAACTTCGCCTTTATCCTCCAATGCTTAGAATCCACCATGTCACTACAATACCATATAATACGGTAAAATATCATCTACTGATTTATTTTGCCAGCAGATTAAGTGTTGCTGGTACATGAGGCTATTCTCTGGCTTCAGTCATGTCACAAATTTAGAATACAAATTGTCCCATGTCTATAGGGTCGAGTGTGTCCAACATGCTGTACTGCTTAAAGGCTTGCAACAGCTTTTCGTAATAAGCATGCACTGACTCTTTATGGGGCCGATTCACAGACTAATCTAAGACAAAATCCTAAACTTACTACTTCTGGTATTCACAGAAGGCACTTACGATTTTTAGTATCCACAGAAATCACTTACGACTTCTAACTTTACGTCCGCAGTCAGGCCGGAATCTCCGCACCCGGACCATACTCTCCGCACCCGGACTGTACTCTCCGCACCCGGACCGTACTCTCCGCACCTGGACCGTACTCTCCGGCTCGAGCCTTAGTCTCTGGCCGGATAAAGTGTAATCAATGGGCTGGAGTGCAATTTTTACAAAAAGGAACATTAGGAATGTGTGATAAATGGTAGAGGAAGTCATGAAAAATAGTCTGGGCAGGGAAAAGGGTATGGCCAGACACTACATCATAACCCAGAAAAGTTTGCTCCTTTGCATCATGGTACATGCAGTGCACAATTTGCTCTCCCCTCAGTGTTGACTGTAGTGTCAACACCACAGTCAACACTAAGGGCGCTCCCCTTAGTGTTGACTGTAGTGTTAAAACCGCAGTCAACACTGAGAGGAGCACAAATTGTGCACTGCATGTACCGTGATGCAAAGGAGCAAACTTTTCTGGGTTATGATGTAGTGTCTTGCCATACCCTTTTCCCTGCCCAGACTATTTTTCATGACCTCCTCTACCATTTATCACACATTCCTAATGTTCCTTTTTGTAAAAATTGCATTCCAGCCCATTGACTACACTTTATCCTGCCCAAGCCGGAGATTACGGTAGGCCTGGGCGGTGAACTCTGCTCCGCTCGCGGAGTTTGCGGAGTTTTCCACACTCCGCGTTACACGAAGCTCGCGGAGTTCTGAAAAATTCCGCTTCGTGGAGCAGAGTTTTTTTCCTCGCTCGCGTTCACCAACGTCAAGTTGGCGAGCGCGTGCGAGGAAAATCAACCTCCCGGCGAGATTTTTCCTCGTTCGCAATCGTCAACATCAAGTTAGCGAGCGCGAGCGTGTAAAATCAACCTCCCGGCGCGATTTCTCAACGCGGGGGGTCAGGTTTCTCATTGTGAGTGGTCGCGTATGCTCGCCACCGCTCGCATTGAGAAACTGCCCGTTCGCGTTGAGAAAGCTACCGCTCGAGTGAAAATCTACTCTAACGGCAGAGAAGGAAAGCCTGCACTGTGCATGGTGCCGTTCGCAATGATTGCACAGTGCGGACAAGCATCCGGCACTGTGCAATCACCGCGAACAGCATTTTTCTATTGAACTCCGCCGCTCGCGGAGCTCCACGTAGTGCGGCGGAGTTTTTTATCACTTCGCGGAGTTTTGCGTAGCGCAACTCCGCAAACTCCGCCCAGGGTTAGATTACGGCTTGAGCCGGAGAGTACAGCCCTAGCCGGAAAGTACGGTCCGGGTGCGGAGAGTACGGCCCTAGCTGGAAAGTACGGTCCGGGTGCGGAGATTCTAGACCGACTGCGGACGTAAACTTAGGAGTCGTAAATGATTTCTGTGAATACCAAAAATCGTAAGTGCCTTCTGTGAATACCAGAAGTAGTAAATTTAGGATTTTGTCTCAGATTAGTTCTGTGAATCGGCCCCTATGTTCCTAGGTCAGTCGATGTATCGTAACCCAATCGATGTCTTAAGGGGCAATTTTGGACTGCAACCATGTGATCACCTGCTCCTACTTCTTCATAACCAAGGGTGAAGGACCATGAGTTACAGGATCCCTCTCTGGTTCAGCAGCAGGCCACTCTATAGCAATTTTACAAGCAGACCATAGATCACTAGGAACCACAATTTCAAACAAGGTATTTAAGTCAATCCACAACACCTTTGAGATCTTAACAAAGCGATCGACTTGCTTATACCAATCAGCAGGTTTCTCCATCAACCTTGGAAAATCATTTGTAAATGCAGCTAGGTCACCTTAATCCAAGGGACATGCACATACTCTCCACTATGCACCTCCCATAATGAATTAGCCTCAACTGCCGGTGTTCCCCCTCCTGGAGGTGTTGTTTCCCCATCACCTTCCTCACAATCTTCTTCTTCGATCATCTTTCCTCTCACTTTTTCGAGCATACTCCAAGCCCTTATTCCTATGACCAACTCTCGGATATGTGTCTTCAATCCCGTCACTCTCTTTTCCTCCAGCTCCTGGTTACTGTAGTTAAGCCTATGATTTCACTGTAACATTTTCATTTGAGACAAGCCCATTCTCTACCTCTGAGCTAACTCTGATAACTTCTCATACGCTCATTTCACCCTGCAGGTGACATCCTACTATGAACAACAGGTCATGTGGCTCATAGGTCTCTATCGTGTCTAAAGGTAAATTCCCACTGATAAACCTTGTCTACCTCAGCCTTCAGCCTCACCACATCCAATAGCTTCACCTTCACTGCAGCCTTATGGTACCCTGACTTGATGTATTACTCTCACTCTCCTTGCTATTGTTTTGATCCCTCAACCAGGATTCCAAGTCAGAAACATCCAAGACATGCTGATTACCAGTGGCTCCCTGATTTGTACTTGCTTCCGAGACTGCACCAATTGGTCCTCGCCCTGGAGTTTCCCACATCCGTAGGTCTGAATTAGTGCTTGCCATAGGTGTAGACCGTATAGTGCTGGAACCAAAGCATACTCCCGAAGGATAAGCAGCTAGCTGCTAAAGGGGTACTAGACTCCCTAAGCACTTAAGATGGGCAATTTCCACTTGTGCTCCCTGTTCCTCTCAATTCAGTCCTTTCAGCCTGTATGGGCTGACTCTGACTAAGGCTTCCCACTGAGCTCGGGTCATACACGGGAACAACAGGACCAATGGTACCAGGGACTGTAAGGGCTTCCGGTAACCGTGAAGTGGTGTTCGTTATATTCTGTTCTATACCTCCCAATGTGGACACTTCTGTCCCCACTACTCCTGCAGATATCCTTCCCACAACTCCTGTACTTGGACCCATTTGAGCTGGTGCACTTCCCACATTTTCTGCACTTCCCGAGTCTCACTCCCCTTCTTCTGATTGGGGACTGTGAGGTGGGAGATGCTCAGATAACAACCCATCCAACAAGCTTCTTCATTGTCACTACTGTCACTTATGTTTCCCTTTTTGCTCCTGTCCTGGGGACCTCCGTCTTCTACCAGCACCGGGTATAGCCTTTCTCCTTCTATGGTACGCACTCTCCATTTCTCAAGCTGTGCATCCCACTGTGCGTTCTGGTATGACCTCACAGTTTTCTTCATACTCCTTTCAAATTTCTCCCTCTGTTTAGCATGTGCTGCACACATCCAAGCATCTAATGCTTCAAACTGTGTTGGTCTAGGCAACGGTTGCAGTGCAAACATTGCTCCTCTCAACTGATGCAATACATCTAGCCAAAATGAACAAAAACGTGGAAATGACAATTCACCCTTCTTTTCAGTGATCTTATGCCAATTTTTAAGTCAAATTATAGCATAGAGCCCAACTTTTGTCGCCATATATTGTGCTGGAGTATTCTCGGGTGGTGCCTCTTCGCCCACTCAAGTCGCAACTCCTTCATCACCCCTGAACAGATCTCGCAACACCCTAAAACATCGCATGATTCCAATTGCAATTTGTTTTTCAAAATATTACAACGCAATAGTCTCTTCAAACACAACTTTTCGATGACTACCAACCAATCCCAGTGCAGCATTAAGCCAACCAACCTATCGCAGCGCAACCTTCTCTGATGTCACCTTCACTCCTCACAGTTGCTCACCCTCCTTCACAATTTCTCTGTACGCATTCACTCACACAATCATCCTAAAATCCGTAATTGTCTGCCATCTTACAGTTCAATAGAATTCAATCATCCAAGAGCATCCAGACACAGTGACCCTCGACCTGCGCTGGTCAACCGAATCAGTATAGCTCTGTACCTCTGTACACATGGTCCACTAAACGATTCCCATGCATCCCATTCACACAAAGTTCCCTGTCTTAGGTGGAACTGCTGATGATGTCTCATGACAACTCCTCAGTTCTTCATTCAGGCAATCACAATCACAATCTCTGTGTCTTCTATACCATTAAAATATATCCCCGGATCTTAGGCCACTTCGGGACCAGAAACTCAAATCTCAATCTTTGGACCACGTCCAGCCCGAAACCACATTCTCTCGATTCTCACACCAACTACGCAAGATATCATACAATCAAATCATTCCCTCAATGTAACACACAACATAGACCCTATTAATACTCACTCCTCCGTTCGCCACTGATCTCGCCGCACCATCAAACTCTGTCAGTCTCCGCCGGATTCCGTCGCCGTCCGCTTTTGGTCACTGGGCTCTAGTTTGGGGCTTTGGGGTTCTAGGTTTCACCTTTTCCAGAGTAATTCTGCATTCTCCACTCGCCTCATGTACGAACCATCCTACACTGCTACCAACTGAAAGGGCCGGGCCCATAAGTTCTAGGGATCAGTGACTTAATATCGAGGGACAAAATATCGACTTTACAAAATATAGTCTCCAAATTATCGAAAACTAGAATATCGACCACCAATACTTAATAAACAAAACACTAAAATAGCAAAACCACTATATCGACTAAAATAAATATGGTTTCTAACTTTATCGAACATCAAAATATCGAAACAAAAATTATCGAAATACATTCAAATAACCAACAAAGAGCCATAATATCGACTCCCAAAATATAGACAGCCAATATTATCGTTTTTTTATAAAACCGAATAACTGATACACAGTAAATTAAATATATCTTCAGAAAAAAATACATTTTCACAATATAAACATATACAAAACATTTAATAAAAATATATTTTGCAAACACATTAACACCCAAAAAAAATATTTTAGCAAATATCACTTTAGTCCTAAATAAGTAAATACTTAAAAAATATAATTCACTAAATATATAACATTTTAATCATTATAATACACATTTCACCAACAGAATATGGTAAAAAAAAAAAAAAAGGGTAACAACTTCTTAATTAGCGTCTTCCATATAAGGAAACAAACTGATAAAAAAAATACAAAACTTGCACAACAACAAATAGAATGCTATCACTAACAAAAAGCACCAATAACATGAATGAACTAATTAATTAAACAGTATAAAAGCAAAGAAAAAGTTATGTTCATTTCCACTTCAACCCTACAAAAAAAAGAAGAGGAAACTCTGCCAGATTGCTTCCTGATCGCAGACTTTGATTTCAAAACAAAGGGGGTCATTACGATGACGGGCGGATTGCCACCGCCCGTATGGCGGTGGCGATCCGCCCGCCATTCCCCTCCGCCCGCATGCCATTTCCCCCCCACCACATTACGATGGCAGGGGGGAGCCCGGCAGACGGAAAGACCCTCTGCCGGTTTTCCTCCGGTCACACAGGTGACCGGGCGGAAAAGGGCACTAATATGGTGGCGGTGTCTGCAAGACACTGCCATCCATATTAGGATGGTTGCGGAGAGCAGCCTTTCCATGGCGGCAATGCCGCAATGGAAAGGCATACGGTCTTCGCTATTGGGGGCCCGTTGCGGGCCCCCAGAGTGTTGGGGGGGTGGGGGGTGCACATGGGGTGGTACCACTGCGCAGTGCCTGTCACCTTGTGCAGTGCCTGTCACCTTGTGCATGCCAATGCACGACGTGCATTCCCAGCATTGTGGCGGGCGGTGCTGTAAACACCGCCCGCCACAATGTTGGGAATAGGGGATGCCACCGCCACCGTGGCGGTGGCATCCTAATACTCACGGCGGGACCGCCGCTCCTATGGCGGACGGTCCCATTCACCGCTACGGTGGCGGGCGGACTTTGTCCGCCCGTCATCGTAATGTGCCCCAAAGCTTTGAAACTGCATTAAGTAAGTAAATTTACATTTTAAATAGTACAATACTGCTAACATTCTCCCAAATATATGTCAAATTCATAATACACTAAAATGTATTTTTATTTATTTATATCTCCTCTACAGAATTTTCCAACAGCAGCAAAAATAATCTACAACAGCTAAGAAAATAAAGTTAATCAAAAAGTATCTTAAATTGCTATTTTAAACAACACCCTAAATTTAGAAAAGAAAAATGAACTCTTTCCCAATTCCCTACCACCTACAACAAATATATTTAAATATCTTAACATTATTTTTTCTTATATCAACAGAAAGACCTTCAACATTCCGAAAATAAAAGCTTCAACACATCAAAAGAACATTTTTCTTGCCATCAAATTCAACATTTAAGTATATTGCAAAAAATGTATATTTTAGAAACAAAATAATCGACTGTATTATATTAATTAAATTCTATATACATTTTCTTTAGCATTAAAGACACCACCATGACTGAAGGCACACAATTCATAGAGTCCCAGAAGGGAAAATGCTCCTATGTTATATGGGTTATGTGTATACGCAGGAAAAGCAGAAAGATTTAAAAGTGTTTTGGAAATGTAGCAAGTATTATTCTAACAAATGCTATGGAAGAGCCATAACCCACGAAACTACTGTTTTATCTGTGAAAGAGCACAACCACCCCCAAATATAACCGAAATTGAAGTTAGGGATGCTCTGGAAAATATTAAAGAAGCAAGCAGTAGTACAGACAAACCCACTAGTGAAATATTAAAGGAGCAATTACTTAGAGTACCCCAACATGCATCTGGACAATTACCATCCATAGATGCATTAAAAAAAGTTATAATTAGACAGAAAAAGAAAATGACAACTACCATGCCTGTCCCTAAAACATTCCAAGAAGTACTTATCCCACCTGAACTAAGCATTACCCATAATAACGAACCATTTATTTTCTTTGACAATAAAAGCAGTGAAAAACGAATAATTATGTTTGCCACTGCAAATAACTTAATAAAATTACAGCAAAGTGACACCTGGATGATGGATGGGACATTTAAAATATGTCCCAAATCATTTTTCCAGCTATACACAGTGCATGCTATATATCAAAATACTAATATTCCCTTCATCTATTGCTTACTCCCAAATAAAACCCAAACTACCTATCTAGAAATTCTCAACCAAATAAAAAACGAAAACACTAATTATTTTCCACAGAAAATAATCATTGATTTCGAGCAAGCAATGATTAATGCAATACTAAAAACTTACCCTCATACAGCTATCCAAGGGTGCTACTATCATTTTAACCAGTGTCTGTGGAGACATTTCCAAAAGTCAACACTAAGGGGTCGATTCCGATCCGGGTCGGAAACCGTACCGACCGACACGGACCTGGAATGGAGACCGACCGACACGTTCCGGCGCCGTACGACCTGCGCAGTACGATGCAATGCGTGTAAATTACAAGCGACTCGTACGGAACACAAGCCGCACGACCGAACCGTACGGGAAACAGTGATTCACCAGTAAACAGACCTGGAACCACACCCACCGACACGCATCAGGAATAGACGCGACCGACACGGACCCGCGCTGTACGACCCGCGTAATACGTTGCAATGCGTGTAAAACGAGACCGACTCGCACGGAGCACAATCCGGAAGACCGAGACGTACAGAAAACAGTGACTACCAAACAGTAGACTCCTTTGCGTCCAACTCGTTCGCCAAAGAAAAAACACAGCAGAATGTCAGTGTGACAGACTCGGATTACCCCGCAAGAGCCACTGGCAGCGTCCGTCCCGGTCAAATGAACGTCTCCATCACGCCCACCAAAACCTAAGGAAAAAAGACCAAAAAAGGACCAAACAAGCAATGACAAAGCCAATAAATAAAAATAAAAAAAACATGGAACTAAGACACCCACAACTCTACCTACATAAAGGCCCAAATCCACTCCCATGATCCTTTGCTATTTTCAAACACATGACAGCAGAGGAGACAACTACACAGCACTCTGAGCAACACCCACACCTCACCCACCACACAACATCCACACCATTACCACTTCCTAAACACACTCACAACAAGCAAGAGAAACTGACACCCACTCACCCTCACTTACACCCTCACACACACATCAACCACCACAACCACCCGGCACCATGCCCCCAAAGAAGAATCCAAAGTTCACACATAGTGAGTTGGTAGTCCTGGTTGATGAAATACTCCGAGTAGAGCCACATTTATTTGGAACCTTGGTCCAACAGACCCCCATGTCACAGAAAACAAAGATGTGGGAGAGGATCGTCGACAAGGTGAACGCACAAGCACCTTGCCTGCGCACAAAGGATGACATCCAGAACAGGTATGATGTGCGCAGGAGGGTCAAGAAGCTCATAGGCAGAGACCATGCCTTGAGCCAGCACACTGGCAGTGGCCCACCTGCAAAACCAACATACTTCACGTCCTGGGAGGAGAAAGTGCGGGCCATACTCCCACCGGAGGGCATCCATGCATTAACAGGAATACCAGAGCCTGGTGAGTACACAACCAATCTAGTCAATATTGTGTGGCAACACACACACATCACTGCCAAGGGGACATTGGAAACAAGTAGCGTCAGCAAATTCAAAGTAAGCCAGAAAAAATTTAATTCTGTGATGTGTATGCCAGTTACACAAACGCAACAGCTGCTATCTCAGAGTAATATCCAACTAGGTCATAACATGTAAAAACCTAACAACAAATACAGCAAGGCATTGGCCCTAAACACCAACAAACACTGTCAGCCATCTTGTCAGCACTGTTTCACCACCTCACAGGGAAGCTGAGTCACAGGAAGGAAGGTCAGGGATGCTGGGAGGGTGGGTGTAGCCAAAGGCTTGATGGGAGTTGTAGTCACAGACACCAGACCCCCTCACACATGGTCCATCAAGTCCACCCTGAACTATGTTCACCTCACAGGGAGTGGGAAAGTACTGCCAAGATGGCTGACGCTGGGCTCTGCTGTGGGGACCACAAGGCCCTGTTGGGACTTGTGCTCCAACAAACAACAGGACACCACTGCCTGACATCCAGAACTTTAGTTTGGACTCCCTGCAATGGAAGCATCCTACAGGGGGGATTAGCTGGCCCCTGTGGGAGAAGGTGGGCCTGCATGTACACCAAATACCAGCAATCCCGCAAATACACACACCTCCACAGCAGGAACAAATATACCCCTTGGAACCGCTCACACAAAAAGTAAATGCCCATGCGATATGCCTGACACATTGGCCAGACGTATGAATTGGCTGCAAGTCACACAAATGCACTTGCCCCCTCAAACCCCTTCACACTGACAGCCATCGCAACTGTATGTATCCTCTCACTGTCTGGTCCTGCAGTGTGGAAGGGGTGCCCCCTGGCCTGGTTGTGAAGGTGTGTTCCCTCTATGACAATTGGGGAGGAGTAGGCATAGAACATACCAAAAGCCACACCCCAAACCACATATACACCATTCACAGGTGACACATGATAGTGAATGGAATGGCCACAGCAACATAGCTGACACCGTAGCATGGTGTAATTTACACAAGGCACTGTGGCGATCTGCATTCCACTCCTACATCGTGCAGCGTTGATTGCATCCCTCACACAACAATCCCCTCACTGTCATTGACACTTGCAACACAAGGAGTAACCTGGCCTGGGCAGGAGTAGGCATACAACTCACAGCAGCATAAGTCAAACACACAAACCTCTGTCCCTCTCTCATGAGCATGGGATAGTCTGCGATCTGCCGTTGTGAATACCCCTTACCATGGAGGACATTGACCACATAAATGACATCATCACGCACAGAACTCTGCCCCAACATCATCAGCTACGGATAACACCATCCAATGTGTGAAATGAGATGTGAACTAGGGACACACACAACAAAACAGTATCTTCACAGTGAATGCAGCCATACCGTACTGTGACCATGTTGTTCAGACACAACCATGTTACTCACAAATACAAGCACAAGTGCCAGCACACAACGTCCAAACGTGCTACACATTGCAAGTGGAAGTGCATGTATGTCATTGTTAAAGTACGAATGTTGAGAGGAGGGACACACCTGTGTCAGGCACATGAGGGCACACGAGTAGCAATGCCTATGTACAGTCAAACAATCATGAAATGAGATGTTCATGCACATAGCCCTACGTGCCCATCAAAATGCTCAAGCATCAAAGGACATTGTGCTAAACCAAAATAGACACCCGTCACTGACAATGTAGGACAATGCAATGTAAATACACTCATCATGATGTGCAGTGGCAACTAATGTGTGTGAACCGTTGATGTGTGCAGAAACATTACATACAATGTGTGTCTCTTACACCCACAGGGGATGCTGGGGACCCAGCAAGAACAGAAGACGAATCCCAGCCCCAGACTCTGGATGACCCTGACCTCCCCGGTGTGGATGCCTCTATGTCCTCTTCGGACGAGGATGAACAACCTGGCACCTCTGGTGTGGCCCCGCTCCCAGCCTCAGCAGCTGCAACATCAGCACACCCTGCCACAACTCCTGGACCACCTGCAAAAACCTCAATCACCCCTGCCAACACAGCCAGACCAAGGCAACAGGACAACGACGGCACAGGTACACAGGGCACCCAGGAGCTGACGGACAACAACACCAGTGCCAACACAGACAGGGGCCCAATGTCGCCTGTGCCTGCCAGGGCAGGTCCTGCCCGTATGGGCAGGGGTGGTGTGAGGGTGGTCAGGGTGAGGCCACGGCCTGCAGATGGGGCTGGACTGCAGGAAGATCTGCAGTTGGGATGCATCATCGATGCGTACCAGGAAAGCACCGGAGGATTTGGCCAGGTTGTGGGGATCCTCAGGGACATGCAACAGCAGCAGGCTGCACATCATGCCAGAATGGGCTCCCACATGACCCGGATGGAGTCCAAAATGGACACAATTGATGAACTCCCGGCCGTGCATAGGGACATACTGACATGCCTCCGCCAGATAGTCAACTACATGACCACACCTCCCTGTGTGCCCACTACATCAGTTGCCACTACATCAGCAACTGACACAGGGAGGGAGGTGGACTCTGGCGGAGAGTCCTCTGCACCGCAGCAGCCTGAACTTGAGGGTCCCCCTGAGAAGAAGAAGAGGGGTCGTCCGAAGAAGGACAAGTAAGAGGCAGATGGCCATGCATACCCACCAGGACGTGACTACCTGTTCTAGACATCATCCAATGTGTGCAAAGCGTTCACCTTGTTGACTGTCGCTAAACTCCCACACATGTTATGGAGGGTCTAAGTTGGACCAATGTTCCAAAGGACTGTGGACTTTACTCTAGAAATTTCATCAATCAACACTACCAACTGCACTGTGAGCTTTGGATTCCTATTACACTGTACAGCACTTTCAATTATGTATAACTTACAAACACATGCATGTAAATAAATTCACTATAACACAATACATGCCTCTGTTGTGACTGAAACTTGGTTTGTGTTATTGAGAGGATGACCTGTGAAAAGAGGTCTGTGCATGTGAACTACTACAGCTATGTAAACACAGTCATGTGAGTCATGGTGATGTGACACATATGAGGTAGACACCCCACTACGTCAACACAACACATACTTACCATGCCCATCTAACTCATCGTCCTAACTTATGTGAACAGAGAATGCAGTGAGATGCATATACACAACACCCTTCTTGAGTCTGTGGCAAGATGCCCACAGGTACAGCATGCAAATGAATGTTGGATGGGTGGAGACCGACAACGCACATCCCAAAGTGAAGCACAGGTTTATTACACATTTGAAACATGTTGATGCCACCACAGATGCAAGGTAATCCCACGTGACAGTGGCCACACAGTCACCAAGTGTGGAATAATTAAAGTCCAGGGGTGTGTGGCACATCACTTGTTGGTAGACGACTACTTCCACCCTGGAACTGGATTCTGGGAGTCGGGGGTCACAGTTGAACAAACAGCCAAAGTACCCTGTGATGGACAGAAGAACACGATAGAACAGCAATACCCATGCCCGAAACATGTCACAAGATACCCACACACAACCACGTAATCATGTCAACACTATTGAGGAGTACAGACTACCTGAAAGGACACATCACTGCACGCATCCAGTCAAGTAGCACACAGCCACACTCACACAGCAACTGAGCACCACCAACACAATCAGGCAAACACAATACATTGAGAAAACATCCCTGTATACTCACATTCAGGCGAAAAAGTTGTTGATGAGCTGTGTGCGGACATCACCCTCATCATCATCATCACTGGCATCATGGCCCAGGCCAGGATCCTCCATAGGTGGCGGATGTTGGTCATCGTCATCCGGGATGAGAGGCAACTCCTTCCTCACTGCCAGGTTGTGTAGCATGCAGCAGACTATGATGATTTTGCACACCTTAGCAGGTGCATATGGGAGGGCCCCTCCTGTCTTATCCAGGCAGCGGAAGCGGCTTTTCAGGAGACCAAAGGTCCGCTCGATCACTCTCCTGGTCCGACCATGTGCCTCATTGTAGCGCATCTCTGCTGGTGTCACAGGGTTCCTGAGGGGTGTCAGCAACCACGGCATGTTGGGGTATCCGGAGTCACCTACATACAGACAATTGCACATTAGCTGAGTTTGAAAAGAGCGTGGAAAACAACATTGCCAAACACACACAATGTCAAACAGTCAGTACACACCGACAAGCCAGGCACGCTGGTTCTGCATCTGTGCCATCATCCTCGGGATGCGACTAATCCTCATCATGTACGCATTGTGCGCAGAACCGGGAAATCGGGCACACACATGTGAAATAGACATGTCCACCAGACATACCAAGAGAGCATTAATTGAATGGAAATGTTTCCTGTTCCGGTATGGCAGCTCATGTGCATGTGGTGGTACCAAAGCCACATGTGTCCCATCAATGGAGCCGATGACATGTGGCATCCTCCCCAGGGCATAGAAGTCACTCTTGATGTCAGTGAGTTGTTGTGGGTTAGGGAAATGGATGTAGAGGTCCAGGAAAGTTAACATTGCGTCCAACACATCGCGCAGCACACGGCTGAACATAGTCTGTGACATCCCACCAGCAGACGCCACAGTGTATTGAAAGGTACCGGTGGCAAAGAAGTGTAGGGCTGCCATCACCTTCACCTTGGGGGTCAGCGCTGTAGGGTATGGCCGGCCAGGTTGCAAATGTGGGGCCAACTGCTCCGCCAAATCCTCAATCAGTGGCCAGGTGAAGCGGTACCGTCGGATGCAGTCACGTTCAACCATGGTAGCAAGGTCAGGGAACGGTCTATGGACAGCTGGTCTCCTGCAGTACATAGGTGAGCAAAGGAAGATATTATGTGGCACTGACCATGCTAAATTTCACATGATACATCCTAAAAAGACACAAGTGCTTTATGTGTGTGCTGTTGTGTATGGACACATATGTCACCTACATGCCCATCATCTCACATCTCATCTCAACATGTGTACACAACAAGTTCCATGTTGTGCTGTGTCAACTCAATGGGCTGTGTCACAGTACATCTGTACTGATGTCACATACCAAACACACACCACAGTGACAAGTGAGGACAGATGTCTTCCCTGCATCACAGCTCCTTGACAGGCAGATACTCAAGGACCTTGTATTGCCACACGGACACTGGCATGATGTGGCGTATCATGTGCATGCCACTACACGCCCATGACTCCCACAGGAAGTGGCCCCTGATGTCTCTGCAGGACTTACATGGACATCTGTGACACACAGACACAACATCAATGTGCATGCACAAACCACATGGATGTGGAGACTGTTTACCATTGGGCACATGGAATCTGAGACATCAGAAACACAATATGCGCACAGACTTTGGATGTACATCACAATTGTGGCACTGGAACACCCTGTGACACACATACCATCCCACCTAAGAGTCAGGGTGTATGTAACATGTCATACACAAAGTCCCCCTGGAACTGTGTACATGCCTCAAGCTCTGAACTGTACAGTTGTCTATTACAGTGGTAATGTGCACGAACACACAAAGGAAGCTGTCCCCATGAACCCTTGCACAGTCTGGGAGTGGCTGCCACAAAGTGCTACACAACAAATCATATTTTGACCCCCATACACACACAGGTAATGCAGCCTTACATGCCTTTGGATACACTGTGTCACAGGCTGTGGTGTTGTAGGTGTGCACCTGAGTCCCTGGCAAGTAACAGTGGGTGGCATCCGTTAGCCAGTGAAACCAACATTGGCAGACGTGGGTGACTTCAGGAAAGACACGTCGTACAGTACGAGACCGATCCGTGCGCATGCCTGGCCCATAGATTGTAATGGGGAGAGACGCGGGTGATTTTTCAAAAGACGCGTCGTACACTTCGAGACTGATTTGTGCGCATGCCTGGCCCATAGATTGTAATGGGGAGAGACGCGTGTGAGTTTTCAAAATCCGCGTTGTACAGTCTGGTACCGAGCCGTGCATACACATTGGCTATTGTCTATCATGGAGACGGGTGCGTGTTGTTCAAAATACGCATTGTACAGTCAGGTACCGAGCCGTGCATACGCATTGGCTATGGCCTGTCATGGAGACGGGTGCGTGTTGTTGTTCAAAATACGCGTTTTACAGTCAGGTACTGAGCCGTGCATACGCATTGGCTATTGACTATCATGGAGACGGGTGCGTGTTGTTGTTCAAAATACGCGTTTTACAGTCAGGTACTGAGCCGTGCATACGCATTGGCTATTGACTATCATGGAGACGGGTGCGTGTTGTTGTTCAAAATACGCGTTGTACAGTCAGGTACCGAGCCGTGCATACGCATTGGCTATGGCCTGTCATGGAGACGGACGCGGATTCGAAACTTGTACGAATCGGGAGCCAAAAATTCAGTTGGCTCACCACAACAATGTTGCAATTTCAATGGTGTTCTGAAGTTGAAATTTCAAACGATGCGGAAGGCATGTACGACTTGTGCAATTCCATGGATTGGCCGGATTCATTAGATGCAAACGTGTCTGACCTATTGCATTGTACGCATGGGACAGATTCTGACTCTGCAGCACAGATATAATGCTGTGTGTGGCCCTGAGAGCTCACTTGCCTGCACTACATGCTCCAGATTGACATCTCTGCTACCACTGCTGCTGTCTCTGCATCCTCTGGCTTCAAGAATGGCACGTACTGTGGAGAGGGCCCCAGCCTTCACAGAGGAGGAGAACCAGGCCCTGCTGGACAGCCTCCTTCCACAGTTCAGCAAGCTGTATTGGAAACCAGGGGAGCAGGTGAGTGTGCAAACCACATCCTTTCTCATTGTGCATGTTGTCTGACTAGCAGTACTAGCATTGTGTACACCAGTGGCTAGCATGCTCACTGAGTAGCTGTCACCCCCAAAGTGTGTAGTTACATGTACTGAACAGGTACTGTGCTGACAGAGTGCAAATGGAGTTGTTTGTCATTCCCAGGCAATGTTTGCATGTTGTAACTGCTGGACAACTGTCCATTACCATGGTTGCACTACCTGTGTACATCTTGTGCCCCTGTGATTGAGACATGTATTTGCAACTGTGTGATGCACAAATATGTTGCATGTGTAGTGATGCTCTTCTAACTTTGTCATCCTCACAGGTTGATGCCCATCAGAAGCAGGAGATCTGGCTGACCATCGCCCGGGCAGTACAATCTGTGTGGGTCTACAGGCGCCGCATCCGCAACTGCCAGAAGAGGTGGCAGGACCTTCGTGGCTGGACCCGGCGGATCGCAAGAGTCCAACTGAAGCTGTCGCCTTCTCGCAGGAGGGGCGGATGACGGCACCTGACACCCCACATGCTCCGGATACTGGCGGTGGTCCTCCCTGACCTGGATGGGCAGTTGAAGGCCGGACAGCAGCAAGGAGGGGGTAAGTGCTAGCCTTTTCTGTGACCTTTGTCTCACATGCTGTTTGCACTCTTTAGGCTGGTTACACTCCCACAGTGCGTCTGTCTGCTACAACAAGAGTCATGTTCCTCAATTGTGTTATGCCCCATCCTCATCTGATACACAGGTTTGGCCCTTTCAGTCTGTGACTTCTGTCACTTGGGTTCTGTGTCCTTGCTGTTAACTAAGGTTAAAGTTGGGGACAGCATCTACTACAGGGACTTTGTTGTGGGCTTCATGACTGGGTCAATTGGTTACACATCTTCCGAAATCTGACATGTACTGTGTGTGGTCCATTTATATGTGTCCAACTGCTGATCTGACTCACCACATGTGTCTGGGGTATTTACAACACACCCATGCAGCAGGTGAGACCAATGTTGGGGCCACAGAAGAATGTACATCATGTGTGTCACACATGCATAGCCACCTGCCTAGTGTTCAGGGTAATCCCATCTTGCACAGGGACCAGGACAGGTATACCCTCTCCAGCAATAATTAGCATTCTGCTCTCCTACTCCTGTGTGTCATCCAACATGTTGGACATTGTGTAATGTGCACTCAGGTGTCTGCCTCTGTGTCATTGTGGACTGGCCTAGCTTTTCGGACTACTGGAGTGTGACACAGTTTGGGGTGTGCAGCCATCTGAGATGTGGCTGTTGAGTCTGCACATGGGGTAAAACATAGGTGTATCATGACTTGAGTGTGCCCAATGGTCATTTCAACATTCAAGTGCAAGCAGCTCATTATCGTTCCCATCAGCCTGTGAGGTGTACATGTGTACAGAGTTGTGTTCGCACTTACTCAGATGTCACATGTGAATGACGTGGGTGCATCAGAGTCCTAATGATGTGGGTAGCAGGGGGTGTACATGTGCACTTGACAGCTACCGAGCTTGCATTCCCAAAACATCCATGATGGTGGCACAGTGCAGACTTCTGTTTTTGGTATGCACTGCCCCTGTGACAGGAGCCAGTGATGACTGATTTGCCAGACATGGCTGTGCCATGGCATACCACTTGCAAAGGTGTATCCTGCAGTATTGTGAGATGTCATGCATGCACCCCATTTTAACATTGACTATCAAGACATGACGCCATCATGGTGTCTGGTGATGAGTGACGAACCATTATATCGGCAATGACTCTGCCCATCCCTTTCCCTGACACATGTACTGAGTAACTGGCAGGAGAAGGGATATGTGTGTAGTGACACATTTCAATCTTAACTCTTGGAAGTTGGACAACGGTCTATATGGGTCATGTGTGCACACATGATTGTGTCCATCCTACATGCACCACATTGATGGCTCCATGGATATGAGGGATATGAGGGGCATGGTGGAGTGGCAGGCCAACAAGTGGCTAGTTCAAATATGTGTCAGCACTTTTTGCAATGTTTAGCAACTGATGCCAAGGCTTGATCTGTAATGTGCTGTACTTACTGTGGTGTGTCAGGTCAATACAGGTGATTGATGTGGATCTGTTTTTCATGATTGTTTGCAGATACATCTACGGCCACAGGAGGAGACAGCTCCACGGACCAGGAGGAGCCACAGAGCCAGACTGGGTCAGCTGCCGAGGAGTCGGAGGAACCCAGTGGCACAGAGGGTGAGGGGAGCCACACCGAGGAGACCTCAGCGCCATCCACCTCAGCTGAGGAACACAGCAGCTCGGATGGTGACTCCCTTGTGGAGGCGGGTGTCAGCAGCCACCAGACACCAGCTAGCAAGTCTGTCCCCACCACCACCATCACCACCCTCCCATCTGCTCCCATCCCTGAGGTCCGTGGAGGGTCCCGTGTTGGGGCCCATGTCTCCTTTGTGCCAGGCACAGCACCCCCTGCCCCTGTCTCCCCTGCTGCCCTGAGTGTGGAGTGTGTGGACTTGCTTAAGTGGCTCCATGTAGGGCAGACATCGGTGCTGAGTATCCTCAATGCTCACACCAGTCTGTTGACACAACTGGTGTCCTTCGTGGAGGGCATCTCATCTAACATGTCTGCCCTACAAAGGACCAATCAGTCCATGGCCTCCTCCAACAGTCCCTCACCCCTCCTACCTCTGCCCCATCCACAATCCCCACTACCCTACCTGTCCAACACACACACACACCGGCACAGGCATGCACCACCACAGACACGAGCAGCACACGGATACGCAAGCCAAAATCCCAACGCACACGCACGCACACACACTCAGGGGACTGATACCACACACACAGGGGATGGGGCCCAGACACACACACAGGCATCCATGAGCACGCCGCAGTCCTCAGATACCTCTACCTCCAAAACCCCTTCCCTTGCCTCACCTGCAACCCCCCCTTCCCAGAAGCTCTTCCTCTGTGACCTTGGCCTCTTCCCCACAGATCCATCTGATCCTACTCACAAGGGGAAGAGGAAGTCACCACGCACAGAGGGGAGTTCACCTGCCACACGGACACCCTCCCCCAGGCGCAGTAACACTGAGGCCCCCATACGCAAATCCCCCCGGACCAGGAAGAGCAAGACCCCACCAAAATCACACCGTTCTACCACACAGTCTCCATCCTCCAGCCCCCAGGCCACCACTCAACAGGTTCCCCCGCCACACCCTGCCCCAGGTTCCCACACACACCGATACCACATCCCCAAAATGATCAGGCCCTCCCCCCCTGGGACATGCACTTCCACCCCCACCCCACACGCTCAGCCTGTTCCTGCCACTGGTGTGGAGACCGTGTCCCCACCCTCTTTCCTGGCCACCTCATCTGCACCCCATTCCACTCCTTCGGAGATTGGCACTGCAGTGGAGTCCACATCCACCCCGTCTGACCTGGGCACTGCAGTGGAGACCCCGTCCACTACATCTGACCTGCCCACTGCATTGGTGCCGGCACCCACCACATCAGGCTTGAGCCCTGCAGTGTTGACGGCGCCCATTGTATCAGACACCTCCACTGCAGTTGCCAGTGACACTCCTGCACCCACCACCCTTCCCCTGCCTCATTCTGCTATCCCCTGATCTGTCCCTGCGGTGCCTGGCCGGCCCATATGTATGCCCTTCCAAGGGGGGATGTCCCCTGTCGGTAGCAGTGCAGGCAAGCAATGGGTGACATTTGTCACAATTCACCCTGTTTGGACTATGTGAATGGACTGGCCATTGGCGTTTGTTTACTTTGGACTTCACAGTTTAAGAGTTCCAATTGCTGAATAAAGCCTCTATTGGTATCTAGTGGTTTTGCTTTTGATGTATGTTAGAAATGGGATCTCTAGTTGGCAAGGGCTTGCACCTTTGTCCAAGTAGGGACCCTCCTTCCTAGTCAGGGTAAGGGAGTTACACTCCTAAAATAACCCCTGCTCACCCCCTTGGTAGCTTGGCACGAGCAGTCAGGCTTATTCTAGAGGCAGTGTGTAAAGCATTTGCACATAACCAACAGTAATATAATGTAAGCACTACAAAAGGACACCACACCAGTTTAGAAAAATAACCAATATTTTTATATACTCAAGACAAGACCGAATACGATAAAAATCCACAATACAAATACTTTAAAAATGTATGCTTGATAATGTAACTTCTTCTTTGCAGGAATAACACAAAAGCAAAGTTCGTACGAGTCGGTAGCCCCGTCCGGGTCTACCGCGATGCTGAAATACACAGAGTCCAACAGTTCCAGCCGACCGCGTCGCTACGGGCCAGCAGAGTCGTGAACAGACTCGGTCACAGTACCTTTTCTCGTTGTGGCGGGCACGGAGCGTGCGAGCCGGTCGGCGTTCGTCGCGGTTGCGGAGCAAAGCGGAGCGGTGCAAGGTGCGGTGTCCCTCGATGCGGTGCAGGCAGCGGCTCGATGAGCGTCGTGCAGACGGAGTCGGTGAGTCCAAGGCGTGCGGTGCAGGGCGAGAGCGGTGTACGGGCGGTGCTGACAGGTTGCGATGCAGGCGACCAAGCCGGAGTGCGGGAGCTGGCGTCGGACAGCGGTGCGAGTCGGAGCAGTGCGTCACAAGCGTGCGAGCGGTGCCCCAAATGCGATGCGGTCACGACTGTTGAGCCAGTTGCAGCGACAGCGTCGGTCTGAGTCCGGCTGGCACAGTGAAGCGATGCGATGCGAACTGCGGTGCCCACAGGTCACGGTGCAAGCAGCGGCTCGGTGGCGATGGCGTCGGACGTCGTCGTCGGTGAGACCAGGGTTGCGGTGCGAGATGCGGACGGTGCGGTCTGCGGTGCAAACAGGACACCGGGCCAACGATGGAGTCGGTTGACAGAGTCGGTTGCGGTTCCCTTCCTCTGTGGCAACTGAAACAGCATTCCAGAAGCGGTGCCCAGAGGCTTGTGAAGTCTTTGCAGTCCCTGAGACTTCTTAACAGGAGGCCAGCTCGGTTTCAGGCCCTTGGAGATACTCAGCACAAGTTTGTAGAAAGTTCAGTCCAGTCCTTTCACTGCCCAAGACAGAAGCAGCAACTGCAGGCCAACCCAACAAAGCAGTCACTCAGCAAAGGGGCAGTACTCCTCCTAGCAGCTCTCCAGCTCTTCTTCTTGACAGGTTCCTTGATTCCGGCGAGATCTAAATTCATGGGGTCAGGGCCCCAATATTTATATCCCAAATTCCTTTGTTCTCTGAAGGCAGAGAGGCCTTTGCCTGGCCCAAACCAGTTCTGGTCAGTCTTGGAGCACTTTGTTGACAAGCCTCCGTATTTCCTTTCAGGGTGCCGGCCAGGGACATCAGACGCACCACAGGAGGTGGAGCCAGCATTGTGGAGGGAAGGTCCAGCCCTATTCAGGTCCCAGGTGTACTCCTCCCACCCATCTACATGTAGATCTTGCTATTCACCCCTGTGCTGACTCACCCTGTCTCCGGGCATCCCCAGCCCCTGTCACTCACACTCCAGACAAGGAATACACAACCTAGCAGAGGCAGGCTTGGATGGTTCGACAAGAAAATACCCACTTTCTAAAAGTGGTATTTTCGAACACAGAATGTTAAAACCAACTTCACTAAAAGATGCATTTTATCATTCTGAGTCCAGGCATACTAAACTCGAATTTCTACCATGTTCCCTGGGTCAGTTAGGATTATAAACTGTAATAATCAAAACTGCCCATTCTGGCCTATGGGGAACAGGTAGCCTTGCAATAGTGAAAAACGAAATAGGCTGTAATTCACTATCAGGACATGCCACACACACCAGGGCATGTCCTACCTTTCACATACAATGCACCCTGCCCACAGGGGTACCGTGGGCCTACCTTAGGGGTGACTAACATGTAGAAAAGGGAAGGTTTAGGGACTTGCAAGTGTGTGCACTTGCCAAGTCGACTATGGCAGCCCCAGGCTGCGCACAGGCTCTGCGTTGGCAGGCCCGAGTTACACTTTACGGGCTGTTTGAGTGGGGGCACAATCCCGTGCTGCCGCCCACCAACAGCATTTGATCTATAGGCCCTGGCACTCGCAGTGCCCTTTACTAGGGACTGACACATAGATCAAATAGCCAAAACATGGAAATACCAATCCATAACATATTTCATACAGGAGCACTTGCACTTTACCACTGATCAGCAGTGCGTAAAGTGCGCAAACTACTAAACCAGCACAAAGAGAGTCAAAACCGGGAGGTCATAAAGCAAAAAGTCAGGGGAAACACGCCAAAAGATGCCAAGTCTAACAATGTACATGATGTTGTTGAGTATTATCATGCATTTGCTGTTGTAATAGTGTTGTTGAGATCAGGAAAGTGAAGTGTTGGTGTGATGGACTCCATGTGGCCCATGGGATCTGTGTCCAATTGTGGTCTGTATCCATGTCATCCTTTGCAGCAATCTGAGTGTGTCATGATTACTAAATTTGGCACTGGGATTTTCATCTTTCATTTGCCAGATGACATTTGTGGCTTACAGTCATGCACATCTGTTGGGCTCAACATTGTTAAATTTGTCTATCTCCCTGACTGAGGGCCCATCTCCACTGGACATGCAGGTTTGCGCATCAATGATGTGGAAGTCTACTGTGTCATCAGTGCAACTTGCTAAACATGTGTATTGAGTATGTGCAGATGACTTGAGGGACACTCACATAGACAGGCTGATGTGACCAGGGCCTTCATTGTGTTGTAAATGTTGGCTCAGTGACCACGTTTTATGGTGACATGACAGAGCCCTGCATAGACAACGTTTGGCACAGATGACCTTCCTCAGGAGTGGAGTCACCTCATGGCAGTGTGTTATTCCGTGACATTGCCTGAGCCCATGGTGTGTGTTCTGTGAGCATGTCTGTGTGTGTTCCCTTCCATTCCTTTTTACTACACAGGCTGTATTCCCTACAGATGTTCCAGTTTGTGGTGCTTGCTGAGTTGTCCTGTGTTCATCTCACAGCTTGGGACAGGGTTTTCTTGGCTGTTGGTACATGGCTAACTACTGGTCATTAGGGTGTCATCCCTAGGTGTGTTTGTTGTGAGATCCTGGGATGTGGGCAAATGCACGTGGGACATATTCAGGATTCCCCAAGGCCATTTTGTGTTTACACCATCATGTTGTTATGACTATGTGGTATATTTCAGTGATTGTGACACGTGTATGTGTGTGTGACTGCTCCTACTCCTCAGGTACAGTGGTGCAATGTTGGAAGGTGTCAGCATGTGTTCAATATGGGTCTCCTTGGGTTCTTAATTGGTGTGTGACTGTGGCAGGGATCCCAATGATTCTAGTACATTTCAGCTCATGGCAATGTCCCGCATACTGTGCAGTGTGTCAGACATTCACGAGGGTCGTTGACTGGGCACGTGTGATGAATGATGGGTACCTTAGATCCCCACCCCCACCCCCACCCCTGGGATTGTCATGGGTGCATGTGCAGTGTCACCAGTCCATGTGGGCTTCACTGATGCACCTTGGTGCAGATCCAGGTGTGTGGTGTTTTGAGTGGACAAATGTGAGTTGTGCTGTAGCTAGGCCCCTACCTCCATTTGGGCCTTGCATTACAGGCCATGCCCTGTGGTTTCTGTTTGTGTGATGGCAGTTTGTTGGTCAGGACTCATGACCCAGTGTGCACAGGTGACTGTGCTTCACAGTATGTGCAACATCTACATTTATCATCACAGGGGAATTACTATGCATGCTAGTGTCACCACATTGTGGGGTCCCTGAGGGTAGTGCTGTGGTGGTTGTGTCTCTTGCTGTGTTGGTTGATGTTCCGCCCAGCTTGTGTCACATTGATCTGTTGGATCCCACTCATCTTACAATGTGTGATTGACCACAAAGGTGTGCCGAATCAATGAGTTTCTTTAGTTTGTTACTGTGTACACATCTGTGTGATTGCAGTTCTGCCCCCCTCATGTGTTGTGTAGTACCCTGGGGACACTGACACACACACACGTTGTGTTTGATATGCAGTGTGAGTCTGGCTGGCTGTGTCTGTGCATCTGCAGCACTGCATTGGTATGTGTTTTGTGGGCCATTGGGTGGATGTTGGTTGGAGATTCTTCCCTACTGTCCCTGGGACTCTTGCCTCATGAGTGTGCACATTCATCATGTTTGGTATAGCTGCCATGGTCTGGGACTTTGTGACCTGACAGCTGCAGCATCCACGGAATGCTTAGTTTGTGTATGTGTTTGTTCAGGTATGTATGTTTGCATTATGATGGCCACTTATGACATTGTCCAATTGGACACTGGAGGCATTCTCAGCCCCCATGGGCGATGCTTGTCTGCACATGGCAGAGGGTGTTTTTGTTGCACAGCAATCTTTGCCTCACCACATCTGTGTCTGTATGGGACACAACCACTACTTTGCCTCACACATGCTTGTGGTTTTGGGACCAGGAATCATACATGCTGTTTGGCAGTTGCAATTTTTTTCTTGACAACACTCACCTTTAGCTCACTGTGGTGTGTGGGGGTTTATACCCCATTAATACAATGTGCAAAATGTGCTGTACTTTTAAACCCCAAATTCACATTTTGCTCAGTGTGGTGAGTGGGGGTTTAGACCCCATTTCCATCAATGTTCATGGACTGGTGTAGTTTAGAACCCCAGACTTACATTTTGGTCACTGTACTGATGGGGGTTTTAGAACTCATTACCACAGTGGCCATAGACTGCAGTGTTTTCCCACCCCACACTGGCCTTTTGGTCACTGTGGTGAGTGGGGGTCCAGACCCCATTACCACAGTGATCATGTAATGCTTGAATAGTGAAACACACACTCAGGTTTTGGTCACACATGTGATGGGAGGTACATTGTCTGTTCACTGTCACATTCACTGTTGTAGGCATTTGACACGGGAAACCCACTATTGCCATGATGGTAGGGGTGGTGTGTTTTGCATACACACTCACCCTATGTGTGTGGATGCTGGTAGTGTTATGCATCCCCCATCCTGTGTGTGGGTACTGCTAGTACAGGTTGGCATCCAGCCCCTATGGGCTGGGCACTGGTGGTAGTGGTAGGCATCCAACCCCCTATGAGTGGGGATGGTAGTAGTGATAGTCATCCAGCATCCTGGGAGTAGGGGGTACTGGTAGTGGTAGGCATCCAGCCCCTATGGGCTGGGCACTGGTGGTAGTGCTAGGCATCCAGCCCCCTATGAGTGGGGGTACTGGTAGTGATGTGCATCTAGCCCCCTATGAGTGGGGATGGTAGTAGTGATAGTCATCCAGCATCCTGGGAGTAGGGGGTACTGGTAGTGGTAGGCATCCAGCCCCCTATGAGTAGGGGGTACTGGTAGTGGTAGGCATCCAGCCCCCTATGAGTGGGGATGGTAGTAGTGATAGTCCTCCAGCATCCTGGGAGTAGGGGGTACTGGTAGTGCTAGGCATCCAGCCCCCTATGAGTGGGGGTACTGGTAGTGATGTGCATCCAGCCCCCTATGAGTGGGGATGGTAGTAGTGATAGTCATCCATCATCCTGGGAGTAGGGGGTACTGGTAGTGGTAGACATCCAGCCCCCTATGAGTAGGGGGTACTGGTAGTGGTAGGCATCCAGCCCCTATGGGCTGGGCACTGGTGGTAGTGGTAGGCATCCAGCCCCCTATGAGTGGGGGTACTGGTAGTGATGTGCATCCAGCCCCCTATGAGTGGGGATGGTAGTAGTGATAGTCATCCAGCATCCTGGGAGTAGGGGATACTGGTAGTGGTAGGCATCCAGCCCCCTATGAGTAGGGGTACTGGTAGTGATGTGCATCCAGCCCCCTATGAGTAGTGATAGTCATCCAGCATCCTGGGAGTAGGGGGTACTGGTAGTGGTAGACATCCAGCCCCCTATGAGTAGGGGGTACTGGTAGTGGTAGGCATCCAGCCCCTATGGGCTGGGCACTGGTGGTAGTGCTAGGCATCCAGCCCCCTATGAGTGGGGGTACTGGTAGTGATGTGCATCCAGCCCCCTATGAGTGGGGATGGTAGTAGTGATAGTCATCCAGCATCCTGTGAGTAGGGGGTACTGGTAGCGCTAGGCATCCAGCCCCCTATGGGTAGGGGGTACTGGTAGTGATGGGCTTCATGCCCCTATGGTTGAGCTGTTGCTAGTGTACAGCATTTCAACATCCCTATGTGTGTGTGAATTATTGCGGGTACGTGTCGTTTGTTTCTGTGGTGGGTGTCTGACTTACCGTCTCCGACGTAGGTGTCTGTTCCTGATCCGGTCATAGATGTACAGTAGTGGGATGACCTGCGCGATGGGATTCATGCTGTCTTCGTCTCGTACACGCTGATTGTTGCTCCGTCTCGTACCCGTTGCTAGTTGGTCCGTCTCATTGCAGTGGTTCGTGTTGTAGCGCGAATTGTGCCTATAATGCTGCTCTCCCGGATGCTGTGACGTGCTGGAAGTGGCGACCCGTTCGGCGCGTAGGAAGTGCACATCGTACTTGTCCAGCCGGAAACTGCTGTGTATTTGCTTCCGTGCGACTCGATTCGGCGTTTACGGTTCCGGCTCGTACGGGAACTGTAGCTGGGATGGGAGCGTACGGCTCGTTCGGATTTTGAGCACATTTGCGCATCGTACTGCCTTGCCCGGATGGACCGCCTGCCGGAACGTGTCGTTCGGAAGGTAAGCCTACGAGCGGCTCTTTGAGGGCATACCGAGCGAGATCGGAATCGGCCCCTAAGTGTTCAACATGCAACAGACAGTACCTTAGCATATCAAATTAAAAAATTTGTAGCCCTAGCCTATGTGCCTGTGACTGATGTAGCAGAGCACTATAACCTGCTAATAGAGAGCCCCTACTACAAAAGAAATGAGGAGAAATTAAGCCCACTACTGGATTACTTTGAGGATACATGGCTAGGTAGACTACATAGATCAGGGCACAGAAGATT